>LPNX011126069.1:106280-351280 GCA_001517045.1 Pseudotsuga menziesii | reverse complement strand
TTTCGGATTGGATCTAGAGGATCCTACCATGTATAGACAACTTATTGGTTCCTTGATGTACTTGATACATTCTATACATGATATATGTTATGCAGTGAGTATCTTGAGGCAATTCATGTTTGAGCCAAGACATAGACATTGGGTTGCTACTAAGCATGTGCTTAGATACCTTCGAGGTACCATTGCTTATGGAATCAGATATGCCTCTAATGGAGGAGTGATGCTACTTGGTTATGGTAACTCTGATTGGGGTGGTAGCATTGTGGACCAAAAGAGTACATCTACATTTTGTTTTAGCTTGGGATCAACTATGATCTCTTGGTCCAACAAGAATTAGGGTTCTATAGCCCAGAGTACTACAAAAGAAGAGTGTATTGAAGCTAGTACCACCTGCCAAGAAATTGTGTGGATTAAGAAGCTACTTACTAGGATGTTCGGTGAGAATATTGAGATTACTATCATTTGCTCTTACAATCAAAGACACATTAAGCTCTCAGAAAACCATTTGTTTCATGACAAGTCGAAACACATTGAGATGAAGTACCACTACATTAGAAACATGATCCAAAGAGGTGCCGTAAGACTTCAGTACATTGCTACTGCTGATTAGATTGTAGATATGTTGACTAAGCCTCTCTTAGTGACAAAGTATAGGTACTTCCGAGACTATTGACATGGTAGAGAATGCTTCCCTTGCTGAGAGGGAGTATTAAAGTTATAACATCATGTGTCATTATCTAAGCCAACTGTTATGAACATAATAAGTAATAATTAAATGCTAAAATAATTAATAGTTAGGGTGATTAAGAGACACCTCATTTGGGTGAATAGTCACCATGAGGACCTATTTATACGGGTCCCTTGTCATTGTAAAAATCGTCTATTATCTATTCAATATTATATTCTTGTTCATGGCTTATTTAATATTCCAAGGATTTTGGTAATATTGTGCGTGAGCGAACATTTGTTCGACTCATTTTAGTATTAGAGCGATCCAACCTTAGGCCATTATTTACACTTTGTGTAAATTTGGTTTTTAACCATTATCCTAGGGTTTCTCTAAAATTATGGTCTTTAACTAAGAAGGAAAATATAAGAGGTAAAACAATGAAATCGGAAGAAGAAGGAGAAAAAAAAAACAACACAAGGTTTATAAAAACCACTCATGGTTTTATAAACAAGTCATAAAATAAAAAAGTAAAAAAAAGAAGGAGAAAAAAAGCATTACATTATAGGGGAAAAATAAATAAATTATAGAGTGAAGGATCAATTGTATTTGAAGAAAATATATTATAAGGGTGAGTCTCAAGGCTTAATATTTATTTTTTATAAGAGTTAATCCCCAATATTTGAACTTTGCTGGGGAGGTTAACATTCCTTCTTCCCAACCACCCAATCTACACACAATCCACAAAGAAGTTTTAAGAAGAAAATAAGTCAAAGTTAAAATAAGTAGTCAAAGGAAGACAAATTATTGCCGAAAAAGTTTAAATCAAAGGAATAATCTTCCAAGAATTCAAATCCAAATGAAGGCTCATAAAAGAATTGAAAGTCATAAGAACGACTATCTATCATCAAAGAAGTCAGAGACCATGGAAGTTGGTTTGCGACTACAAGTAGAAACATTAGAAACAAAGTTAAGGCATTATCGAAGAGACAATGAAGATTTACGCAACATAAATACAAAATCGGAAGTACTGATTGAACTACATGAGCTACAAGAAAAGTTCAAGGAACAAAAAAATTTTGACTAGAAAAATCATATAGAAAAATTGTTTGCACAAATCGATGAATTAAAAGATGAAATTGATTTCAATTAGAGATTAAGAAATCAAGATATAAAGAAAGAAATAAATGACTACGAAGCATAAATAATACGCTTGAACAAAAGCATTAATGACAAGGATGAAGAACTAGTGCAGATACGAAATAAATTAGAAGATCAAGCATAAGAAATCATCCAGTGTTGACAACATATAAAAGTTCTTCAACAACAAAATGACGACTCTAAAAAGGCACACAAGTTAGGGATCACAAAAATTAATAAAGCATTACCCAACAATTCCGAATAAATTTTAAGATTAAAGAACCATAATAAGATGTTAGTAACAAAAATTAAGAAATTGAAAAATAGTCGAAAAATAGAGCACTCTTTAGAAGACATTGAAGGAAAAATTCTAGACAAGAAGGAAGAAAATAACTGCATTAGAAATCATAATGAAAATCTTAAGGAACAACTTAAGAAGTACGAAGATGACAAAAAGTCGCAAGTAGAATTGATTAAGAAGTTTCAAAATGCCAACATGCAATTAGAAAATAAGTTGGAAAAGATATAGAACGAAACATTAAAAGCTCAAGGGATGAAAATACAATTTCCATCTCAGATTAATGATCAAAAGTTGATGCTCGTAAAAGAAAATGAAATTGTGAAAATTCTCTATTGACACCCAATCATAAAAACCGATATCCTAAAAAGGGGGAAATGTTGAAAGATAATGGTACTAATGTGATCAAATCTCCCGACGACAGATCGATAGGAAATCCCAACAGTCAACAACAAATAAATTTGGGATGGATTTATCCGTCAAGATATCAGAATTTATGGTCTACACTTAGAAGTTTGTATCGACATGTTTTGTTAGCTACGACGCCACAATGAACGATGTGACAATATTATAAGGCTTTGAGGACAAAGCCTTCTAAGAGATAGGCAGTGTTGTGAACATAATAAGTACTAATTTAATAGTAAAATAATTAATAGTTAGAGTGATTAATAGACACCTCATTTGGGTGAATAGTCACCATGATGACCCGTTTATACAAGTCCCTTGTCATTGTAAAAATCGTCAATTATCTATTCAATATTCAATATTATATTTTGATTCCTAGATTATTTAATATTCCAAGTATTTTGGTAATATTGTGTGTGAGCGAACATTTGTTTGAGTCACCAACCTTATCCATTAGTATTGGGACTTGCGTGTTGAGGTAGTGCCTTAGGGATCCTGAGTTGAACTCAAGAAACTTGGATTAGATTCTTGAGTTGGACTCAAGAATGACTAAGCCTTATGTGTAAAGGTTAAGCCTCATGTGTTGAGGTAAGTGCTTTGCATGTCAAAGTGATGATGTTGTACAATCTTATTGGATAAGACTAAGGACTTGTGTGTCAAGTCAGATCCTGATGTGTTGATGTGGCACCTCATGCATTAAGGTAATGCTTTTCATGTCGAAGCATGAACGATGTGTGATGTATTAATAACCATGGTCACTCAAGATGGAAGAGCGATTAAGTCCCCTCTATAGACTAACCACATCTAGAGTGAATTACTTTAGCATATGACCACTTGGAATGATAGTAATTCAATATGATCACATCATTGGAAAAATATCCTTAGAATAACTGATACGATAGATAAATTAAAGTTGGCACATATGTACCATGTAGATAAATAAATATATAAAGTTGAGATGTATTGAGAATACAGAGAACTCGAATTGTTAAACTCTAGTGATGTTAACAAGGAATACTTCAATTATTAAGGAGAACTTGATTTGATGACTTCAATGATGTAATCAAGAATGACTTTAGTTAAAATAATTAACTAAGTGTTAATAAAGAATATTGAGTTAACTAAAGTATTTTACATGACGACACTTTAGTTAAACTAAAGGATGACACTTAAGTTACGCCACTTGGTTTATTCACCTAACTAAGTGATCTAGAATCCAGTTGAAGATTGAGTTCACTATGAAGTCAGAAGATAAAGATATGTGTCATGATTGAATTACATGGCAAGTTGTTATGCAACAATTGATGGGACTAAGGAAAAAATGCGAATTGGTGTGTGCAGAGCGTGCATTAGTGAAAAAACTATGAATTGATGTGTGCATAGGGTGCATTAGTGCATAAACTGTGAATTGGTGTGTGCATAGGGTGCATTAGTGCATAAAATATGAATTGAATTGTGTGTTGGGAATAAAACCGTGCTCATCTATTCTCTCATCTCTCTTGCTCAGTGATTGCACCTCAGATTCTTGGTAATTCTCTCTTATATTGTACCAAGGTGTCAGATGTTATCTGCAATTGTAGAAAACATTCTTTGCTATCTATCATTATACTAAGGAATTTTCGCTAGGGTTTTGTAACGTAATAGAAGCTTTATAACGTAGCATAAACTTTGAAATATCAAATATACAAAACTGTATAAATAAATAAATATATTATATTGAATAAAAATAAATGATTTACTACTAGAGAATGCCTCATATATATAGGGCTTGATGGTGAATTTCCACATAAGATCACAACATTATGGATACATCTCTTGATAATAATATATTCTAAACATTAATTAAATATGATGAGTTAGATCTATAACAGGTTTTCTCCGTCACGTTTTAGAGGATTTTCGAAGGGTAAAATTCTGTGTCTCATGTGTGAATTCTTATGCTTATGATTGTTCATTGATTTCAAGTACAATAATAATTCCATAATTAAATATAAAATTTCTTAGTTCAACAAAATTCAAGACCATTGTTTGAATCCAAACCTATAGATTCACTCCTTACAGATTGGATTTAGAACACTTATCACTATATTTGATTAATTAAATCATTGAATGGTAGCTTGAGTGCATTGGCAGAAATACATTCCCATGTGCCGAATTATTCAAGCTCAATAATACCTGCATTAGACTAAGTGGTACATTCTTTAGCAATTGGGAGATCAAATTCCTTAATTGTTCCTTGAATCAATGGGGTCCATTTATTTACAAGGGGGCATGATTTTTTAATGCTTCCAGTTCCCTCTAGAAGATCTAGCATGTTCCCAAGTTGTCACAAGTTGTTCGAGAATTTTTTACCACTAGCAGAGTGTGCATAGATTCTAGAGCCACACATGCCATTTCAATTCATGCTTGGAAACCCATGAAGCCTCCTTGATATTGTGTGCTCTTCAAGGGTTCCCTAACATGCATGTGCCCCAAGGGGTCCTATGATGTGATAGCTTTCCTAACGATGCATTGGTTCACTCCAAAGATCTGCTTGAATTTTGTGAGCCTTAAGTGCCACCAAGAAACTAAATTAGTTATGTTCTTGTTTGGAGTAACTAACTCCCTTCATTAGAAATGATATAGCTTAAGTACTCAAAGTGTAACTAACTCCATTCATTATAAATAATATAGCTTAGGTACTCAAATTGTTGTTGGGAAATTTAGACAGTGTCCTTAATGTCCATTTCCAAGAGATCGACATTCATTAACATTTTCAGGGCATTCATCTCTTGCATATTAACATGATGTCAACAAGAAATGAACCTATAGTTCAGATTAGTTGCTTGATGACTATATTTTTCATGTATTTAAGTGATATCTTGGCTCATTATTTTATCTTGTTATCTATTATGCTTACTCATGTTTATGCTCCTCTATTTATTAAATCATGACATGTCCTTTTTGATAATATTTTGCTCAAAATTTATGTCATGTCATGGAATTTGGGTTCCATTTCTTCTTGCATTAGAGGACTTTGTCTAGTAGCCTCAAACTCATGGGTATATTCTAGAATGATGTACTTCACATGGGTAGGATCAATTACATCAATTTGAAATATTATATTATTTACATTTGTGACTAGTAGAATCCTTTTCATTGTAGTTATGCATCTTTTTCATGCTACGATTTCTGCTAGAGACAACCTTTTTACTTTCAAGGGAGGAAAAGGGATTATGCTAAGGAATTGACTTGTGTGGGGTGTAAATGGGGAATGGAAGAGGCTTTGTTGGTTTGTGCATTGATAATTGCTGCTACTTCTAGATCCTTATGAGATGCCTCCAACCATGTATTAGGATGTTTCATCCCAACTTGTGCTCTAATTGCCTCCTTGAGGCCACTAATGACACATTATTTACATCAAGAATATGTTAAGTTCTCTATGTTGGGTATATGTTATATTCTTTGCATGTGCGTGTGGAGGGGAGGTGTGCATGTCAGCGTTGCATCTAACGATCCTTGTTGGCACCTTCACGGGCCGTTCCGGTGTTAGAAATGGCTGCTAATTTTTTTTGGCTCTTTTTTGGGAATTTTCTAAAAATATGTAATTTAATCTGGGTTAAGGGATTGGAGTCTATTTTCTAATATGGGTTAACAGATTAGGGTGTTGGATGCTACTGAATACCTATATTTTATATTTTGAGGGATTCATAATGATAATGAGAAAATAGGAGGTGTGGCTCCAATGTTTGTTGGTTTTCTCGGTTAAGGGTTTACATGTTTAAAACTGTAAAAGAACAAAAGCCTTAAAGAATTGCTATTTTCCAATATAATAATGAAATTCCTTTGTTACATTCCCAGTACCTGTGAAAACAAAGGCTCTAGAGACTAATTGCGAGCTTGAAATTGCGGTCCTTCAAAAGCCGTCCCACGGGCTATCTCCTAATGGCGAACAAAAGAAAAGCTAAGGAGAATGCAGCTCAAAGCCTCTAAAAATAAATGATTTTCTGAGTTAATCTTAGTAAAATATACAGTATTTAAAAAAATAATTGTGAGTTAATCTTATTAAAATGTGAAGTATTAAAAAAAAATGAATGAGAAAAACATCGCAGGTAATGCCGAAGCTTTGCAGTTTTAGTGGATTTGAAGCTTTGTAGTTGATTGATGGAGCTGCTTTGGGATAATTGTAAGCCTATGCATCTTGCCACATTACACTAAACCAGGTAGCCATACTCTGACTACATACAAGTTATCGATTGCACAGTTCCATAGACTGCAGAGATTGTCAGGGTGTCAAGTGTCAGTGCTGGTGCAAGTTGCAGATTTGTCAAAGTTTAAGTGCAATATCTGGGTTAATTCGACAATAAGACAGTAGATATATTTTTTTAGAAAATCAGTTAATTTTTATATAAAACCATAACATAAAATATGCAATTGTAATAACACAGATACCAAAACCTATCCAAATACTTAATTCCTCGCTTGCAACCAGTGATCAAATTTGAAGGGTGGGTCTTAATTTCAATTGGAAGGGAATTTATTCTCTTAGCCCTTCAGAGATGAAGGGAAATATAAATAATTGTCCTTTAATTAACAAGCATAAATTAACTAAACCTTTTCACCAAAAAAAATGCAAAAAACAAATATTGTTTTTTCAACGCTTGTTGTGAAAGAATACCTGTATGCGATGGAGGGTCCTAAGTCAATTGAATCCTTGCAACTCACTGTATGTCTGAGTCTCAACACTCCTTTTAAATTGAACCAGAATACCAAAAGAAGTTTATTAATGGCTAGATTTGAGAAAGTTATAGGTGTGTGTAACTAAGTGCTCGGGGCTCTAAAATTTGTTGCGTTTTGTACTAGTCCACGGTTCACTGAATCGATAGTCATCAGTAGGAATTTAAATTATTTAATGAAAACAATTAATGTGTATAACCTCTATGCCTAAAATATTTTCCATGCTGATGCATGCCACTACCCTCTTTATTGTCTTACCAAAAGGCATGATAATGAGGAAGACGACCTAAAATTATGGACTTCACCTTCAAATAATGCCTTGCAATCACATTGGTAAGGAGTGATAAGAAGATCACAACCATCCAACGTGTCAAATCTCAGTTGATAGTGTTAATTAAAGACTTATAACGTAAATTTAATATAAGACTTATAGTTGTATCTTACTCTTTGTGTCTTGACTCATTTAATATTTTATGGTTGTCTTTGGGCCTTGATCCAATTTGTATTATAAGGTGAGGATGTGCAGGCAGAATAATCCTTAGTTATGACTATGAGATGAGTATTTAAAGAGAAGATGATGTAAAGACAAGTGATTTTTATATGTATTTTGGTAGTGCTGAGGACAAATGCTATGAGAAACCACAAATGTTTGGAAGGACTGAGCGAGATTACACCACGATCATGGCACCCATCAAATTGAAGACTATTCTTGAGCCAACAATTGTTTTTTAAATTTTATTAATAACCATTGTTTCTCCATATTGTGTGCCCAATGACACCTCTCTATAGCAATGCATAAATCGACTTCTGCATAGTTTGTGGTCCTAGCTACATGCCATTATTTGTATTTGCATGACATCGAGTGTTCTTTATAGTTGTTGTGAGTCCATGATATTCATGCAAGAAATGAAGTCTTGTAGAGGAGGACTTATCAAACCAGCCTTTTGAATTTCATTTTGACGAAAAAAGAGTGGACATTGGTAGCGAAGTTCACACAGGTAGTAGGCACAAATTTTTGAGCTTGTTTCGGCCATAGTAGTAGACTAGTAGTTGTTAGTTTTTGTTATAGTCATAGTTGTTGACACATTGTCACACTTTGTATTGCAACCCCAAGTGACTCGGGAGTCAGAGTCACATCTCGATGGCTAGTTCCTCGTAGTCAGCACAACTAAGTAGTGAGTGCATGGCATGAGTGAGTAAGTGATTATAATTTATCCTATGTAGCACGGGAACCGCTCCCGGCTTTTAGGAAACTCGTTCCCAAAGTTCCAACGTTCCACAGAACTTTGGAACTTGTAGGGAACTTTCCCAATCCAATGGGAACCGTTTCGGATGGTTGGGAACTTATTGGGAACTTTTACCCTAAAAAATGGGGAACTTGGGGACTTCTTTTTGCGCGTTTCCTTCATTGGGAACTTCCACGCATTCATGATCGACATGTTGGTTGTCAACAATATTCCTATTTCCTTGCGACCATACATATATATGGTTGACTCAAAAAAATTTCTCTAGAAAACTAAGTTGCAATAAAATTCTTTTTCTTGCTACCTTGTTGAGTTGGTTCACTGATCTCTATCTCTATTTGACGCTCGTGCTATAGTATTCACTCATCCATACGTTGAATTGCAGTTATCGCTAATCAATAAATAAAAAGTAAACTTTTAACTAATTGGAAATGGTTTTATATTTTACTTTAAAACTAAATTCATATATTACATTTAAATAAAAAAATATTTTAATTTTTGTTTTATAATAAATTAAATTTTAATAATGATATACCTTTGCATAGAATGTTTTGTAAACATATAATATTCTAATACATTTTAATCATAGTTGACACAAAATTAAGAACTTACTCTATATATATAGCCACAAATATAGGGACTATAACTTCTAAAAATCTCCACTTAAAAAAAAGTCTACCTTATATAATCAATGAGGTGGATGGTATTCTTGATTTTATTGCCATTTCTATCTACTAAGAGGTTCTAGTTACAACAGTAATACAAGGGATAAGTTAAGTCATCTTATTTGTGTCAATGTTTCTTCTCTTCTCATGTTTTTCCTGCAAATTTTGGGGAAACATACTGGTACCCATGTTCCTTAAGTTCCCACGTTTCGGAAACTTGTGCAACATAAAATTTATCATATTTCCAATATTTTGAATGATGAGTTGAAATTTATAGCATAGGAATTTCAACATCTTGATAAATTTATATGGGCTGATAATTTCAAATATTGCACTTCTTTTGAAATGTTGATATAAATTATGCTCTTTTTTATTGGAAAAGTAAAATTCAAATTTAAATTTTTGTTGAAAGACAATTTTAACTTTAGGAAGGGCTAGAACCCTTTGGAAGGGTTGTCATTTTGAACGCTGCTTGCAACCCTGCTTGCAGGGAATAAAAATATGGTTGCTCACATATACTATGCAAAAATAGACTTGTAAGCTGAAACTTCAACTCACCAAACATATATGTATGTTGTATTGATTTTGCTGTATATTGTTTTTGTTGTGTGTTTTAATATTGCCATACACCGTGCGACGAGTCTTTTGGACTTTGCTAAAAAAAAAAATCCCAACGTATCGCTGCTTCTACTTTACCAGATGGATCGATGTTCACGAGGTTTGTAATTAACGTGCTGAAAATTGCCTCTGGCGTAACGATGTGATCATGGAAGCAATCAACCTGAAGCTCTGGATCAGAAAAAGAGAAAGGCAAACAGTACAGATGCCACTTGAGAAAGAAAAAAAAGCTACAGATGTCATATGTGCCATTCCAGGTGGCGGCCTGAAGTTACATGCAGAATACTTCTATAAGTTGACACTAAGTGATCTTGTTATTCTGCCATTTGTTCTGTTTTCTTTATTTTCTCACCATTTGGGTCTAAACTTTTGCAAATTATTTGTCAATGATATAAGGATGTGAGTAACTATTCCTCCTCTTTGTTTGTTGATTGATTTCTACAGAGCAATTAATTGGATTGGATGGGTGGGTTTCTCGAAATTTCAATCAACCTGTCTATCTCTTTTCTTGTAATTAAATTGAATTCAAACTCTAAACCCATTTGTATCGATTGTAATTTTTGCAGGAAACGAGGCGAAACATGGCACGGCTCTGTTACAAAAATAATGAAATCTCCCTGTGAGAGAATATGGAAGTTGAGTGCAGATTTTATAAATGCGAATAAATATGCCAAAAATATTGACAAATGCGACCACGTGGAAGGAGAAAGGAATGAAATCGGGTGTGTGAGATACTGCAGTGGAGCAGATGAAGTGCGTATGGTATGGGCGAAGGAGAAATTGTTAACAATGGATCCTGTGAATCGTTGTTATAGTTACTCTGTTATCGATGGGAACCTGGGAATAGAAGGGTATGTGGCCAACTTCAAACTATACAACATCTGCACCAAGGGAAACTGCGTTGTAGAATGGAGTTTCCAGGCTCATCCGTCTAAATATTACGAAGAAGAGAAAGAATTTATTCGTTTCATAAGTGGTAAGATAGAGCAAATGATCGAAGGGCTTGATGAAACAGCTGCATCAGAAGAGTAGTACTCCACATAGTTTGTTTGTTTGCATTTCAACTTGTTTCAGAGAATTATTTTTTTTATATTATTCTTTGTTGTTTTGATCTTCGCATTTGTATTAATTTGATTTCATTTTAACCTTTTTAGCTGTGGTGTTTTGCTTAACATGGGAGAAGTAAAAGTATATTATTATTGACTCTGCATGGATGATGTTTAGATATGTGTGGGATTTTTGGATCAGCTTTCAAAAGCGCTGCACATTCATCCTATTTCGCAAATAAATATATTTTATTACATTGATGGTAACAATTTGTACTCTTTCATAATAAGATAACAGTACTGTTTCATCTTATACTAAACAGTAGTAGTGCAGTTAGCAGTGGGTTATTTCACAATTGTGGAGGTTAAATTATTTTATGTTATTTGTTCAATTTCTCTGGGTTGCATGTTATCTCTTCAATTTCTGTTTGTCAAGGGTTGAAGATGAGATGTTCAATTTCTGTGGGTCACGAAGATGAGATTTAAGATGGTCTTTATCATAGTACAAATTTAACTGGGTAATAAATGTTTTTTCCATTCAGGTCTAAAATTACTAATTTTAGGTTATACACTCGTTAACTATGTAATAGATGCTTTTTCCATTCAATATTAAAGTCAAAATTAGACTGAATCCGGTTATAAACTCACTAGCCCAATGCCAGACAGTTCTTCCACTCTTCCATTCAATTTGAAGGCCAAATAACCTAAGTTATAAACCCATACTTCAAGCATCAATTCATCAATTGTGTGATGATTAAATGATGAAGTTTTTATTTGTTATCATTAATTATTTTATGAAATATGGTGATTTTGGATAGACAATATTGATTATTGATTACGTTATATATATATATATATATATATATATATATATATATTATGTGATTAAAATTTATTATTTTTATGTTAATTTTTTATATATAAATATTGAAATTATAATTTTAATATTAAAACAAACTTTTAATTTAAAAAAAAAAAATGTTAATTTTTTATTTTGTGCTAAATATATTAGTTTCATTTTTTTTCAATCTTGAATGGTGATTGGCCGTGACTGTCACTTTCACCAATTTTGGTTTATAACCTTAATAAAGAAAAGTAATCGACTATTTGCTTTTTTAGAAAGTAATTTGGACTATTTGCTTTTTTAGAGTTTTATTTTGTGCTGAGAGGATTATAATGCCAAGATGGTAAGCCCAGGACATATGTGATGTTATTTGATTATTATGGTGGCACTAGGTGCTTAGACTATAGATATTATTATTATTATTTTTACCTATAATTAAATAATAGCTCAACAACATGGACAACAAATGTGGCCCACAGTGGTTATGGATTCCACATGTGAAGGCATTGGGGTTAAAGTTGTTGATCTCCCTAACAATACTCTATGTTTCCTATTTTTATTTTATTGGACTATGGAGGTCTTACCTATTTGATGCTCTACATGCACCTAATTCGAGTCGTATTCAGGTAATCAGAGTAAACTTGGGTCAATTCAAGTTGTCTTCAGTCAGTTAGAGTGATTTTAGGGGAATTCGAGTTCTTCTTGGTACAACTGAGTTGTCTCCAGTGCATGGGAGTGATTTTGGGGGAATGCAAGCCAGTATTGGTAAATTCGAGTTGTCTTCAGTGCACAAGAGTGAATTAAGGGGGAATGGTCATACAATGATTTTGAAAAGGCCTTAGTTAATTAGAGTTGCTCACTAGTGAACCTAAGTTATCTTCTGCAAGTGAATTCACATTGCTATGAAGGGATTCGAATTAGCTTTCATTCATTATTTTTGTGTTTGCAAGGTCGCTCTCTCATGAATTCGAATGCCTATGGATGGATTCAAGGTGTCTTTTGCACATAGCTGTCACACCCTTTTGTTTGCAAGGGAAATCGAAAATCTTGTGAGTGTGATTGTAAACTGATCTATTCAAGTGTGGAGACTAGATATTTTTTTCTATTGAACACGAAAGTACCTTAATAACCCTTATTTTTCTCTGATTTGGTCACGTGATTCCTAAGGGTGGATGGTGATGTCCTGAGGGACTAGACTAGTGAAGGAACCCCATTGCACTTGGAAGTGTTGATGCAGAGAAGATAAGTGGTGAGGGAATGTGTTGTGTCTCTCAGGGTTGTGGACGTAGTATTATCTGTTTGGGATCTAATTAGAGAGTTTCCTAGCATGTGGATCCATGTCCTCATCTCGGGGGTGACTTGCTCAAGTATTTGGCTTGACTGTGTCTAAGGATAGGTGGAACGTTGTCCTGTTGAAGCTAGTTACACTATTCAAAGATAGGTATTTTATTTGGCTATTATTCCTTATGTATTTTGACACATATGTGCCCATGGAGGCCAGGATTATCTCTGAAATTTCATGTTGTATATTGCTTTATATTCTCATCTTATATGGCTGAAATTATAGTGTTAAATTGGTAGCTCATTGAACACACATTGAACATGTTTATTGTGTGTATTATTACCGTTATTAGATGTTTCTTTATTTATGTTTGTTGGGAGGTAGTAGATATGGTGTTTATGTTGATTATATGTCTGTAGATGACAATATATGACAATATTTGGATTTGAAATATTATAAGTTTAATGGTGTGGATTAGTGTCATAAAATATGATATATTATAGTGTCGTAATTTTGCTTTATTGGAATGTCGTAATGATGATTTACTTATTGTCGCAAAGCTGAATTCTATTAACATATGTATATCTAAATTTATTAATTGGTTAAATGGCGATGGGAGGATGCCCATAGATGTGATGTTGATATTTAATTTATATGAGAAAATGTTATTAGAACTGATTGTATTGGTATTCATGTTACCATCGCATTGTATTGCATGTACATATGGGGATAATTTCATTGGAAGGGTTATATTCCTTTTAATGGCTAATTATTTTTATTTATTTGGTACATCGCAAGGAGCGTTTCTAAATAAATATAATTTTGATGAGATAGAAGGTTGGGCAAGTTCGTATTGTAGTTTTTTTTCCAATAAGATCTTATATGGGTGTATGCAGGGAAATCTAAGGAGCGTTTTTCATCCTCAACACTCATAGCCTCACGAAGATGATAGATACTTTTATCCCATAGAGTTTTGGGAAACGGTCCAACGCTTTGTTTCACTATACAACTCATGAGAATTTGTTTTATTTTAGCTATGTGGATCTTCTTCTTTATGTTAGTTAAAAGAAAGAGATAATTTTGATATTCAGTATTTGAGTTAATGACCTCGTAATATCTTAATTTTCTTTTATCCTCTAAATTTTTATCACACCATTTTCTTTGAACTTAGAAGTAATAATATTTTTAATATCATATATATTTTGCAAATTTACATTTTAATCAATCCCCCACATCTTTAACAAAGGCATGGCATCTTTATGCCAACCTCACTTGATCCATAGGTTGTTTTTACTAGAAATTAACAATTTTCGAAAGTCTCTAGTCTCCCAAGTTATTTATTTTTTTCTTGTACATTAGGTACCTAGTCATAACTATTCTCTCGGTGGGGGAACAAACCACTTCAATAAGGAGAATAGGGTTTTAATTCTGTGTATATTTAGAAGTACAATAAATTAAGTAACATCAACCCATGGAGCCCGATAGTACAAAGGACATGTTAATTAATTGATCAGAAGACCCAACTCACCCGCACCTAGCCAACGAAGAACCATGCATCATGCAAGGGAGTAGTTGTTAGTAAGTATGAATTTCTCTTATGTAGTCAACATCCATATGGCGTATTTCTTTTAATGTTGAGATTGTAAGTTGTAATTTTTTTTTGGATTTGCTCAATCCTTCTCCAACTTTAAACTCATATAGGAGAATGATATTGACAAATATTTCAAAGAGGAATTTCTTTTTATCCCACATCACAAGGTTTGCTGGCTAATAATTGTTTTCAACACCAAAATAAGCTTTCCACCATCCATTGATAATTTTATTGACGATGTAGTTGTAGTTAAGCTTGTAATGGATATCAAATCCAAGATATTTGTAGGAATTCACTTCCTCCAAGTTGCTATTATCATACAAAAAATGAGCATAAGTGACCTTACTAGATTTTATCAACATAAATTTGGTTTTGTCATTATTGACAGTCATGCCCATACCAGAGCTTTCTTATCAAGACTAGAGGGACATCTTGCGAGAAGAACAATATCATCAACATAAAAAAGGAGGAGGATGCCAACTCATATTAACTTCATGCCAATAGATAAAATGATGGATATGGATTTTGATAAATGTACATGATAAAATTTTGCTTTAATATTTTTATGAAATTATATAAAATATATATATTTAATCAATTTATTCGATATTTATATTAAAATTTGCATAGTGGATTTAGAATAAATGTAATCCTCACTCAAAATTGCAACAGAGATTAAGTAGAATAATGAGAATAAGAGTGAGCAAGAAACATAAGAGAGAGAACTCAGTTGATATAGTATCCATTTTATTATTATTCACCAATTTGGTTACATTTATAATACATCCTATAGGAGGAAATTCGATAGCCAAAGAGGCAATTTGAATAGCTCACAATAATAGAAGGCTTAGATGTTACTAATTTCCCAAATCTAGACAAGTGTCAATCCAACTAATAGCAAGAGGTCATGAATTGCCTAAGTTAGACTTGGTAGGCCATGAGTGACATAAAATCATATAATGAGTGGCTTTTGGGAGAAAAACATGGAAGGTGGTAGAGGCAAAAAATGGAAAGCATGCCCAACTTATCCTAGTGCAACTTCCTAATCCTAATCCAAGAGAAAAGTAGTATAAAGATGGCATATTTCAGAAAAGATGGAAAAAAGAAGGATAAATTAGGAAGTGTGCTCTAGCTAATAAAAGCATGAGCAAAAGAATGGAGGAGGGTTCTATACTAGTCTATGATGGTCAAAAGAGGACAACTAAGGTCTAGTACTTAAGACTATGCACTAGGAAGTGTAAATACTTGGAACAACTTACACTAAACACTTAGGAGCTTTAATGAAAGTATTTTAACCTATGGTCTAGAACAAATTATGTTCCAACACCCTCTCTTAGGTCAAAATGGTAGTGAGCATGAGAATTATTGAGGGCCCAAGCAATAAAGGTTGTGGTCACCCTTTACAACTTTTATTTGTCCATGTAACAGAGGAAAGATCCAAAACGACATGGAGAAAATCCTCCCTCAAGAATGGACATGAGGTACGCCAAAAATAAACTGCTCCAAACTCCAAGTATGTGTGAACTTGATTTGATGTCTGAAGGAATCTTCTTCTTGAGAAGAAGAGTCTACTGCTCCCATGTCTATTTCATTTGCTTGATCTATGCATAGTCTGCACGCAAATGAAGGTGCACACTAGACTTGAAATTCTTGAGATCAAGTGCAAATGAGTCTTAAGGTGATGATTGAGCCATGAACTTTGGAACAAGATCAAAATTAGGTCCAAATGAATTAGGATCCACTTCAAACAAATCTGGTTTCTCTTAAAATTTTGAACCAAAGGTGGTTGTATTGACTCCAAGAATGAGATGGAACAATAGTCCTAAATATGCAAAGAAAATGGTAATGTCTCCATATTTTGTGCATCTATGAGAACATACATCAAGCATAAGAATGAAGTGGATATGAAACATGATAGTGAGAGTGAATGAAACGAATTCATACTAAAATTAAGACTTCAAAACATATAATGAAACACCATAAGGAGAGTTAAAGAAGGGCTCTAGGTGAGCCGCAACAACAAGAACAAGAGAAAGCTGAAAGTCTTCTTCATGTAGATCAACTTCATGGGAAGCCATAGAGGAAGAAGGAGTCATTACAAGGAGACTTGCACCAATTCAAAATTGTGTTGAGATTTCTAGTCTTCTTATTCTTCTTGAACAACTTCTAAGAAATTGTATCTGAAAAACAAACACTTTGGTGGTATGTATGGAATATTAAATGATTCTAATGAGCTTCTTACTTTGACAATAGGAACATTCGAGAGCGAATCACACCTGAGAAAACCAAGGGGATGAACCCAATGACCATATGCAATCACCCTGGGAATTATATGGTTGCTCCACTACTTCTTGTGCACTAATGGAAGCATCTAAGCTCAGCTAGCCTACGCTCTGATACCATATTAGAATTTTCACAGTGGATCTAGAATGAATGTAATCCTCACTTAGAATTGCAATAGATACTAAGTATAATAATGAGAAGAAGATTGAGCAGAAAACATAAGGGACAAAACACAATTGATAGAATATCCATCTTATTATTATTCACCAATATGGTTACATTTATAATACACCTATTAGCAAGGGGTTGGGATAAGTTGTGCAGCATCGCCGATGCTACGTAAGCTCAGAAGGCACCGCACAAGACAAAGATAGCACGATAGGTGGAAGATAGAATACTTTTGGTTAGTTTGTGTCACTTTTTGTACTTTTGACCACATTTTGTGGATATTGGTCATTAGTCAGTTAGGATTTAGTTAGAAGTGGACCATGAATGTAAAGGCTCAAGCCTGTAAATAGAAGTTGAATTACTATGTAAATCAGTAGTGACAAGTCGTCGAGGAGTGAAGTCATTAAGTGATAAGCTTGAAGTTGTTGTAGAGGAGATTTGGTCATATCTGTCAATCGACATAGATCTAGAGAGAGAGATTGCAGAGAATATCAATTTGTAAACTGCGAACTACCTATTTTGAATCCACAGTTGATTGCACAGGGTTAATATAATGAGGTTGATCTGAATTCCTGCCTTGATGCTATATTTTTATCTTTTTCATGTTTTATACTGTGCAAATCCAATAATGAAGTGACTGTGCTACATGGATCTATGATGTAATGGTTACTACTTATGAATAATGTCATAGTTTTAGATCTATTGATGTAATTTACATGATTATTCCTATGATAGTTTAATGATGCATTTTGAATGATGATGTAAATGCTTAGATCTAATGAATAAGTTGATGAATTGTCGATGCCCATGATCCTCTTCTTTTCTGTGGAAGGTTCTGTAAGCTCTCCCTTGAACATCTCGGGTGAGACCTCATCCACTTCGCAGGTGTTGCTGGACAGGGTAAAACCTGTTTGGGCCGATGCTTAGGGAGATCACAGTAAGTTGAGTGTTGACAGAGTGGGAACCCCTGTCGACTGGGTTTTGTTGGTTAGGGTTTGTGCCAACAAATGGTTCAGTTGCCGGGACCTTGTTGCGACTGAGAGGAGGGTATGTGGAATCCGATGCGATCAGAAAATCAAGAGTGGATGTGGCATCCGACGCAACCAGAAGTTCAATATTGGTTCGATCAGAAGCTGTGACAATTTGTTGAAGCAGAAAATCAGAACCTTGGATTGACAACAGACAAGTGGCTGGCATAATATATACACGATGGTTTACACAAATATTTCTTATGTGAGTTTCCCATCATTTTGTACGAGTGGGTGGCGCAGTTCACATACAAGAAGACAAATTTAAGAGAAGGAGAACCGACATCCTGGACCCCTGAATTAATCCAGGAATTGCAAGAAACTGACAACAAAGCGTCACAAGCTGTTGAGGTCTGGCTGGATAGTATCCTAGAAGGATATATTACTAAATTTTCCATCGACACTACAAAATCTTACAGCGAAGCAGAAAGAGAATTTTTCAACAGGCCCAGAGGTAGGTTTTTATTATCTCTATAGTTGTCAATTAAAATGCTTGTCTGCGAAAAGGGTATACTAAAGATGCACCTAGAGTAGTAGAAATATGGTGTGCGGGGTAGTGGATACCACGACTAAAGGGGGGTGATGAATGGGAAGATAAGGGGTAGATGGATGCAAGTTTCAACGAGATTGTGTGGGAAGCTGAGGAAGAAAGTGGTTGTACAAGGGGAGGAGAAAGGTTTCGACAAGAGAAGAGGTAGAGGACAGGGGAAGGTCCTGATGCGATTGAAACACAAAACCGTGGAGGACAACCACATGGGACGAAGCAAACCTACACTGACGAAGAGGACGAATAGACCTATACTACACCTAGAGCAGCAATAAGATCAAACCCCAGTAACACCGTGCCCACGCCTCCATACACTACTTCAAACTTAGGTAGAAAAACAAATTCTACGTCCACTTGTCCAACGTGTCAACAATAATCTAGTAGTAGGTCAACGTTTGTAGGAAGAAGGCCTAGGATGGTGGGCGATGATACAAAATTACCTTTATTTCATGGGAACGGGATTGACGATCTCGAGCAGTATTGGTTTCCCTGCAAGGCAGTATGGACTGTTAGATAGGCCACCGATGATGATGTCAAGAAAGGACAACTGGCGACTACCCTACGGGGTCGTGTGCTAGATTGGTACATGAAATTTATATAGGTTCCTACGGGGACCCCTGCAAAAAAATTGGATGAATTCCAGAAGGGACTGATTGAAGAATTTCGTAAGCCTAAACCTGAGGCGCAATACATTACTGAGTTGAAAGAGATTAAGTAGTTTCCCAATGAGATTGTTTGGGACTTCGATCAAAGGTTTAAGACATTGATGGCATGAGTCAGCTTTGTTATGAGTGATGTTCAACATAAAGAGTGGTTTATCGTAGCCTTGGTACCTCATATCTGGTAACCATTGATGCAAGAGAAGATCACAACACAGAGCGAGGCTCTGGAGACCGCGATGAAGTTAGAAGCTTCACCTATTGGAGAGAATGCAGTTAGCATCAATCAAATCCAGGCGCAGCTGGAAAATTTAATGTTTCAGTTATAAGACATCAAGAAGGTGAAAGTTGATCGCGATGATCTTTGGTGCACTCGGTGTCATGCATATGGACACTCCAAAGACAACTTCCCCAGTTTCCAAAATTATTTGGTCTTAGGAGCACCAAATCCATTGAATTGCAGAAGTGTACCATGGTGTGGCATATGTCAAGTCTATGGGCACTGGCATGAAGAGTGTAGCTACATGCAGAAGATAGTGCCAAAATCGACCAACCTATATTATTCCTTTTGTAGATCGATGGGACATGAAGACAAAGAATGTCGTGCATATAATCTACTACAATAAAGAACATATGATTCATACTTTGTGAAGGGTGAAGATCATCCCGCAGTATAGAAACTGTAGCCGCAGCCTCAGGTGGTGAACTCTCAACCACAACCATAGTATACACCATCATCACAGATGCAATTTATCCCATCACAGCCACAGCCATAGTTTGCACCACAACCACAGTTTGCACCCCAGCCACAGTTTGCACCACAACCATAGTTTGCGCCGCAGCCATAGTACAATCAAATGGTGATGCCCTAGCTGCAACCACAGTATGTTCAACAGTAGCGAAATACGCTGCCGCAACAGATGGCCCATCCGCAGTATCAGTAACAGGCCATATTTCACGAAGGATTCTGAGGAAGAGGAGGAGGATGAGGTCAAAGATCAGTTCAGTGTTATAATTGTGGGATATTTGGGAATTACCAGAGGGAATTCCCACACTTGCAGTGCTCATGTACTTATTGCACGACGATCGATCATACTATTGATAACTAGCCGCAGCTGATCGTAAGATGGTAGGTTGGAAACGTTCCTCAGCTGCAGAACCAGAACCAATTGCAGAACCAAGATCAACATCAAGTTCCACTTCAGACTCAGCTTGTGAATCAACCAATAAACCCGCTGTTGAACCAAAATCAACCAATGACTCAGAATCCACCGTTGAACCAGAATCAAGGGTTGATGGTTGTGACAATCTCGACAGAACCCAGTACAAAAGATGTTGACATTGCTGTCATCACTCACGGAGGTGCGATGACTAGGGAGGATGGGACCCACCCATAGATTCGACTGGATGGACAAAAGAAGGTACCATTTGACATTGCAACTGAAAAGGAGACATTTTTTGAAACTTGGGATGTGATCGGAAGAAATATTGGTAAGTCACCTGTCTATGAAATGCCTTCTGCTTTTGATTCCTCACTAGAGGAAGGACCATTGCGACAACATGGTAACTTGCAACACTTCTTTGAGAGTTGTTTATCCCTAGCATGTGACCCCGATGCTCTAGCCAAGATTAAAAATCTATTGCACCACCTGGGTAAGGGATGGAAGGATTCCTCAGTGAATTCTTTACACAAGAAAAAGACAGGAAAGGAGATGCACATGAATATCCAGATTGTGGATTATGAAGAGGAATCCATTATTCTAGATCTCGGGTCAGATGTGAACATCTTGACGAAGCAGACCTGGTAGAAAATGGGAAGCCAGATGTTGGGCTGGTCCCCTGTGCAGCTGCGATGAGCTAATCAGGAAAAGGGGCAATCAATTGTATGGGTATCTAACCTGGTTGTAGATGTTGAAGGTATGAAGACCCATGCTAATTTTGATGTAATTGAACTTGTTAATGGTGAAGGCTCCTATCCATCAATGCTGGGGATCGGATGGGCCAATGATAGTATGGAAGTGATTAACTTTAAGAAGAGAATGATTACATTTGAAAACCAAGATATTAGAGTCATTGCACCTATGAATCCAAATGAGGGATGACGATATATTCAACCAGTCAAGGATGAAGTTGTCAGAGAATGGGATCACGCTTACAACATCTCGGAGGATCATATCCATCCCACTGTTGACGGAGAACTCGATTGGTGTAGTGCTAGCTCTGCGTCTTCTAATTCTGAGGATGTGGTAGAAAAATGGGAAAACCACAAGGCTTGAAGTCTCAATTAGAAAGTGCGGTTTGATCACTCAGTCGCTACGCCATGTCGTGCTGAGATTGTAGAACTACCAGTTTATGAAGGGATGCCTAAATTTTACACGTTCCTAATGGAATTTGAAGAAAAGGTCTCGGAACTGCAACGATTGTTGGCAATGGAAGAAGCACTGAAAGCTACTCCATCACGTTGGTGGGAAACTCATAAAAAGACAACTACTGGATGGGCACAGTTTCGACGCTTGATGACAGTTTGCTTTGGAAACATAGAGGTATACCACGCTGGGAAGTATGATGGACGGAGTGACCCTAGCGACCATTTGATGGAATGCCAAACATTGTGGGCATCGCGACCAAAGGATGAATGGGTCCATGCTTTTATTCATACCTTGGATGAAATGCCAAGATCATGGTATGTATCCACAGAGTTGCGTAGAGAAATAACCACTTGGGAAGAGTTGATAGTTTGTTTCGCCCATTCCTTTATCTTTGTAGACGCTCATCTCGATGTCAACAATGCACTTTAGATCATTCGGGCGTGGTTCTAATAGTTGTACCAGTCACATATCCCATGGATCCACATGCGCATTGCCATATGCAGTTGCTGATGGAATGCTATAACGTATCAGGTGAACCTGAAGATGATGATGAGCTACGGAATATCAACATTATAGAGACAAAAGGGAGTAGGGATATCGCAGTGCTGGATATACCAACTGATCCCATGAGCCAGCCACTAAAGATCAGAGAAATTAAAATTGGGATAGAAGAGAACCCAAAATTTGCAAGTGTTGGGGACTATTGGGACGAGGAGACCATGGCCAAATTCAAAGATCTACTGCATGAATTTCAAGATATTTTTCCAACAAATTTCTAAAAAATGAAGGGGATACTAGGTGATCTAGGAGAGATGAAGATCCCATTAAAGTCACATGCGAAACTAGTTAGACAGAGGCCGTATCGCTTGAATCCGCGATACAAAGAAAGAGTCAAGGCTGAACTTGATCGAATATTGGATGCTGGAATCATTGAGCCTATAGAAAAATCAAAATGGATCAGTCCGATGGTGGTCCTGTTGAGGCTTGGAAAATCGTAGGTAACAATAGTTAGGGATTCTCCCCAATAAACGTTCCCAACTAGACCGTTACTATTTGGTATAGGGAATTCGTTCGGTTTATGGTCCAGCTATCGTAGGTCAAGTAACAAATTAAAATGTTTTACTGGTTATAGCCTGGCCCATCGTGTATATTTTTAGTTTTTTTGTGTGTGTTTAAGTTATGATGTGCAAGTGCCTAACTAAAACATGCAAATTGATAGAGATAACGAGGAGTGTCACAATGTGATGCACAGGTTCTTACCTCTCGTCTTACCTCTCTCGCATCTAAATCACAAACAACCAGAAAATAACTATAACTAACTAACTTATCCCTAGGGAGCAAAAATTATCAGTTATCAATGAGTAATGTATTTCTGTGCATGTATTAAGAAAAATTACAGATAGCTGTTATTTATTTCAGAACACATGAACATTAATAGAAGTATGAACAACAAGGTAGCTTATTATTTATGACAACCTTCATTACTCACAATGGACATTTCACAGAATAAACTATAAGACATTCATAACATGAACAGTAAATCAATGAGTTAGAATGATCTCACAGTTAATGGACATAAGCTGAAAACAAAATAGTTCACATTCAACTGATCCATAGCAAAGCATTTGAAACATTCCACCAAACTTTCTCCAACAGAAACTTGTAATTCTTTATTGCAAAAGGAAGTAGTTCTTCTTACAATATCTCTCAAAAATTGCTTGGGAAAGACCCCTTTCTACATCTAAACTCTCCTATATTTATACAATAAAGCAAAACCTTTGGGCTTCCCCTTGATGACTCTTGGGCTTCCCCAACCTTTCAGTTCCAAAATTTGTCTTGTAGTATGTGCTCATAATTTATACAATATATTACATTTTAAATCAAAATTTTATAGAACATTTTATGAGAAGGGCCAGCTTGGTCGTTGATGAACTTTTTCCATGCTTAGGCCTCTGCTGCTATGCCTTTAAAATCAGAAGGTTCAAGAAAATGGATATTTATCTCATATTTGGCAGCCTGGGTCCTTACCGCTTCTATCTTTGCTAGACTCAAACGCAGCTGATATTCTAGCAGATAAATACTCACAGCTACATGTGCCACTGCATTTTTTAAAATTCGTTCATCTAGATCCTTTACCTGCTGGATCTCCTACTCATCTTCTTGATATCTATTTTGCAGCTGTTCTATGAACAACTTGTGTTCTGGTATCATATCTAGTCTTTTCTTTGATGAAATATGGCATCTATTATATGTAACAAGCACCCTTCTGCAATATTCGACACATGCTCCCTTTGTTCTCTTTACAGTTTTCTTGAATTCTTTTGCAACATTAATTACAAACTCCAATAAATCATAATCCTATTTCAAACTCTGCTGGTCTTTAACTGGCAACTCTGCAAGAAACTCCTTATTTGCTTTGGTCCATACCATCCTACCTGTCAGAACCTCCAAAATATCTTGAGATCTGTCTAAAAAATACGAAGTAGTGTCCAAAATTTCTTCTAATCTGCTATCTATTTGTAAAATTTTACATCTTTCCTCCTCCATGCGCATTTGTAATTGATGAATCTTCCTTCTCTGAGTTAGAACATGTTCTTTTAAAGGTTGGAAGTCTGTCTTTTGTTCTATAGCATCCTTTAGTGATGTTGTCAATGAAGTATTCTATTCTTCTAAGGCTGCCACCTGTATTTGATATTTCTTTTATCTTTCTTCTGTGGCGGCCTTCTCTATTTCCAACTCAACAATTTTGCTTTGTAAATGGTCCTTCTCTACCCTCAGAGTTTCATAGGACACCTAAATGTCATCTTTCTCAGTTCTCAATACTTGATGCTCTATCTGTAGCCTTTGTAATTCTGCTAAGCTATTCTGAGCATCCTTTTCCGTTTTCTCTATAGAGACTTCTAAAGCCACTTTATTTGCTTGTAGAGTCTGGAGTTCTTTCTTTGAAGTCCTCACTTCATTCATCATGTCCTCGTATTTCCTTTTCAGTTTATGACCTTCCTCCCTCTCCTTATTTAGTGTTTCTTTTAATTGTGCCACGTTCTTCCTTGATTGCTCAAGATCCATCATTAGCCTATCTACATTATCTTCAATAGCTTGGGTTAGCGCCACCCCAGCTCTTGCTGTCAATCTTGGATTTGCATATGTTCCATACACAAAAGTCTTATCAGTTATCATCTTTCCGGATTGTCCACCAGTTTCAACCTTTTTCTCGGTTCTTTTAACAATCCTTTTCTTCTCCTTGTCATAGAAAATAGTACTGAAGTCAGGTACTTCCTCCCCTTCTTTCTGCATGAAAGGGATCAAATTCATTCCAGAAAACACAGGTTGCCCTTGAGTGCTGCCAGAAGTTGCAGTTAGCTCCTGCAGATCAGGATTATCTTGTCCATCCCTTGATCTGTATGATCATGTGCCCCCTGTGTATCCATCTGTTCACTAGTCTGTTGGTATTTTTGAGATCCTGTTAATCTCAGACCTTCACTTTCTTCTTGTCTTTTCTTTATCTCTGCTTCTTCATTCCTCTTTCTCTCCTCCTCTT
Source organism: Pseudotsuga menziesii (assembly GCA_001517045.1). Lineage (NCBI taxonomy): Eukaryota > Viridiplantae > Streptophyta > Pinopsida > Pinales > Pinaceae > Pseudotsuga > Pseudotsuga menziesii. The sequence goes on along the minus strand of LPNX011126069.1, from coordinate 326,172 downwards.
CCTTCTTTGCTGCTTCCTTTGCAACTCTCTTTCTTTCTTCTTCTTCATTCTTAAGCCAACTCTCTGCCTCTTGTGCTAGCCTTCTAGCATCTTCTTCCATCTTTTTGGCCTCTTCTTCTTCAGCTGTCTTAGTCTTTTGTGCAGTTTTGCCTTTTTCATCCACAGTAGTGATTTTATGTTTAAATCTCTTCTTTAAGGCAGTCATGTTCTTTGCACTCCTGAATGTTTCTTCGTCCTTGTCCCAAAAGTTGGTATACTCAAAATGAATGCTTGCCTCTTTGCAGTGTTCTGCCACCTTATTCCGGGAGTCATTCCTATGAAAGTTCATCTCACCAAAATGGAAGTGCTCCAGCTCCTGCACAAGTTCTGTAGTCTGTATTACCTTTGAAAACTTATAACTCCCCAGCCATAAAGGTATGGCAGGATATGCTTCCTTTTTATGCTCGAACAAGAAACTCCCCACACCATCAAGATATACTTGCCTAACTGCATCTTTATGTAGCACATAATCAGTGGCATATTTAGGGAGTTGAGAAGGTGCCCTGGAACCCCCATACTTTCTGATATACATCACTTCCTCAGTTAAATAATAGTCTCTGTATTCCTCAATGACTTTGAACGCTTCTTCGGACATGTAGTTGAATTCGGTTAGGAAAATTAGAGTGTACAAAGGCATGATGAAGTGTTCACATATTTCTATGTAGTAGCTATAGCATTTGTGGGCCCAAAATAATTTATATACAGTGTATACCGGGGTCTTGTCCCTATCCCAATTACACCTCAAGGATGGAAAAGAATGGGTACACAGTATACAGTCAACTAGGATAGAGCTCATGTAGAACTCTGAATTCTTCTGTGACACCCCTCCCAAAGCTGAAGATATGCATGCTGAGAGGCTATTAGACACTATGTTTTCCCAATTGAATATGGTTCCTTGAGTGGCCACATAGAAGATAATTGGTATCCATCCTAATTTGAAGCTTTTTTTGTGAGCTCCCCCAAAAATACTATTTAGCATCAGTGCAATAAATCTATAGAGATTCCGGAGAGCAGATGTATCATATTCTCCTAAAGGCCTGGTTCAAAATTTCTTCCCTGGTATCATCATTCTTTTAACTGTCTCTACCAGGTCCATATATGTCTCTTTCAACCAGCTTTTTGTTAAGTAAATCTGAGCATGAGGCAGATGATATGCCATGGAGACATAAGTAGGGATGTATGCAGTGTATCCCTATTTAGCAGTATTTTCAAGGATCATCGTAGTTACATCTGCCCTAGGAAGAATCCAACTGATCACCTCTGAGCATGGGAAAAACTTAGGTCTTGTGGCTACTTTCATAAGAGCCGATTTCTCGATGTTTGCATAAATAATCAGCTCTTCAAATCCTGCATCAGGCACATTTTGATTTGCAATCATCCTGTATATTTCCCCCCATTTATAATTCGGTTCGACCCTGGTGGTAGCTTTAGTATCTTCATATATGTATTCAATCCTGGTGATGATCTCAACCTCTAGTTCTCCTTCCACAACTAGAGCTTTCTTCTTTTGTCTTTTAGACATATCTTCTTTGCAACAGGCACCCTGTCATAAACACAATATGTTCTTAGACCATTTGATCTTTTAGCAAGTGTTTTAGTAATGAAGAAAAATTGTATCAACCTATTTACCTCTTCCATATGCATTCTCAAAAATAAACTATACAGAGTATTAATGCATGAAAAGAAAAATGACAAGGCAAAAGAAACTCCTACAAGTTGTGTCTTAAAATCCTCTAAGTCCACTGTCTGTAACTAAGAACACAACCCTGATAGAAAAAATCTTCATTTTAATTTGGACTGCATTCCAACTAATCTAACTCCTTTGGTAAAAGCATGAACCACACTATCGTTATTGCTGATCCTCAAACTGCTAGACCCTATACTGATCCGCATCGTGGAAAATTATAACTCGATAAAAAATCAAAACCTCTGTCTTCCCATGAAAATAGGGTAAACACATACAAAATTTGAAACCCCCCCCCGGACAGCCATGAACAACCCAAAAATGGGTGGTGTAGATAGCATAACGCTTGTCTGCACCACCCCTTAATCTTTCAGACAAGAGTAAAGCGTACATAACGGCTCAATCACGTGGGCTCAAAAGAAAAAGAATGTGAATGGATAGCTCCTCAACCCTAAAATCAAACTACTCGTGCATACCGTAGAGATAAACATTCCAACCATCCCATGAAAAAAAACCTAATCACGGAAAACCTAAGCAGGGAAAACCATGGTTCTAATCCACGAATGAGAATCAAACACAAAGCTGTAGTTTGCCTACCTGGCAAAACACAATGCAGTTGATGGGGTGACCCAAAACCTCCATGGTAGTATGCCAACGAGTGAAATTCAGACAGCTGGGCATGTGAACAACTCAATCAACTAGGACCGAAGCAAACGCAATTTTCAACAAGGATAATAATAAACTAAAACTCCACCTCTATATATAAACCCTTGGTAAAATAATTGGCGGGAAAAAACCTTATTGGTGGTCAGAAGCTCTAAACATCGGGGTATAGTTCTGTTGACAGCCACAATGGCGGACTTACAACTACCACGGATCCGTGACGACATAAAACCCGTCGGCGGTCGAAAGTTCTAAACACTAAGGATCGGAGCCTCAAACTTAAGCATCTCCGTAGTGTCGGTGATTCAAGCCTAAGCATTGCCGCAGTGTCGGTGATGCCGAGCACTATCGTCGTGATGGTTATGCATCGACGATTGGAAAGACTAACCACTATAGCATTGGAAACAACAAACGGAAAGACTAAACTTTGGACTACTCATTGAATTCCCTCTGAAACTTCGGCGACATAGAGGACTAAACCTACGATCACTATCGAAAATAATTTCGATTTCCAAAAAAAAAAAAACCAAGTCATTTACAGTAAAAAAGGGTTAAACAATAAAACCAAAAGGAGATAAAGGCCACGAATTGGCGAGAAACAGAACTGTCCATCAGGACGTTCGTCGTTTCCCTTCCGAAACGTCGATGGCATAGAGGACTAATGCCCTGACTCCTTTGTCAATTGACCTTCAACAATGATAAAATGAAATCATCGAAAAATAAAAAACGTTAAGTGCTCAAATAAAACAAAAGATTCTTCGGCTGGGCAACTGTAATACTAGGTCATTTAACCTCCGAAACAGCGAAAAAAACAGTCAACTAATCCTTCGACTTCCCAAAGATCAATTTTAAGTGGAAAAAATGGACTTCCAGGACAGCTTTAAAGAAATCAAACAAACCTGAGCTAGATAAAATCAAAAGGAGGGTCCAAAATTTTCAAAAAATTTAGGAAAAGGTTGTAGCTGCAACAGGTCCATGATAAGAAAATAAGTCAAGTTTGGATCTGTTTCGACCTCCGAAAACTAAACGATGCCTGTATGCATGATCCATTTCTGACCTCGTTCACAGATGAAGTACTTGATGGAGTAGTTGGTCAAGAAATGTACTCTTTCACAGATGGATTCTCTGGTTATCACCAGATCAGAATCGCAAAAGAAGACCGACATAAAACAACATTTGTTATGGAATGGGGCTGCTTCCAGTGCACAGTAATTCCTTTTGGGCTAAAGAATGTGCATGCAATATTTTCTCGAGTGGTTTTTGTGGCATTCAAAGATTTCATTCAGAAGTTCCTACAGGTATATATGGATGATTAGACAATGTATGACCTAATCAAGGATCATTTGGCAAACCTTCGATTGATGCTAGAAAGGTGCCAACAACATCAGATCACGCTGAACTCTAAGAAGTGCATTTTTTGCACACCATTTGGGATATTGTTGGGGCACATTGTGTGCAAGAAAGGCTTGTTGGTTGATCCTATGAAGATAGCGCTCATTTTGAGCTTGCCACCACTGACCAATGTAAAGATGCTCAGGGAAATGCTAGGGAAAACTGGGTATTATCGCAAATTTATTAGAGGATATGCTGCGATTACTACCCCTATGGAGAAACTACTGAAGAAGGATTTTGTCTTTATATGGAGTCCAGAATGTCAAGGTAGCTTTGATACGCTGAAGGCCAAGATGGCTTCGGCACCAATACTTGTGTTCCCAGATTGGAACAAAGAGTTCCACATGCATGTTGACGCATCTTCTTTTGCGCTAGGAGTAGTGCTCCTGCAGCCGAGTGAAGGCGATTTGGATCACCCGATCTCTTTCTCTAGTTGCAAGTTATCATTTGCTGAAAGGAACTATATGACCACAGAGTGGGAAGGTCTAGAAATGTTCTACGCGCTACAAAAATTTAGGCATTACCTTTTAGGTGGCCACTTCAAGATGTTTACTGACCACTCTACTTTGAAGTATCTGGTCAATAAGCCTATGTTGGGGGGGAAGATATGTCGCTAGCTACTTCTCTTCTAGGATTTTGATTTTGAAATTGTTTTGAATCCGATTCGCTTGAATGATGGCTCTGATAATTTGTCCAGAATCGAGACATGCAAAGAGCCTACTAATATTGAGGAAGGACTGCCTAATAAGAAGCTATTCAGAGTTGACATGGAAGATGACTACTATGCTCCAATCATTCAGTTTTTGGCAACAGGCATTGCACCTAAAGAATTATAAACAAGTGAAAAGAAGCAGCTGGTGGCTAAAGCTTCAGATTTTCAGTTAATTACTGGACACCTATATAATCTTAGACCAGATTAAATTTTACGGCGATGTGTCCTACCACATGAATAGGAGTAGATTTTGGAAGAAGCACATGTAGGAGTTGCTAGCATATACTATGGGGGTCATGCTACCGCACAAAAGGTGCTTTGCACAAGGATGTGGTGGCCCAATCTACAGAATGATGTGACAGATCATGCACAGAGCTGCGACGTCTGTCAACGCACCGAAAAACCATTGTGGCGAGATGTGATTCCGCTGGTACCATAGGTAACTTTGCAACCTTTTTATAAGTGGTATGTATATTTTGTGGGTCCAATCAACCCCCCAGGGAAGAGAACTAGTGTGCAGTACATAATCACAGCAACAAACTACTTGATGCGATGGGAAGAGGCTACACCAGTTGTGGATTGCATTGCTGTGACAACATCAATATTTCTGTTTGACACCATAGTTACATGATTTGGATGCTCAAGGATATTGATGAGCGACTAGGGTAGCCATTTCATAAACTGCACAGTAAGAGCACTGACAGAGGAATTGCAGATTTAGCATAAGAAAAGTACACCATATCATCCGTAGGTGAATGAGACTGTAGAATCTTTCAACAAGATCTTGGAGCACGCACTTACAAAGTTATGTAACACTAACCGAGATGACTGGGATCTGAAGATTCCAGTAGTGATGTGGGCATATCTCACCACTTGCAAGAGATTTACGGTGCACACACCTTTCAAATTAGTGTATGGGAAAGAGGTAGTCATGCCTAGGGAATACATTGTTCGTAGTCTATGCATTGCTACTGCAATAGGCATGGATAATGAAATAGCATGAGAAGAATGCGTGACGCAATTGATACAACTTGAAGAGGACCGCTTTATTGCAGGATTCCATCAATGCATCGAGAAGGATCGACATAAGGCTTGTCATGATCACCATATAAAAAACAAATAGTTTCAACAAGGATATTTGGTGCTACTATACGACAGCAAGTTCCTAAAGCATCTAGGTAAGTTGCAGATGCATTGGCTTGGTCCATATATTGTAATTTCAATTATTTATTGGGGGACAGTTAAGCTAAAACAATTAGATGGAGCGATGCTGCCAAAAATAGTGAATGGTAGTCGCCTGAAGCCCTATAAGATAGGGTTGGAATTGCATAGTGCTTAGGGAATTGCACAATTAAAAAAAAATAAAAAAGAGAAGAGATAAGTAGATAGCGAGAGGAAGGGCGCACCAGGAGAGAGTGGATGCAAAAGCAGGGGATTCAGTAGTGTAGTTAGTGATGCAGGAGCATCGTGTCATACCAAAAATGTGATGAGTTGGTCACATGCTATGGCATATATTTTGATCTATCTATTTTGTTGAGTCATTGTCTGTTAGTACCCATAGGAGCGGTTGTGTATCATGATTCCCTGCGTGGAGATCAAACCACATGCTTATTTGATTTTGACAAGGACATTTTCATCATGCTTGGAAGTCGTTTGTTTTCAGTTGTAGGAACACTTTGTTGAGGTGGTCATATATGAGCTTAAATAGATAGTTTAGAGAAGGTAGAAGGGTTCGACTCTTACACATTTAAAATTCCTAGTTGTAGAGAAGAGGACAGACTTGTGTCTAGTTCCTACTTGTAATAATTTTGAAGAATCGAAAGGAGAGAGAGCCAAGCTATGTGCATTTTCTTGTTTTTGCTTAATAGAAGGATTAGCTGTGTGTTTGTAGGGTTGTTAGCCTTTAAGCATGTGTTGTGTTGAATTGTATATCTTGTAGGGTCGACTTCGGCATTTTCATGAATGTTTGTGTATTTTAGTGCAGTGTTGATTTCACGCATCAATTTCTTGCTTAAATAGTTGAAGTAGAGAATAGATGCATGCATAAGAGTGTTAGGTTAAAGCATCGTGAAGATTGCAGGCTGGATTGATCAATCTCATGATCAATCGGTGCAACCCATAGGTTCTCTGCCTTAACAAGTTTTTGCAAGGAAAGAACAATGGAGATTGAGGTCGCAGATCACGATCTGACGGTCCTAAAGAATCCCACAACAATAGTTGTGAGGAAGTTAACAGATCCGCAGAGATTTGAGAAGTCTGCATAAAAAATAATATCGACGGTCGTGGAGAAGGCCACAAGGATCAGACGACTGAGGAGGTTGCAGGGGAAGAATTGCGGAGAGGAAGTTACGGGGGAGAAACTTTGGAAAGTTGGCATCCCACATCCCGTAATCTGATTGCGGGAAATCCATTGCGGAAAGAAATTTGCAGAGTGCACCTTCGGGGTTTTGATATCCCGCATCCCACAACCCACATACAGAAACCCTGTTGCGGAAATAGAGTTGCGAAAACGGAATTGTGGAGGTAAAGCTGCGGGAAGGCAGTTTTAAAGTAGAATTTGGTCATCGGGCTAAATTTGGTAGTCCTGCTAAGTGTAGGGGCCACTAGATCCTAGAAGTGCTAGTTGTATTTGGTTGAGATCGACCGACTTGCACCAATTTTGGTATCAGAGTAGGAAGTTGACATTCCCTGTTGAGAAATTCCACAGTAGAGATTGTGGGTAGAATTATGAAGGAGCAAGGAGAAGCACGTGAAAGAGACAAGCGTAGCCATAGGAGCCTGAAGAGAGCAAAGGAAGAGTGCTCAATAGGTGCTAGATACACGACCAGCATTGCTAAAAGACCAAGGGCCAAGAAGAGGCTTGGAGAGGTAAGTTGTAACAGTGTGAAAGAGAACTGTTATTGTAGAAGCTTAGAGTGGGAATATGGCTGCACGCATTGGAAGAGCATGAGGTCGTGACAGCGGTCGACCAGGAGGGAATGCAAAAGTTCTAGAAGAAATGAAGGATTTAAGTGCACGTCTAGAACCCATGGAAATAGACAGATGAAGAGACCCAGAAGTAGGGGATAGAAGTGAACCTGAGGATGAAGAGAAAAGAGAAGAAGTTGCACCTATGTAGGAAACACCAGAGTTAAGATATTTCATATCTATTCTAGGAGTGACTTCACGGCCGAGACCGCAGTTGCCTACATATGATGACGTATCATTGCAGAGCATCTCATTGACTGGATCAGTGAGCTGGATAAGTACTTTGAGTACGATGAGGTAGAAGAAGATAAGAGAGTCGATTGGCTATTACGAGGTTGAAAGGGCATGCGTGCTTATGGTGGGATAGTGTGCAAACAAAAGGGTGGAGGAAGAATAAGTCATTGATAAAAAGTTGGGATAAAATGGTAGCAAAGATGAGGGCTAAGTTCTTGCCCAAATATTACTAGTTAATTTTGTATAAACAAGTATAGAACCTTAGGCAAAGATTGTTGATAGTGAGAGAGTACACCGAGGAGTTCTAAAAAGTAAACCCAAGGGCTAGATATGTGGAAGAGTCAGCAGAAAAGGCTCCTAGATATGTAAATGGTCTGAGGATGGATATCCAAGAAGAGATCAACATGATTTCTCCTAGAACAATGGAGGAGGTATATCAATGCACCTTAAGGGCAGAAGAGAAGATAGAAAGGAAGCAGAGCTTCAATAGAGGTCGCAGTTTAGCCAGAGGAAGAGGGAAAATGATTGGAAGGGGACGATTTGGACCACAGAGAGGGGATTCCAATAACTTTATCCAGTAGGAGCAGCATGGTAGAGGAGGTGATTCTAGTAGAAGAGGACCTTACCAAGGAGGTAGAGGTAGAGGACGAGGCAGAGAAGTTGTCATTAGATGCTACAAATGCAACCAGTCGGGGCATAAGTCATTTGAATGTCCAAGAAAGGAAGAAGTAGGGTAGAGAGGAGCCTATGTAGCTCAGAATGAGCAACAACAAGAACAATCGATGGTAGAGGAAGTCTTTCTAGAGATAGGAGAGTCCTTGATGATGAACAAGGTCTTGTTGAAACCTGAGAAGGAACAAGAAGAGTCTGCTCAAAGAAAGTCGTTGTTCAGGACTACATGTAAAGTTCAAGGGAAGTGCTGTAAGATGGTGGTTGACAGTGGGAGTATTGACAATCTTGTTTCCACAAAGATGGTGGAAAAGCCGAGGCTAGACCAAACATCCTGTTCCATACAAAGTATCTTGGTTACACAAAGGGCGTCAAATCCTAGTGAGTGAGTAGTGTGAAGTTGATTTTCAGATCGGTCCATATAAGGACAAGATTTTGTGTGATGTTATGCCAATGGATGTTTTTCATATACTATTAGGCAGACTGTGGCAATTTGACAAGAAAGTAACTCATGATGGTAGGAGTAAATTTTATAGTTTCGAGTAGAATGGGATAACACATGTACTTCACCCTCTACAAGCAAGTAGTACAACAGGGCAGTCAACACCTAAGGTTTTGATGTTGTGAGGAAAATAGTATTTGCAGCAGGTTGAGAAAGTAGAGTTGAACTATGCTGTGGTATGCAAACCAATAATAGTGACAGTGAAGACTATTGTGACAGATCTATCTGAGGAGATTCAAGAGATGCAGAGTGAGTATAGTGACATTGTGGTTGATGATTTACCCGATTAACTATCACCAAGGAGGAATATAAGTAATCGAATTGATTTTATTCCAGGAGCCAGTTTACCAAACAAGGGAGAATATAGGTTGACACCTCAAGAGAATGAAGAATTGAGGAAGCAGATCCAAGGAATGTTGGACAAAGGATTGGTTCAGAAAAGTCTGAGTCCATGTGTGGTACCAGCAGTACTGACACCAAACAAGAATTGTGAGTGGAGGATGTGTACTGAATCCAGAGAAATTAACAAGATCACCATTAGATATAGATTTCCATTACCAAGGATGGATGACATGATGGATTGCCTAAGTGGGGAAACATGATTTTCAAAACTGGATTTGAAGAGTAGATATCATTAGATAAGGATCAAAGAAGGAGATGAGTGGAAGACAACCTTCAAGACAAATGATGGGATGTATGAGTGGTTGGTCATTCCATTTGGATTGTCCAACGCACCAAGTACCTTTATGAGGTTGGTGAATGAAGTCTTGAGAGATTTCATAGGTAAGTTTGTGATAGTTTACCTTGATGACATTTTGGTTTTCATCCAAATAGAATAAGAGCATGATCTGAAGCATTTAAGATATGTTTTGGAGAGGTTGCAACAGGAAAATTTTGCCGATAAATGTGAAGAAAGTACCTTCATGAAGACAGAGCTAATATATTTGGGATTTGTTACCTCAAGAGATGGGTTGAAGATGGATTTGGAAAAGGTGCAAGCAATCATTGATTGGCCTTCACTTGGGAACATATTTGAGGTAAGGAGCTTTCATGGTTTGGCAAGCTTCTATAGGAAATTTATAAAAAAATTTCATTGGTATTTGTGCATATATTGTTGAGAAAATTAAGAAGGAAAAACAACCATTTCAATGGACAGCAGAGGCTGAAAGGAGCTTTCAGTTCTTGAAGAAGAAGATCACTGAAAAACCAGTATTGAAGTTACCAGAATTCAACCACCCTTTCCAAGTGAAGTGTGATGCTAGTGGAGTAGCAATCGAAGCTGTGCTTAGTCAGGAGGACATACATATAGCGTATTTCAGTGAGAATCTGAATGATACAAAGCAGAAGTATTCGTCTTATGACAAGGCATTTTATGCTATTTTTCAAGCAATGAAGCATTGGAGGCATTACTTGATGCCTAGAGAATTTGTGTTATATTCAGATAACCATGCATTACAGTACACAATGCATCAACCTAAGTTGAACCTAAAAAATGTCAAGTGGGTTGATTTCTTGCAGAGCTTCACCTTTGTGTTGAAACACATAAGTGGGAAATCAAACAGAGTAGCTGATGCCTTGAGTAGGAGACTGTTTATTACGCAAGAAAATTAGATCCAAGTTTTGGGATTTGATCATTTGAGAGATTTGTATGAAATTGACATTGATTTATAGGAGGCTTACAGGGCTTGTAAGAATCCAGTAGAGGTGGAAAGAGAGCCATGGATGGAGTATACCCTACAAGATGGTTTACTCTTTAAAAATAGTAAACTGTGTGTACCAAGGTGTTCTATGAGAGAGAGCTTGATACAAGAGAAACATAATGGAGGTATGGCAGGTCACTTTGGGAGTGATAAAACCTTTGGAGAGTTGGGCCATTTCTATTTTTGGCTAAGGATGAGGTCTGAAGTTGAGAAGTTTGTAAGAAGATGTAGAGTATGCCAGCATGCTAAAGGGAGAATCCAGAACACAGGATTGTATACACCATTGCCTATTCCAACTAGGCCTTGGTATTCGGTGAGTATGGATTTCATTCTGGGTTTTCCAAGAACTCTGAGGGGACATGATTATATCTTTGTAGTTGTTGATAGATTCACTAAAATGACACATTTCATTCCATGATATAAGAATAGTGATGATACACACATTGATAACTTGTTTTTTGATGAAGTTGTGAAATTACATGGTTTACTTAGAAGCATTGTATTAGACAGAGATGTGAAGCTCATAGGTCATTTCTGGAAGATCTTGTGGAAGAAGTTGGGTACTAGTCTGAACTTCAGTTCAGCATATCACCCACAGTATGATGGATAAAGAGAGGTAGTTAATAGGAGTCTGGGAAACATGTTGAGAAGTCTGATTGGGGAGAGTCCTAAGCAGTGGGACAAAGTGTTAGCTCAAGCTAAGTTTTCCTATAATGATTCACCAAACCAAAGCACAGGGATGAGTCCATTTCAAATTTTGTATGGAATGCATCCAAGAGGAGTGTGTGAACTTTGTGACTTAGGTCAATTGGAGAAAAGGAGTGCTGATGGAGAGGAGTTTGCAAAGATGATCAGTGAGCTACAGGAGCAAGTGAAAGCAAGGTTACAACAAAGTAACTCCAGTTACAAGGCCATAGCAGATTCCAAAAAAAGAGAGAAGAACTATGAATTAGGAGATTTGGTCTTAGCATATCTAAAGAGAGACATATTTCCAAAAGGGGGGTATAACAAGATGAAGATGAAGAAGATTGGACCCTGCAGAATACTCAGAAAGTTTTCAGCAAATGATTATGAGTTAGAGATGCATGCTGGAGTGGGTATTTCACCAATATTTAATGTATCCAATCTATATCCTTATGTAACAGGTGACATTGGAACCTTTGCAAAAGGTGAAGGTCCTACTGAATACTTACAATGGGTGAGGCAGATGTGTCACATACCCCAATTTTGTAAAATAATGTTAATTGTTTTAATTTGATTTCCTAAGAGATTATGTTAAATTTAATGCTAAGTAGGAACTGATGACTCAGCAGAGTCAAAATATGTGGAATGTAATTCTGAATATTTTATTATTAATAAATAAAAAGTGGAGACAACAGCTTGGGAGAGCTGTTAATAAGAGTATTACTGGTCAAACTGGTGGAAGGAAATAGGTGGATAACAAAAGACAAGTGGCAGCATCCTCAAACACTTCCTATGTTGCAGGTGGCAAATTCCCCACATTTGGGGTCATGATCCCCCAAGAAAGTGGGATCAGAGCAGGTGGCTCAATAAATGACAACTAACCCAAAAAGACCTAGGCAATCTTTTAAAAGTACCCAATGTAGAGAGCTAAGGCTGCTCAGATATTTTCTAGGAGAAGAATCATTCAGGTGGAATGCACTTCAAGGAATTCATTGGGAAAAGAGGGAAAATTGCAAGGAAGGTGTTTTGAGAGATAATCTGCAGTAACTTGGTCTGATACAGCTTGCTAGCTAAGAGAAATTGTTAATAAGTTCAGGATTGGTATTGAGTCTGAAGACTGGTACTTGATTATTGCTGCACCTAGTTCCAGCCAGGGAGACCAGAGCAAGCTCGGGGGTCCTGAGGAGTCGCTGTTTGAGCGCTCTCCAGGAGTTGGTAGGGAGGAACGACCTCCCATTGCTGTTGTCATCCAAGCTTAAGAACAGGTTTTGCCATCTATTATTCTTGTTTTAATACCTGTGTATGATTGAATGATATGTTTGCAGTTTATGATGTAAAGACTTAGATGGTTTAGTAATGAAGTTATTCTTAGTTTGATTAGTAATAGAATCATTTTGATGAGAAAACAAAACCCTACCTGTGTTTTTCCTCATCTGGAGTGATCCAGATCGTATTCCAGCACAGGTGGTGAAATTATATAAAAAAAGATAGTATGATGAAAATGTAGAATAAGATGTTAGTTGAATTATAGAATATTTCCTTTAATTTTGTTATCAGAAGAAACATCTTTTGTACCAGGGGTAGTGTTAAACTTGGACTGAGACTGTCAGTTTATTAGAAACAGAGGAAGAAGTTATATTATTTACTGATAAGTAGTATGTGTAGGTAGATAAAACAGTTCTTGATACAGTATTTACCTTCAGTAATCTTATTGCTTATTTGAATTCAAGAAAATAGTATAATAGTAAAACTAGAGTAGGGTTAAGCTAAATAAAAATGCTTTACAACTTTACAATTTACTTCTTTCCAGTTTAGGCTAATTAACTACTGCATGTATAATAATCAAATTGAAAGAAAGAATAGCTAGAATCTTGATTTACTTCTACAGATAATCTAGTTGGTATCAAAATTTATATGGATAGTAATGTAAGTTATTCATTCATTATGTTCCATCTAGCTAAGCATAAACAAAAATTTACAACTACCAACCTATACCTTTTAATAAGATGTCAACAAATGCAGGACATAGTTAGTTCTTATTCTTTTATTTTATAAATATTAACTTTGTAACATAAACAAGACAATATAGAATATAGAGAGTACTTCTATAAATTATTTAGTACAGTAAATATAAGAACACAATTATAAAATATTATCTTATTCTATGATTATAAATAAACAAAGAACAAAGCTAATAAACATATAATTATAAGAACGGTATTGATATGAAAATAAGTAATGTTCTTATCACATTATAGTAAACAGTAAACCAAATATAATTTCTGTACTCAAAAGCTATTTCTGACAAATACATAAATATTTCAGTAAAAACATGGAGTTTTTTATAATTTCCAAAGGTTAAAAATTATACAACAACATTTACAAATTCTATCATAATAAAGTAAGTCATTATAAAAACAATGTACAGAAACCCCAGAAGGTAATAATTAAAAATATTACAGGGTAAAACTCATCTACAATAACACGCAGGAAATAAACCAACAGGGTAATAGTAAGCTCGATTTACCGAGCTTAACCAAACATTGTACACATAAGTAATAACCCAATAATTTTACAGAAGTACATTTATAAATAAGATAATTTTTAAAGGAACTGTAACATTTCTTATATGGCCGAGTTAGGGTAAAACCCTACTAGCTTTAAAATATACATCAGAGTTAACAAAACTGAAGGAGTCTAATTCAGTATATGTATTCACGGCCTTAAACAAAATCCTCAGAGTGAGGCTTTTACAGCCTTTCCATTAATTATATATATATACACAGTAACCAGAAACAAAACAAAAAATTACAGTCTCGGCCTAAGCTGGAGGTCCCATATCAAGCGAAGGGTTTAACTTCTTAAAACAAACAGCGAACGGGTCAATCCAATTGAACCAAAACCACAAGGGTTATAGGCCACGAAGACCAACCCACAACTGTCCCATAAGGGACCAAACAAGGAGGATTTTCCATGGATATCCAGGGCTTACCGTGAACCAGCAAGTCGCCATAGCTTCACATCAAACTGCGTAGAGGGAGACGGGCCAACACCTGCGAACAAGGAGAACGAAAGAGTTAAAAATTGGTTTACAAATTAAATAACTGTGTAATGAAAATTAAACTGCAATGATAATGACTTTTTAAATAAGGAGTTCTTACCTAAAATTTTGCCGAAGCACGACCACCCACGAGCAATAAAGTAACCACCAGCGCGAGGAGGATGAAACCCTTCATCTATTATGAGACAGGAGGGATTTCTAACCCAGCAAATACCTACAGCGACGGAGGACAGGAACAACAAGTTTAGCCGGTAAATGCTTGGGTCACAACCACTCTCAACACAAACAGTAAATGCTGCAAACCCTAAACATCGGCTACTATGGTTAAGAAAGACATCGACTGTCATTACCGAGCTAAGAGAGGAAGGACAGTACATATTGATGGAATCCAAACTAAGCTAGTGAAAGAAACGAAACCCTGGAGCAAGTACCATTAACCCTTACCCAAGCATCAAGCAGTGTTGTGGCAGCACCTCTCTGCTAAGTGTTCAAGACGAGCTTTCGAGGAGGAGCAGTAATAGGGAGACTATTAGCAGCAATATGCAAGAGACAATGCAGTTGAGAACATCGCAGCAGAGCGACAGGAGCCCGAAGGTGATGGAGAGAATGATGAGCTAGGGTTTGCTGCTGCCCATTTAACTATGAAATACATGGATATGATGATGCCACGTTACTAGGTAAATAATTTACATGCTGTGGGTAGAAACATATAGTCCCGGTGATCGTGCTACCAAGAGAATGATTTCCAATCATTTGGTATATCCAAGGTTCCACTTTAGTCCTTGTTGCAATGTCAACCTATCATGCACGTAGTATGGAAAACCTAATAATCATTACCATAAACTTCGTTATAACAATCATCGAGGGCGTGTAGGTTAATACGATCCCTTTCTTACCTTGTGACTTGTTTCTCTTTCAAACAATCATAATCTTAAATTTAAACAAGTCTTGTATTAAGTTTCAAAGAATTGCATAAGGTTCATTTGATAGTTACTCACTTACAAACTAGCAATTACTTAACCAAACATTGGAGTCTAGATGGATAAATCAATGTTTAATCTAGCATGTTATGCATGTAAAGGCGATGAAGGAGGTATTTAGTAAAAAGAGTTTAGACTTTAAATAAAAGATAAACCTTAAACACTTCTTGGAAGAGATTTGACCTATGACCCCTTTGTTCTTAAAAAACAAGTTATTCAGTCTGTAAACCAACTATAACCCTACCTAAGGTTATGATAGTTGATGTTTATAAAAGATCTTTCTTCTTAAAAGTAATATATGGTATATACCAACATACTAGTGTTAGCCTCTTACCTTTAATTATTTAATTTAGTAACTAGTAAGGTGACTATTAAGCATTTGAAGAAGCTTTACTTGGAAATCTTTATAAATTTAAATAACATAACTAGATAGTAAATTCCAAGTAAATTATGGGCAGAGGATTTTGATCTGTCAACACTATTATAGCCATTTGACAGTAGTTTGTGAGGATATATTCTTCCTTAGAACATTAGGCTGGGAAGATTGATTTAATAATATAGAAACTCTTTAACTGTTACACATTACTTTTACATTGCAAAGGGGTAACCAACAAAATTTCAGAAGATAAAGAGATCATGTTAATTTGTCAGTAGATCCTTAACGTAATAATTCCGTCGTTCTTAAATTTGCTTACAAAGAAACATTTAAGGCATTTTTACACTTGATGACTATGATAGACATCGAATAGTTCAGTAAGCATTAAGAACTATAATTTTACATCTACTAGAAAGAAGGAAGCTGTAGCCATTACTGATATAACTAAATCTCATTCCTTAGAATCTTAAAAGGAAGGACAGTTTAATGATTTTACCTCGATAAGCTTTGAAAATTTACTAGCGTTATATTCTTTTAATGAGCTATTTTGTGCAACAAACTTATATTTGAATGCTTAGAATTTTGACAAGAAGCATCCGAACTTCTCACCTGTAAGTCTGTAAGAACAGGAGAGCTTTCTGCATTAGCTCGAAAGCTAAGTAAGCCCATAATATCCTGACAGTTCCACCTTGTGGTCGCAAAGAGAAAACAAGTCAGTAAACTGAAAAAGAACTGTTCTTTAAAATAAACATAATCAATTAGATAATCCGGATAATGAATTCAATAACATATAACTAATTAAACAATTAGTTGACTGCATTTTCATATTTAGCTGTATTTAAAAAGTTTAAATTTTTCGGAAAATTTGGGGTTTTGACTCAGATGTCTGTCGCACAACCATTGGATGTTGAGGCCATTCTGGACACTAAAGTGGTAAAGAGTACAAGGAAGAGGGACTATCTGGAGTACTTGGTCAAATGGAAAGAGCGACCAACATAGGATTCTACTTGGATGAGCGCTGTGGAGTTGGAAGCCAAGGGTTTCACTGTAGCTGATCTAATGAACATGAGTTCATAATTTTTTTCACCCTTGCGAGTTTGATGCAGGAGCATCATGTAATGCCAACAATGTGATGAGTTGGTCACATGTTGTGGAATATATTTTGATTTATCTGTTTTGCTGAGTCATTGTCTGTTAGTACCCATAGGAGCGGTTGCGTATCATGACTCCCTGCGTGGAGATCAAATCACAGGCTTATTTGATTTTGACAAGGACGTTTTCATCATTCTTGGAAGTCATTTGTTTTCAGTTGCAGGACCACTCCATTGAGGTGATCATGGATGAGCTTAAATAGATAGTTTAGAGAAGGTAGAAGGGTTCGACTCTTCAGCATTTAGAATTTCGAGTTGTAGAGAAGAGGACAGACTTGTGTCTAGTTCCTACTTGTAATCATTTTGAAGAATTAGAAGGAGAGAGAGCCAAGTTGTGTGCATTTTCCTTTTTTTTCTTAATAGAAGGATTAACTGTGTGTTTGTAGGGTTTTTATCCTTTAAGCATGTGATGTGTTGAACTCTATATCTTGCAGGGATGAATTCAACATTTTTGTGAATGCTTATGTATTTCAGTGCAGTGTCGATTTCACGCATCAATTTCTTGCTTAAACAGTTGAAGTAGAGAATAGATGCATGCATAAGAGTGTTAGGCTAAAGCATCATGAAGATTGCAGGCTGGATTGATCAATTTCATGATCAATCGGAGCAACTCGCAGGTACTCTTCCTTAACAAGTTTTTGTAGAGAATGAAC
The DNA here is from genome assembly GCA_001517045.1 of Pseudotsuga menziesii. Lineage (NCBI taxonomy): Eukaryota > Viridiplantae > Streptophyta > Pinopsida > Pinales > Pinaceae > Pseudotsuga > Pseudotsuga menziesii. Next base: position 308,705 of record LPNX011126069.1, on the reverse strand, counting down.
GGTGGAGATTGAGGCCACAGATCATGATTTGATGGTCCTGAAGAATCCCGCAACAATTGTTGTGAGGAAGTTAACATAGCCACAGAGATCTGAGAAGTTCGCATCAAAAAGAAGATCAACGGTCGTGGACAAAGCTGCAAGGATCGGACGACAATCTGATTGTAGGAAGACTTGCGGAGAGGAAGTTGCAGGGGAGGAACTTTGGAAAGTTGGAATCCCGCATCCCACATCCCGCAATCTAATTGTAGGAAAGCCGTTGCATAAAGAAAGTTGTGGAGGGCACTTTCGGGGTTTTGAGATCCCACATCCCCCAACCCGCATACAGAAACCCTGTTGCGGAAATGGAATTGCAGAGGTAAAGCTGCAAGAAGACAATTTTAAAGAAGAATTTGGCCATCGGGATAAATTTGGAAGTCCTACTAAGTGTAGGGGCCACTAGATCCTGGAAGTGCTGGTTGGGGTTTGTTGAGATTGATCAACCTGCACCAGTTAGAAATCTTTGTCGTGATAGTTGTAGGCTCGGGACATAGTCAAATCAGCAATAAATATAGGTAGTTAATAATAGTTAGCCGATGACACTTGTTGAAGCAAAGCGCATTTATGGTTGATCCGACCGTTGGGTTGGAAGAATCGATGACAGATTTGGGTAATTAATGTAGTATTTAGTGATGATGGCTACAGCTGATTTAGTAATGGTGAATGATGGATCACCAGCATGCTATAAGAAGGTTCTCAACACAGGTCAAAAGCACCATTGAAACAAGTTGAGTTGAATTGTAGAGAGCAATTGAAGCAGAGCTACTGTTAGGGGAATTGTACAAGCTGTTACAGAGTCAAGGAGAGACCAGTGAGGTGTATTTGTGTGGCATGCTAAGCAACCCTGAAACTATGGAAATTTCAAGTGAGCTGGAGTCACCTGTTTGAGAAACTTCCATTATTGAAGAAGTCATGAGCATGACAGTCAGATCATAATCGATTCTATGGGGAAAGCGGAAGGCCCAGGAAGCCGAGCTCCACGTCGCCAGAAAAAAGGCAGACGAGAACTTCCATCAGAGTGCAAGGGGAAGGAACTTCCTAGACAGGGCCCTCTAGCTCTGTATCTATAGAATCAATGGTTTGTACTAGGGTTTCGGTAAATGATATCCCGGGTTACATTGCTCCCACCTGACCTGGTGCGAAGCCTCAATGCTTGACTAAAAATCAAAAGTATCAGCTGAAAATGTTGCAGCTACCGAAAGGGATGGTGTGCACCACTGACATCATCCCTGCGTTGATGAAGATGAAGTACGAGGATCATGATTTTCTACTACTGAAGGAGATAGTGAAAGATCCCTATGAGTCATTACCTTCGGGCGTAGGAGGGCCCATAGTGCATATTCCACAACCATGGGCTAGATAAATATGGGTTGCTGGGACTCATCAACATGCCACATTTTGGGTGGCTGAACGAAGCCAATGCAAGCATAAAAAAACTTTTGGTGTACTTCCATGGAGGAACGCTATGGTAATACACCCTGATTGGGATTACCGTGGACTTGATCTCAGAGATCACAGGATTTCCAAAGGATGGGTGAGACCCATCGCAATATTTCAAAGGAAGGGATAATGACAAGCGACTTACTGCATAGTTGAAGGAGAGGTATGATTTGCAGTGCAATGGAAGAGCCTATCGCATCGACATCATTAACAATAGAACAATGCGTATTGGCACACAAATTTTGGCAAGTAAGATTGTCAGAAAGAATCACCCTATTCAGTGCACTTCGGGGGTAATTTGCATGTGCGTAACAATGTGCCGAGGGAGTCCAAATAAATTGGTCCCTCTTTTTGTTGAATCAGTTGATGGAGGACGCGGTCGGAATTCAGGACAGAGAGTGACCTTTCAATTATAGTTGGCTATTGATTTTAATCACATTGGTGGCTTGGATGGAGCCAGAGGACTACCAAAGAATGTCTGTCAAATCTGTTAAGGCGTGTAAAGGCGCACGGTATCATAACTTGTGGTGGGTAGAGGAGCCCAGTCGAAAAGTAGATTGCGCAATACACTTTTGGGTCTAATGGGAGGCATTATAGGAAGCAGTGGTCAAATTTCCATGGTTATTAGATGCAACCACAGTGAAATTTCAGCGGATTATGTGGTTCTCCATCGGGTTGCATAATCATTCAGATGCAGGCTCAACGTGACCCTGACAAGCAATGGCTGCAAATGGGCTATAAACTGACAGATGAAGAACTCGATGCAGTGGCTCAGGATTGGCCTACAGAATGGAAAGAGCTAGTAAACGTGGAAGAAGTATCGATGGGGCCATCAATAGAAGCCCCTGAAAATCTTGTGCACAAGGAACATAGTCATCACGATTCTGATGGAGAATCATCGATAGAAACTCCTGTTAACCTAGAAGCGCAATGTATCTTTAAGGAGATAAGGATGAAGAGGAACATGGAATAGAATGCCAACAGTAGTACCAATCTACAAATCCATGTTGGAGGTACAATTACGGTGGCTTATTAGGGCTGTCATGGACTCATCTGACGTTGCAGCAAAAGAAATGCAGATGTCTGCCTAGGAAGGTTTTGCTAAGGTATGCACCAAGTTAGATTTTATTTATACAGTTGTTTCAAAAAGAGGACCGAAAAGTTCCACTATGCAGGAATTCACATCGATTAGAAATGAGATGTGGGCCAAGAAAATTCAGGTTCCCTCGACTGCAGTCGACGCTGGATGAGAGGATGTAAACTCCTCACTGCAGCAGCTACTAGGAATATTGCATTAGACATCAACAAGCTATCGACCCAGACCTTAGTACACATGCAGTGGGTCGCTAACCAAGAGTTGGCTGATAGACAAGAGGAGCTTAGTGACCAGTAATTGCGGTCACAAACTGAAGAAGGAAGTCAATGAATTACGACAGATAAGGGAGTAGCTAACAATAGAGAAAGTGCAGGAGATCGCAACATTGAAGACAACGCAGGAGGAACTGAAGAGGAAGGTTCTTGCAGAATTACTGAGTTGAAAAAGGAAACTGAACTCCTTGTCATTGAAAAAGCACAACTTTTCACAAGTCAGGTGCAGGTATAAGAGGCCATTACAAACGCCTTCTAGCACATCCATGAAATCACGGCAGAGCTGGATGTAGTCGCCAAGGCCAAGCAACTAGGAGAAGTCATCGTGTAGCTACAATTGGACAATAGCCTATTGATTGCTATGGTTTACCCAGACACATCGCTAGAGCAGGTTGCAAAACAGAAGAGTTCCATTGAAGATATTACGGCATAGTTCAATGAAATGGAGCAGGATGCAAATAAGATCACAAAGGGAATGACACAATTTTGGGGTGGTGTCGTGCAAGATGAACAATTAGAGAAACTTACAAAGAAGTTGCAATAAGTTGAGAACCAGTTGGGATGTTGAAAACAACATTGAAGACGATGCCGCCACTTGTGTCAATCACACAATCCACAGATATGAAGGAGCTACAACAATGATTTGGAAAAGCATAGGAGCGACAACGGAAATGCAGTGACCAGCTCGACGAGTTCCAAGAGATTGGATCCCAACTGTTGGGAAAAGTAGCTGCTCTGCTGCAGGCTGTGCAAGATGAAAAGAAAGAATTTAATGCCAAGATGGTGGAGGACCCATTGAAGCAGGATTGCCTTACATATTAGGATGTTGGTGAGAAAGTCAAAGCATGGGTCATAGAAATTTCTTAGCAATACGAAGACTTCAAGATTAAAATCAATGAGTACACTAAGTCCACCTGACGTGGCTCAAGGATAAGCCACAAGACTGTGTTGGGGGCCTGTTGGCACGGGGTTGGGATAAGTTGTGCAACATCACGGATGTTGCGTAAGCTCAGAAGGCACAACGCAGGAAGAATATAGCACGACAGGCAGAAGATAGACTACTTTTGGTTATTTTGTGTCACTTTTTGTACTTTTGACCACATTTTGTGGATATAGGTCATTATCCAGTTAGAAGTTAGTTAAAAGTTAGTTAGAAGTGGACCATGAATGTAAAGGCGCAAGCCTATAAATAGAAGTTGAATTACTATGTAAATCAGTAGTGACAAGTCATCGAGGAGTGAAGTCATTAAGTGATAAGCTTGAATTTGTTGTAGAGGAGATATGGTCATATTTGTCGATTGACATAGATCTAGAGAGAGAGATTGCAAAGAAGATCAAGTTGTAAACTATGAACTACCTATTTTGAATCCATAGTTGATTGCATAGGTTTAATATAATGAGGTTGATCTGAATTCCTGTCTTGATGCTATCTTTTTATCTTGTTCATGTTTTCTACTATGTAAATCCAATAATGAAGTGACTGTGTGACATGGATCTATGATGGAATGGTTACTGCTTATGGATAATGCCATAGTTTTAGATTTGTTGATGTAATTGACATGATTATTCCTATGATAATTGAATGGTGTGTTCTGAATGATGATGTAAATGGTTAGATCTAATGAATAAGTTGATGAACTATTGATGCCCATGATCCTCTTCTTTTATGCTGAAACTTGGTTTCCTTGGCTCTCCCTTGAACATCTCGGGTGAGACCTCATCCACTCCGCGGGTGTTGCTGGAGTAAAACTTGTCTAGGCTGATGTTCAGGGAGATCGCGATGAGTTGAATGTCGAAAGAGTGGGAACCCCTGTCTATTGGGTTTTGTTGGTTAGGTTTTGCACCAACAATATCCTGTTAACCGAAATATTTCACCTACTGTAGACAACAAGGTGTTCCGCTAGTCTGAATGGTTCAAATCCAGAACAAATAGATCACAGAGGTTGATAAATCTCCCTAAACGCTGTAGATGTCTGGAATACAAGGATTTGATAGTCCACCTATGTACTTGCAAAAGAGTTCAACATGAAACGAATCAAATCAACTCGAATATGATTTACTAATCTATGCTAGTGACTAAGGAATCTAGCAATATATATCTGAAATCAAACATCGACAATATATATGGGACAGAAAATCAACTTGCATTAGAAATATGAAGAATTTTACAACCAAGCCTTAGTGTTGACATGCATCTCCATGAAACCAACTCTTCATCCCCAAAAGCTCCGACTCTAGCTCTCTATGCTCTCTCCAAATGATCTTGGGCCAAGAATCAGTTCAACAACATAACAACACCTTCAATGTTCTCTCCTCAACCATGGCTATGAGCTCATATTTATAGGGCTTTAATGGATAGATATGGTTGAGAAATTAGTGGGTGAGGTGGCCTCTAAGATCCTAGGATGAGGGATCTCGAGCTCAACCAACCCACAACAGTAGGGATAAGGCAGTACACGAGGCTTATCATCTAGAAGCCTCGAGAAAATTCTCTTTTTCCCTTTTACCCAGGGTACCGTGCTTCTCCTTCTATGACAAAGTGGTTCTGATAATAACTGCCTATGGACCAAGGGAAATAGGTGGTGGCATCGCTTGTGGACAACCGATGAAATGTGGTGCGAGCAGGGTACCACTCCTAGATAAAGGGGTATGCGCGGTGCTAGGAATTTGTATGACATATTGATAAAAAGCCATTTAGTCTTCACTCTAGAAGCTGGGATTTAGGGCAAGTAGGTATGTCAAAGGTCTTATCACATGATGGTGACAGGAATTTGGTATAACAGGATGCCCCCAAAGCATGAGTCTTAGAGTGATATGATAAATGAGAGCTTTGAGAACAAGTCATTTCCAGGAGATGAAAATGTTGGATCGATCGGAGTATGCAGTCAAGTAGGAATTTGTAGTACATCAGTATGTTGACTCATAGACACAAGTAACCAAACTCATAGCTGCAAACCAATACAAGGCAGATCCATGAGTGGAATAGACAAGCATGGCTACTAGAATACAATGTAGATCCATGTGATAGAGGACTCAAACTTGGACATAGCTACCAGACATATAACGTAGATCTATGTCATACAGACACAAATTTAAGCATAGCCACGACCATACAAATGTGGATCCATGCTAGATATACAAAACTCCATCGCAACCTAGGGAGAAAGCAATGAGCGCTTTTGAACAAATGCCCAGGGTCTTTGTCTCGTCTTCCACAAAGTACGATTCTATCCATGTGATTACAATGATCTGAAGTCGAACATGGTAGAAACCACTTGATTATTGGCCAATGATGTGAACTGTTAACAAGTGCAAGGGAGATCACCATTAATGTCAATGATTCCCAAGGTACCCTAGTACAATCTACTGAGTGCGAATAGATGTCCTGATGTTGAACACCCAGTTGATTCTATCGATCAAAGGTCAATGATGTGAACCTATGTCGAGAGCGAGAGGATCTGTCATTAAAGAATACAGATCTCAAGGTACTAAATATTGTTTCTAAGGCTATTTACCAGATGATGAGTTGATGTTGACGGGAATAGTCTTGTCGAAGGAGGTCCATGATGAGTCCCACATCGACGACACGAAACTCAGAACATAGTTCTGGAATGATGCGAATGTAGTAACCATATGACTGACTCAAAGATACTGACACAAAGACCGTGTAGACTGCAGAGGTAAAAATTCTTCACATTCCATTTGAACATCGTGTAACACGACAAAATGACTTGGAAGCATGACTAGACAGGACAGATACACAATGCGACAGTGGACAATGCATTCTTTTGAAAGACTCAAAGGATTGACATGAATCATGAAAGTGGATCGTCACGGAGATCAGCTGAATACCCAATTGATTGACATGATTGTGTGGACAAGTTCCATGTTCAAAGGTAACGACAAACAACTGCCATTATTTGCAAAATGATTCCCTTTCCCATTTCCCCCATCATGATTGATGAGTGCCTCTTTTCAATTTTACGAGTTCAAAGAGGGTAACAAACACTCGATATAGCTTGTCAGAAGACAAGTTCAGTCTCATATGTTTTACGAACCTGAGAGAGGAGGGGTTCGTTCCCAAAATGGGTCTGTCAATGTTTAGTTTAATGAGTCCACTAAAAGAAAACTCGGTATCGTTCATGTTTAGAGAGTCTGAACATATACGGAAGAAGACTCCATGGGGGTCCTTTTTCGTATAATTTAGTCTCTAAGGCCTGAAAAAGTGTAAAATCATACCTTAGAGAACTCTTCCAGTCATGATTGGCTGGGGCGTTCCTTTCTCGTAAATAGTCCTATCTGAACCGAGAAAGAGATAACCTACCCTTGGATGAACAACTCTTCAAATACTTTAATGAGTGTGAAGAAGACAAGATCGCTCGACAATATTTTCGTATTTAGGGAGCCTGAAAAGGGTTTAAGGAGTACTCCATGAGGTTTCTTTACACAATGTCACTTTTTACGAGCCTGGAAAGATTTGGAAATGGACTCGACTATCTTTTCATGTTTAAGGAGTCTGAAAAAATATGTAAAAAGAAGACTCCATGATGTTTCTTTACACAATGTTGTATTTTACGAGCCTGGAAAGAAACTTGAATTGGACTCAAAAATTTGATACTAGGTTTTAACGAGTGTGACAAAGTGTTGTAATAAATGCTCGATGACCTTTTTCATTTTGTGAAAGTATGAAAAATCCATAAACAAACTTTCCAAAGCTTTTACTAAAGTCAACCTGCAGACGACTCATAAACAAGTGTTAAATGCATTCAAAATCAACATTAAGGGGTTATGACAAAAAGATTTTGACTAGAACATGATGTAATATCAAAACTATACCAAGTCAGACCCAAAAATGTCTATATAAGGCAAGTAAATAGTAAAAAATCAAACATTTCACTATTTACCTCTAGCAGAGAGCACTTGGAGCATTTTCTAGCCATATCTTCCACAGCTGATACCGGGAGTTTCCACCGTCCGTTTTCATTCTCGTCAATTGCAGGTAATAGCTAAGACCCTTATCGTTCCTTTAATAGCTTTTATTTTGGGATTTGGTGGGGTTTTAGGCCTATTTGGCAAGCCCTAAAATCCAATTTGTGGGCACCGCGGCTACCCCTTGCGGGATAGGCGGTACCACTCGAGTACCGTGCCAAGAATATGGTGGACAGGCGGTGCCATCACCTGTCTCCAGTGGGGCACAGGAGGAGATGGCTGTGGAGAAGTTAAACCAATGATATAGGCAAAATTTACCCATTCTTTTGATTTGCAATGACTCAAGGATGATATTAATACATACCATTGTTGTTTTTGGCAGGTCTAGGCTTCCAAAATATGGTGATATGGAAGGAAAGAACACATGATGATGAGGATGATGCTGCTGAAAGGAATTCAGTTTGTATTACCACACTCCGGAACTGTGGGATTTTAAATTTCTTTCGGAAACCAAGCATGGTGTCCCACGAGAGACTATTGGAACACATACTAAGAATGTGGAATCTAGAACAACAATATTTCGAGGTGGGGGCACATATACTTACAGTGGAGGTAGAGGACATCTACTTCCTGACTGGTCTATCGAGACAGGGTGCCCCCATCTCACTGATAGGTTCCTGTGGTAGGGACATTACCACCAGAGAGTTCATAGATCGACACTGTGTACCAGGTACAGGCACATCGGGGAAGAAAATCCCCATCAGGGTAGTAATAGACAGGGCTCTACGGATCGTTCTGTTCACCATACAGAGGGTGGTAGGGAGCCAGGGTGTACATCATGCTTTCATGGCACATATGCTATATGCCCTAGAGGCTACGGTGTTCAACTGGGAGGAAGCATTCCTTCCAATCTTCAAGGATCAGCTGACTAAATGTCAACAGGGAGAGCTGAAGTAGTTTGGATTTGGTTCCATCTTAGCTTGCTTCTTCTTTGAGCAGGTCCCCTAGATGAGGCCCCAAGTGACTTTACAGAGTCTGAGAGCACGGGACCCCCATATGCTGAGGTGGGTCCAGATCATGGCTCGCATAGGAGCGGGTAGGGGCAGAGTGAAGTTCGGTGATGCATTTTTCAGATGGCTGTGGGATTAGATGCTCATGGTCGAGGACTATGCCTATGCAGGCATAGATTTTACAGGTGATCCTGACCTACCACTCCCACCTGGAGGGCAGTAGGGTGACATTGGTAAGAAACAAGAAACCCTAAAGATGGAAAATGTTTTTATGTTTTTTATTTTTTATGATAAGTGATGAGACCTGTTTGTCTTCATGCAGATGTTGGAGCAATGAGGCCTGGAACAACATATCCATTAGATAGGTGATCCGGAGCTTGCTTCATGCCACAGGGTGATGATATCACTGGGGAGATGGAGGAGAACCTAGAGAGGTTGACTCTAGACATCCCAGATGTTGACATAGATGACCTCCCGACTAGATATTAGAGATCTACGGTGGGAGTACCAGGCCAATTCAGCAGGCTACTACACATGGTGGCTCGAGCAGTGATGTGCTATCATGAGCACCGTTAGTGGATGATACATGTATACTGAAAGCTGATAGCTTCACGATTTTTGTATGATGATTTTTCCTGAAAGCCTACGTGCTTCAGATGAGGTCTCAAGACCTATTTTGTAAATTTTTTTTGTATATATATATACAGACTTTTACATGGTGTTTATAGATTTCAAATGGATAAATGCATTTTCTGTGAGTTCTATGTGTCTTTAAATGTTTATTTACCATGTACCATGTTTGATTTAACGTCATGAATGGGAAATATGCCAATCTAGGATGTAATTAGCCAATGAATCAACAACTACATTATGTTCCCTAGGGATATGCATATATGGTTCCAAATGATATTTCTAACAAACATACCCTCCAGAAGAGGTGGAGGAGCACCAGGTTCCTAATGGCGTAGACATGGTTTAAATGACAAACCACGAGCTGAGAGTCCATCAAAACTACCAGATCACATACATCCTGGGAGGCAGCTTCAATCAAAAGACCGATGACTGCTTCATACTCGGCGATGTTATTAGTAGCGGGACCTAAGAAAACCGCTCCTGAACTAACCAAATATTTAGCTAGGGAATAGAGAACCCAAGAAGCCGAGGCTAGATTCAAGGTGTGGAGGCAAGCACTATCAATGGAGCCATAGAAATCCATCTACATGACCAAAACATGGTATAAACAAATGCAGACACTAAAACTCAAAACCATCTTGAAAATACTAAAAGCACACTGAAAGTCAATCAATATACATATATACAAGATACCATCCAAGAAAACCTAGGCATAGTACCTTTTTAGGTACAACCCATTGCAAGGTTGCCCCAAAGGGATTCCATCATAATTAACTAACTCATAGGCTCCTTTCTCTAACACCTTGGAAATAATGAAAGGTCCATACCACATGGACTCGAACTTACCCTTTCCTAGCTTGTCATATCTCAGGTCATAAGTCAAAACTAGGTCACCCTCATTGAAAACATGAGGTTGGACAGATTTATCGTACTGCGCCTTGACCCGCCTCATTAGCCAAGGAAGCATCTCTACGAGTCTCATCAAGGTCATTTAAGTACAAAAATCTCGCTTCCTCTGTGGAAGTATCTGGGAGAAGTTCGACGGCAAGTTGTAAATATGGAATCTGACATTGGATCGACAAGACAACTTCAAGTCCATAGACAAGCTGGAATGGCATGAAACTAGTAGCTGTTTTCATGGAAGTCCGATAAGCCCAAAGAGTGGAAAAAAGAACAAGATGCCAATTGGATTTATGATCTCCAACCATACGACAAAGCATAGTTTTCAAAACCTTTTTAATGGCCTCTACCTAACCATTAGCTTGCGGATAATACGACGTAGAGTTTTCATGACGAAAACCTAGCTTGGCACTCAATTCCTCCATCATTTGATTACGGAAATGAGATCCGTGATCAGTGATGATGGACTGTGAAACTCCAAATCTAGCTATGATATAATTGAACAAGAAGAGAGTGGTAGTCTTACCATCTTCTGCATATGTAGGCATGGCCTCAACCCATTTTGTGAAATAATCCACGGCTACGATGATGTAACCATGCCCCTCGGCTGAGGTAGGTTTACAATTCATGAATTCAATTTCCCATTTGGCAAAAGGGCCAATGGCAATGATGGGGTTAAGCGGAGCAGGATGGGTGATATTTTTGGGATAAAAATGTTGGCAAGGTGGGCATTTCTTAACAGCCTCATGACAGTCTTTGAAGACAAAAGGCCAGAAATAGCCAACACAAAGGATTTTCTGGGCTGTAGCCATCCCAGATAAATGACTGCCACATGCTCCAGAGTGGTAATCATTCAGCACGTGTTCAGCCTCCTCATGAGTGAGGCATCGCTGAAGAATGGAGTCAATCCCATGTCTATACAAGGTATCATTCAAGATAATATAGTATTTCGCATGGTGACGGATGCGGTGATGAACATCGTGAGATAGATGCGACTGAAAATGCTGGGCCTGGAGATAAATCAGCAAATCTCCATACCAAGGATCAAAAGTGCTAATTAGGAACAAGAATTCATCTAGAAATGAATCGTTGGGCTCAGATTCTGTGGTAGCACAGGGAAGGTCACATATCAGCTCAACAAAAACCAAGGATTTCTTTGATGTAGCCTTGGAAAACTAGAGATCGAACTCCTGAAGGATAACGATCCAACGGGAGTACTTGCCCTAGAGTACCTGACGAGTCAGAATGGAGTACATCGGGTTCTGGTCTGCCAATACGGTGGTAGTGCAAAGCAGAATGTAGTGATGAAATTTTTGCACAGCAATGACCGTGGCCAAAGCTAGCTTCTCCACATGTGAATAAGGAGTTTCAGAATCAATAAGATTCTTACTGGTGTAATAAATCACATGCTCCTGACCATGGAGATTGTCCTGCACCAAAACCATGGCGATGGTATTAGCGGAGGCAGCAATATACAAGAGAAAATCCTTTGAATAATCCGGGGGATGTATCATGGGTGAATGAGTTAGAGCGTGCTTAATACTATCAAAGGTGCATTGGGCCTAGTCATCCCAGAAGAATGGAGTTTTCTTCTTGAGGAGACGCATATAACCGTGCATTTCCTAAACGAAATTGCATACAAAATGACGGAGAAAGTTTGCCTTCCCCTACAAACTTTGGAGTTCAAGGATGTTGGTTGGGGCTGGTAAATTAGTGATGGTGGCAATCTTCAAAGGATCGATTCGGATGCCATCTTTGGATACCACAAAGCCAAGCAGACGTCCCGTCTCAATGCAAAAAAAACATTTATGCGGATTGAGTCGTATATTATAATGACTAAATCTCAAGAATATGTCTCTAAGATGACCATGATGGTCCTCCCGTCGCTATGAATGAGTAGGGAGGTCATCAAGGTATGGTTCAACAATATGTTTAATGTCGTGAAACACATAGGACATCGCACACTGGAATGTGGCTCTATCATTTTTCAAGCTAAAAGGTAACTTCTTATATGCAAAGGTTCCCCATGGGCAAATCAATTCTATCTTATGCTGATTGGAGGGCAATATCTTAATCTGATTATAGTTGGAGAAGCCATCCATGAATGAAAAGATGACACTTCCAACACAGTTGTCAATAATATGATCGATGTGCGGGGTAGGTAAGTTGTCCTTGGGACAAGCTTTATTTAAATCCCTAAATTCAATGTAGAATCTAATGGTGCCCTGCTTTTTATTGACAGGACAACATTTGATACCCATTCCGTCAGAGGTACAGATAAATAAAACCAACTTTCAGAAGTCTCTCAATCTCAACTTTAATAGCTGTGGCCTTCCTAGGATGGACTTTCCTAAGTTTCTGCCTGACAGGTTTAGCCGTGGGATAAGTTTTAATCTCATGGACCATAATGGAAGGGTCAATCCCCAGCATCTCTTCATAGGACCAGGAAAAAATATCAGGGAATTCCTTCAAAAGTGCATTATATGCTTCAGATTCATCTATGGAGAAGTTCTGCCCAACATGAACATGCTCAATAACATCAGGCTTGGATGATATGTCAATTGGGTTCGTCTAAGTAATGTTGCAAAGGTTTCCTTCAAAATTTGTGTCTTGCAACAATATAGGACTTTGCGGAACGTTGACAATATTAGTAGGAAATAAGGATGCAAAATCATGGCTGCATGAACTGGTATTGGGGAGGAACATGGATCTATGATGGTGATCCTCCCAAATGGGCTCATCCGTGTTCATGATCTCTATAATGGACTCGTCGAAAGGAAAAGTCTAGGAGATATAGTCTAGAACCAGAAGAGAAGGTTCTAACCGGTATGGTAAATGGTAAGGATCCGAAGCCACTAAATGAATGTCATCAGTGTCATCATCGGAACAAGTTTGAATGGTGTCAGACATAGCTTCATGCAGGCTCAATGAGGTGGAATCAACAAAATTTGTGCCTTGGGGTTCAATGTCAAATGAGGTGATCATATGTACTGTCGCGGTATCCGTGCTAGGAGGAGTAGAGGGAAAAATACCCATAAGGGATGAATCCTTCAGCATACCTACCCCAATCGACTGGTAAGGAGGAGGGGATTGACCTAACATGGGGATGTTATTAGCCATGGAGGTAGTAACATCCGATGTACAGAAATCAAGCTGGTCAATGGTAACAATTCTCCTGAGATGCGAGAATTGGACCATTCGAAATACTGTTGAAGCAACAACATTCATGGCATAGAACCAATTCCTTCCTAAAAGGAGGTTATAATCTAAAGGGGCATCTACCACTTCTACTTGGATGGAAATGGTTTTTCCCCCCAGCTCGACCGCGAGGGTTGATATGAGGCCATGGGGTTGGAAACCCCATCCATCAAAGGCTTTAAGGGTCGTAGGTGATGTAACAAGCTCGGGAGAGCCAAGAGCTTTCCAACAAGTCAGAGATAACACCGAGGTCAAAGCTCCTTCATCTAGTACCGTTCAAAAGACTTTCTTTCCCACTACTTTTGTAATGATCTGAAAAGCAAGTTTATGCGGTAATCTAGGTTTATAGTTCTCAACATTGAAGTGAATCAAGTTAGTGTTATCTGGGTCGACAGGTCCTAATGCGGTCAACAAGTTCTTGCGCTGCGTAGGGAAACTTTGGAGTACTTCTAAGGTAGACATCACACAAGGTTCTTGAGTGAGATCTTCAACCACATTATAGAATTGAGTAGCTTTGGAATTTGGATTAAAGACAACCTTCCAAAGAGTACTCTTTGGTGGGTGGAAAATCATGCCGAGAGTAGGTGTCACATACCCCAATTTTGTAAAATTATGTAATTTGTTTTATTATTTTCTGAAACATTATGTTAAACTTAATCCTAAGTAGGGATTGATGACTCAGCAGAGTCAATAGTTATGGAGTGTAATTGAGAATATTTTATTAATAATAAATAAATTATGGAGACAACAGCATGGGAGAGCTGTTAAAAGAGGTTACTGGTCAAACTGGGTGTTGGAACTAGGTGGAGAGGCAAAGGACAAGTGGCAGCATCCTCAAGCACTTCCTAAGTTGCAGGTGGCAACTTCCCTATATTTGGGGTCATGATTCCCCAAGAAAGTGGAATGTGGGCAGGTGGCTCATTAAATGACAATTATCCCAATTAAGACCTAGGCAATCTTTAAAAGTACTCAATGAAGAGAGTTGAGGCTGCTCAGTTTTTACTCCAGGAAGAATTCATTCAGCTGAATGTGATTCAGGAGTTTCATTTGAGGGAAAGGGAAGATAGAAGGAAGTGATTTTGAGTGAATGTTTGCAGGAACTTGATGCTGATTACAGCTAGTTGAGCTGTGGGAACTGTCTCAAATTCTGAGTAAATACAGAGTTGAAAGACTGTATTTGTTTTGCTGCACCTAGTTCCAATCCAGGAAGATCAGAGCAAGCTCGGGGGTCCTGAGAAGTCGCTGTTTGAGCGCTCTCCAGGAGTTTGGTAGGGAGGAACGACCTCCCATTGCTGTTGTTGTCCACAGCATTTAACAGGTTTTTCATTTATATCTTTATGTCTTTCTGTATATAAGTAGATAAATACTATGATTGATTAAATATCTGAAAAGAATTGTTTAGAACTGGAAATGTTAGTGAAAAACTTGTTAGTATTACCATGTTTTTCCACACCTGATATCATCAGGTAGTACTCTAGCACGGTATCTCAAAGCTTAGAAGAAGTATTCCTCTAAACTGAGTTCCCTAATCTATTTACATTTATCACAATTGTTTTACTGTGTATTTTCTTTTATTTAGCTATCCTTCTCCAGTTTTATTTAAATCTAAAACTGTAACTCTTTTAGTTTGGACATTTTTATCCGTATATGAAAAAGAATGATTTAGCATGCTTATAATATGAGTTATACTCAATCTCTTTTGTTTAAAGTAAATACATTACAGATTAAGGATTTAGGTATTATCAGTATGGTGTAGTAATCTGTAATGTAGTAAAAGAACCAGAATTTATGTATACCAGAAATGTTATCAGATCAAACAATAACATACTTCATAAACTGTTATTAAAAAAAAAATAGATATTATTTTATGTCCAAATGTTATACTGATATTACAAAGAGTTTACTTAAGTATTATAAGAACTAAAAGAAACTTTAAAATTCAAAGAACAGTCATAATATAACACATTAAACAATACTCTTATCTACATCTTAAAAATAACATTGTTTTCTAAGTAATTGTGTTTCTAGAAATCACAATAAAATATGATGTCATATAATCATATAGATAATTGTTTACAAGTATATATCTATTATATTAACATACAGAATAGGAACAATGTATATATTTTATTCTAGTTTTAGTTTTAGAATAGGATATAAATAAATAAGGTTACTTATTAACCTAATATAAATACAAGAATATCATAACAGAATGTTTACATAATAATAATTATTATAAAAGGCAACAATAATTCGTAACTGTAGATTTAGGATTTAGAATCCTAAACATTTAAACTTTGCAATTATAATAAGGAAATTATAAAACTGGACATTACAACTCTGCTTTTATTTTATTCTGTACATTACTTATGTATATATTATAGATTTAAAATCACAAATTGAATATACAAAAATCAAGGCATAGTTATATATAAATATATAAAATAGAATTAAAAATACAAAGTACAGAGTGCTCCATCATGGAGCTTGAATTTTCATAAAAACAAAACTAGACATAAGTAAATCATAATAAAAAAACCATTTGAAACATTTACAGCTGGGTTAATAAAATGATAACCAGTAAGTATTATTTTTTTAAAACTATTCATTACAGTAAAAAAGAAAAACCAGTTGCGCACACCATACTTAGCACTGAGAGTAAAATATTACTCAGCTCGAATAAATACATGGAAAATAATTACTTGAATCATTTTAATAACCCTTAACTGCAAATGCAAGGCCGATGGCCCATAAGAACAAACACAAATAACTGTAAAATCAAGGCTCGCAGTCTGTATAAAACTATTTACTTTTTAAATAACGCAAAGGCTTTAAGCCTGTAAACCCTGTGTTAAAATCAAAACCTGCAGTAAATAACCAGTCTACATCCACGGCCGTAGCCGGAAAAACTCTTAAAGAGTTAGGGTTTAACCTGAAACCAAAGTTTTACACCTATCAACCCTCGCCACTCTAATTTACAGTTAAACTATTAAATACAGCCTCGGCCAGGAGCCGTATAATCTTTTATCACAGGGATATACCCTAGTGAAACTTTAAAGAAATCTACAGCTAGCGTAATTGCAGAGAAACCCAGAAACCGTTAAGCGCACCCTGTCAACATAACAGCAAGGAGACGTGCTTCGAGAACCAGGCTTACCGGGAAGCGTTGAGCCGTAACCCTTTTTGTTTTCAGCTGCGACTTTGAAGGGCAAACCTGCCATCGTAAGACAGTTGACTTTGAAGAGCAACCTGCATGCAAAAGGGCAGTCGTATGTTAGAAACCCTAACATATATAAAATCAAACTAATCTTAATAATAAACAGTAGTATATTTACAGCCTTTACCTGCGAAGGCTCGAACAGCAAGCAGTCAAGAACCAGGGTATTGAAACCCTTTCTTCACCGGAAGAAATGGACCGAGTGGAACCCAAACACTTTTTCCCAAAGGAGACGCGAATACTAACCACCAGCGTTAGCAGTGCTGTACACCTTCAAGACATGAACTACTGCACAGCCACGAAAGATCAATCAAACAGCACCTCGATGGAGCAGTACGACAGAGCACAACGAAGGATTGACACAACACAGCCCACGAAGGAGCAACACAACACATCACCACGAAGGGGCACTACGGAGAAGAGCGATAAACCGGACCGTCTCTTAACAAAAATCAACCAGCAAGAACCACTAGGGTTTGGCCGACCAGAGCTCAAAGCCCGCAGGCGAGAGGAAGACTGAAGTGAATTTGGAGGCAAGTCAACTTATATTCGCCCAATGCATGGCGAGGAGGCAGCCACGTCAACCCTTAAATTATTGCTAATGAGTGGGTCGATCTCTAATGTTTCATATTATTGCCAAGGCCAACGAAATTATGGTGGGAAGGTTCCTTAGGTTCACCTTCGACCTTGACCTGCATTATGACAAACATCACAATGTTAGATTCATTTATATAAACAAACAATCACATTGTAATATGATTTAAATTATATTCTATATATGTTAAACCTAGTTCGAGGTGTAACATGTTAAACATCCTTATATGGTATTTAAACCTTGAGTTATATGCATTATGGTGTTAAGCCCTTAAACCATGAAACCTTGCTTTGCAACCATGATCTAAAAGTCGACTCTTGTTATGTGATAAACCTAGTTTAATATTTGAGATGTAGAAGTTATATTTGAGACCTCACTTGAGGTTAGTTCATTTGATTATAATAAAATCAATGAACTTATATTACAAGACTAATGAAATTTAAGTGTAGTGTTATGGTCGTATAATTTATGCAGTATATACCTTGCGACCAATTACCTTAATATAATAATGTTAACAAGGAGTCTATCCCATACTTTTACATGTCAAGTGGTATTATCAGGAGTTATTTTCTCAAAGAGTGACCATGTACAACATGAGAAGTAGATCATTTATCATGACCTATATTATTATAAATGTCTATGACCTTAATTATTCAAAGATCTCTGTTTATTTACATGAATTGAGCTGGTGATATTAACCATTCAATAAGGGCGACATTAAAAACTATAAGAACCTCTTTTCAGTCTTTAAATTCGTTAATGAACATTACTTTTGCAGCTTTTACCTAGCGCTTGTAATTCAAGAAATTATAGGCAATAGTTGGAAAAGAAATTTATGTAAACTGCCATCTTTACTTCTGAATGTTTATTCAACTGGAAGGATCATAGATATAACTGGAAATGACGATCTTTTCTTTAGTGTCTTTTAACCCTTACTCATCAATTTTGCTATTTTATCAAAAGTAAAATAAGGGAGGCTATACCTGTAAGAAGGTGAATAGTCTGGTTAACATGCGATCTATTTAGATAGTTCTCTACTGAATGAACTTGGTAACAACATATGATATTTTTTACTTTAAAATGATCTGTTAGCAGCAATCCCAAAACTTTACCTGAGATCTGTAAGAGAAAGGACAACTGTGTGCGTTAGCTTTGCAGCTAAGTAAGCCCAGTTTATCATAGCAAATCCCCTTGCTGTTGCAAACAGAGAACATTCAGAAAAACTGAAAATAAACTCATCTAGCATTCCAAATAAAGTAAAGATCTTGCAGATGCAGAGTTAATAACATTAACTAATCAGTATTTAAATGACTGTATTAACATATATTTATGCTATTTAAAAATTTTAATTTTTTTTTGAAAATTTGGGGTTTTGACAGTAGGCTTCTCGATAGACAAGGGAACAATAGACGAGGATTCCGGAGAACTAGTAGAGGGAGCTTTCCCTGAAGAAGATTGATCTTCTTTCTGATCTGCGGGTTTATCATAATTTTGGCTTCGAGTTTGCAGATGGATGGTATATGAGGACATCATATGAATTTCCTCTGATGAACTAGAGTTACCCTGGTTCGACATGTGGTCTACCGGTTGTTGTTGAGAGGGAAAGGGATCCGTAAGTACTACAAGTGCGGGATTAGACTTTAGAAACTAGGAGATTTCATCCCAATGGGGACACTCCTTTGAAAAGTGGTCACCATCACACAACAGACAAGGATATTTAGCCTTCCTTTTCCCTTTGTCGTTGTCATTATTGGTTGATCATGGGTTCTCCTGCTGGTTTCCAGGTTTTTTATTTCGATTTTTACCTTTCTTTTTATTACCAAAGGTTTGAGTAGTTTGAATAGAATTGACCTCGGTAGAAACCTTAGGAGTCAAAGGTGTAGAAGTTTGGGTTTGCTTGGCAGGTTTCACTACGGATGGGGACTAGATTGAACCAACAACCCCATCAATAGGTACTTTTGCTAATGGCTTGGCAGGGTCAGTGCTGGGGTGAGGAGCTTGAGGAATCAGGTCATACAGAGTCCCGTACTAGGAATAGACCAAGTCTAGGTACTGAGCTCGACTAATAGCCCGCTCTTTGGTATTGACATCGCCCATGGCCACATCTCGGGCAATAGGAGGCAACAAGGACTTAGTGAACCAATCAGCTAACAACTGATCCGGAATAGGGGCCTTAATAAGCCTTATTCACCTTCTCCACTCATGAATATGATTAGAAATGTGGGTGGAGGTGTTCTGTCATAGAGAAGTTAAAATATCGATGCCCGTTTCGTAACAAATAGGGAGCTGAAAGTGCGTAAGAAAGACGGTTGCTAACGAGTGTTGTGGGAAGTCAATATACCACTTCGCGATCGTACCGGTCAAAGTTCGCTGGAAGCGTCATAACCGAATGGAATCATCCATGAGGGAGTTTGAGGAACACCACAAATGAAAAGTCATAACATGGTTCTACAGATCTTCACCCTACTTCCCATTGAATTTTGGAATATCCGATGGTAACTTTATCGGAATGGAAGGCCACGAGGGATTGTGTCGACTGGGATCATTAATCAACTTGGACAAATTGGGCAAGTCCAAATTTGTTAGGAAAGGTAACTGTCTATTGGGATACACATGCTGGTAATATTGATATGGCATGTAATTACCAATAGGGCCATAGGTAGACTAATAAAAAAATTGTTGTGAGGAAGAACCACCGGAAAATCCGCCCATGGGGGGTTGATTTCTAGAATGAGGACCACTAGGACCACCAGGGCCTCCAGGAGGAGGACCGCCAGAGCTACCAGGACCGCCAGGACCACTGGGACCACCAGGACCACTAGGACCACCAGGAGGCGGACCACTAGACCCTTCAAAAGCTCCAGGAGGTGGGAAACCTCTAGAACCATTGGAACCACTATTTGGAGGGCCACTAGACCCTCCAGAGCCATAAGGAGGAAAGCCACTAGGTCCCCCAGGACCACTAGGACCTCCAGGACCATGAGGAGGACCGCCAGATCCTTCGGGACCATTAGGTCCCACAGGGGGAGGACCTCCATAAGGTGGTCCTCCCGCACCTCTCGCAATATGTATATGTATCCCTCCCATGGATGGCATGTAAGACCAGTTGGGTTGTCCCCATGGCGTAAAAGTGTTGCTAGGGTATGGAATTCCAGTAGGATTAGATGGATGATTACCTACAGGTATTTGATAACCATAACCACTAGAGGACTGAATGGCAACAGGTTGTGCCCCCAAGGGCTGACCTGAACTAGATGGGGGATTTACCACATTAGTGTGGGTGGGAGGGACAAAAACTGTAGATGTTTCTATGTTAGAGGTCTGGTATTGACTAGGTACAACTCTGGGATTAGATAATGTAGGTCGTGTCGGGGGTTGCCCCCTGACATTCAAAGGTACTGAAGAAATAGGAATTGAAGGTTGGGCCTCAGATGCAAAAGACCTGGGAGGATTTGGAATAGACATAACATAAGAGGTGAGAGGGGTGGAAATTTGACCTGGGATATGGGTTGTTAATGGATGATCTATAATCGGTTCAATGGGTCTCATAGAATCAGCTAGTGAATGATATCCCACAGGAAGGAATGTGGAACGAACTGGTGAAGAGCCTAATAGGTTGTCAATCTACTTTTCTACCTCTTGTGCATGAAGGATAGCAGCATGGTATTACCTGCGTTCTTCTTCAGTCTCAGGAGAAATTACATGGGTGCCAAATGAAGCAATGGCCTGTCCAATAGGTGTCTCCCAAAAAGGAGCATTAGGACCAAAGTACGAATGGGTATCATCAACATGACCTTCCGTGGGAGGATGAAATGATGAATCTTCCCATGAAGGTTGTTGGACCAAGGGGGGTGAGTGTGAAGAATATGGTACTCCACTTTCCACCACCACATTATCTCCCACTTAGGAGGTGGTAGCAGCTCCTTGGTCGATAGCTTCCATTGGATTTTCTTCTGAAACAGAAGTAAAATCAGGTGGCAAGCCCCATACTCTCCTGGACTGTCTTCACTCATCCAGTGTGTACAGTTCCTATCTAACCTAGGGTCTGAAAATCTAGAAAAAACACACCAAAATACTTCCCTACTCAAACTATAGGTCAAAACAAGAAGACTTAAAATGACAGGAGGAGTTCAAAAGTCAGGTCTCTCACTAGGATTGTCAAGCAGGTGCCACTCGCGATATACCTCGAGGGTACGTGCGTAGTAATCTACCCGAATGTTATTTTTAGTGTATGGCTCCAAACAAGACAACCAAAGGGCTTTTCTCAGATAGATAAGGTACCCTAGTGGGGTCTCTCGATATACTCAAGGTACGTGGGAGCTCGAATCGGTAGTAGTGCTATCTAATGCATAACCGTACACAAGGGGCCTTCCGATATACAATTGAGTACGTGAAGTACCTTTCTATATACCTCAAGGGTACGTGAAAGGCCATTCGATATACCGACGGTACTTGGAAGAACCGCGTGAGTCCCAGAATGTAATGCTGACAAATAACGACAACTCCTACGTTTTACGACGCCTGAACACGTCTCTAACCTATCACTCAAGTTACTACATAAATTTTAACCTACAACTAACGTTAATTTTAACTTGTACGATTAGGTGAATGCATGATGTTTTGACAGAAAAGTAAAACCATGCAATATGCTTGTGCAAATGTTCACTTTACCGTTCAATATGCCTACTTACAGGAGGGAAGAGAGTGTTTTTCTTTTTGTTTCAAAACCAAAAATCATTCCAATCAACAGTCATGAACATCAAATCAAAGACCAACAAACACTTTTACAAACCAAATTCTTCTTTTCAAAAGCAAATGGGAAGGGTGAGAATGTCTTTTCCTAAAAGAACAACACCAAGCACACCTATATGCCAATGCACTCTAACTTTTCAAATTTCTTAAAAACATAAGCAAATATAACTTAAAACTACCATTATTATTATTATTATTTTGATCGAGATAGTCCTATATGCATGAGAGATGAAATATCATAAAGGCCCTAAAAGATTATGAAGCCAATCAGAAAACCCAAATCCAACGCTCAAATATGATGTCCTAATCTCAAGCAAAACTTTTCTTTTTTGAAGGGAAGAAAAAGAAGTTTACTATGCAAGCAAGAAATGAAATCTAGAAGCTAATCTAATGTTCTTCTTTCAGTATATGCAACGAAAAGAGAGTTCAATGAACACCCTAACTTTCAGAAAACAAGAAATCCTTCTTTAAGCACAACCAACAAGCAAGAAGCGGATGAACAATAAAAAAGACTAAACAAAATTTTTGAAATTCCACTCAAATCAATCTTAAACAATCAAAGCAGCAAGCCACACACATTAGATTCAATAACACAGGCCTGATAACAGAATTGAAAGCAATCAAAATTCCAAATTTTTACAAAGAAAAAAGAGGAAAAAGAGTTTTGGACTGATGCCTACCTGGTATTGCACTTCGTAGGTGTTGTAAGAGCGTTTCCAAAGCAGCACCGCTCCTTGCAAACTAGATACAGGCAGTGGCACCGCTTACTACTCACTATGTTCAGGCGGTGGCACTGCTCCTAGTACAAAGCATTGTTGTGATTCCCTATAGATGGCCAAAACAAAAAAGAGAACGATGGATCAGATAAAAAAAGACTAGATCAAGGCAAATACTGTTGAATTGAAAGTGGTAATAGAGCATAGAAAACTGAAATGACTCAGATCTAGACAGATCTGGAAATTTCAAACCCAAATAATACAAATCAAAAATTAGATATGACTAAAAAGAGTTGAAGAAAATGGAGCCTGGATTCGGACAAGAGTTGCAGATTGAGGATGATCAGAACAACTGAATACAACTACTCCCCAGCGAAGTCACTAGATTTGTTAACTGGAATATTTCACCTCCTGCGGACAACAAGGTGTTTTGCTGGTCTGAATGGTTCAGATCCAGAACAAATAGATCACAGAGGCTGATAACTCTCCCTAGACGCTATAGATATCTAGAATATAGGTCTTTGATAGTCCACCTGTGTACCTGCAAAAGAGTTCAACACGAAATGAATCAAAGCAACCGGAATATGATCTACTAATCTATGCTAGTGACTAAGGAATCTAGCAATATATATCGCAAATCAAACATCAACAATATATATGGGACAAAAAATCAACTTGCATTAGAAATATGAAGAAGTTTACAACCAAGCCTTAGTGTTGACATGCATCTCCATGAAACCAGCTCTTCATCCCCAAAAGCTCCGACTCTAGCTCTCTATGCTCTCTCCAAATGATCTTGGGCCAAGAATCAGTTCAACAGCATAACAATACCTTCAATGTTCTCTCCTCAACCATGGCTATGAGCTCATATTTATAGGGCTTTCATGGATAGAGATGATTGAGAAATTAGTGGATGAGGTGGCCTCTAAGATCCTAGGATGAGGGGTCTCGAGCTCAACCAACCCACAACAGTAGGGATAAGGCAGTACACGAGGCTTATCATCTAGAAGCCTCGAGAAACTTCTCTTTTTCCCTTTTTACCCAGGGTACCGCGCGTCTCCTTCTATGACAGAGCGGTTCTGGTAATAACTTCCTATGGACCAAGGGAAATAGGTGGTGGCACCGCTTGTGGACAACAGATGAAAGGTGGTGCAAGCAGGGTACCGCTCCTGGATAAAGGGGCATGTGCGGTGCTGGGAATTTGTATGACAGATTGATAAAAAGCCATTTAGTCTTCACTCTAGAAGCTGGGATTTAGGGCAAGTAGGTATGTCAAAGGTCTTATCACATGATGGTGACAGGATTTTGGTATAACATATCCTCTAGGAGAAAATTCAATAGCCAAAGATGAAATTTGAATAGCTCACAATAATAAAAGGATTATATGTAACTAATTCCCCAAATATAGACAAGTGTTAATCCAACTTATAGCAAGAGGTCACAAATTGGCTAATTTGTACTTGGTAGGCCATGAGTGACATTAAATCAGCTAATGAGTGGATTCTGGGAGAAAAATATGGAAGGTGATTGAGGCAAAAAGTTGTAAGCATGCCAACTCATCATAGTGCAACTTCCTAATCCTAATCTAGGAGAAAAGTAGTATAAAGCTAACATATCTTAGAAAAGATGGATAAAAGCACGATAAAGCACAAAGTGCACTCTAGCTAGTAAAAGTATGAGCAAAAGCAATAAAGAGGGTGTTATACTAGTCTATGATGGTCAAAAGAGGACAACTAAGGTCCAAGATGCAAGGCTATGCACTAGGAATCCTAAATACTTGTAATAACTTACACTACAAACTTAAGAACTTTAATGCAAGTATTTTAACCTATGTTTAGATGGAATTATGTTTTAACAATTTAAAATTTGATTATCTTAAAAAACAATTTTTTTTTGTTGGCTAAGTGGAAGAACCCCCCTGACTATAAGGCTTTCCATTGGCTAAGTTACCACGAACCAGGGGCATCTAAGCCATCAAAATCACTCGGGAGTCGCACCCATCCTAGACCGCACCAAACCTTAACATGGTTGTATTTTTGGTATTCATGGGTGAGAAACATTGGTGAGAAACAAGGATATTTTCATCAGTGAGAAAATCTCAATGACCATGAGGGTTGTTCTTGGAGCCATGGAGTCATCGCGAGGTAGTGGTTTCATGTGTAGTTGCATCCAAAGAGATTGTATCAAATAATCTTATGATCTATGCACACATAAGTGGATTTTTTCCCACCACCATATCCTTTTTTTAATTTTAACTTATGAACATAACAATTCAAGACAAAATCCGATGAAGGTTAATACATGAAGATATACATGATGGAAAAAATACATTATAAAATATGAAATAGAGAGATATATATTGATGCCATGTAAACTATCATAAATGGATCATACTTTTGGAATATAATCACAATTGTGGTTCCCTTGATTAGAGATAAAATCACCTGGAAACATGGAAATGATAAGTCCATCAACATATGGAAAGACAACACAAATGGGAAATATCCTATCATCGGACTTAATATCCTTCATACTCTCAAATACTGAATGAGATATTAAGGATTTAACAACTTGTTGATATCTTTGTTGATTGAAAGTCAAGACACAATGGATTGGTTGGCAAATTTTAGGCTCCCCTCCCACCCATTTATCTCATCCGAAGGAATTGATAATGATATACATGGATGGGATAATGTAGGGTTCCCTTGCACCAATTTATCCCATCCAAATAAATTGATAATGATATACGTGGATGGGCTAATGTAAGGTGTACAGTGAAGTAGGGACATCTCTCTATTGATGGACATGAATCTTCCACTAAAGTCCAACCTATGGAAGCATGTTTGGAATATAGATGAGATAGAAAAAATCAGTGTCATTTGTTGGATAATGGTTCACAACAAGTTTCTTGGTGCCAAAAATCTACGCAAAAAGGGTAAAGAAATCCATAAATATGTATCCTTTGCAAACAAAACATGGAAACTAAGAATTAGGTATTCACCAAATATGAATATTCTAAGTAGTTTTGACATCTATCATTCCAAGATTCAAACCATAGATGGATTGAGCTTGAAACCTAAAGAGATATCTTCTAGCAATGGTCAAATAATTACAAGGTATATTTCATTGAAAATTTCTACTTGAAAGATCCTAGACTACAATGCCTAAGTTCATTTTCTAGAAGATATGGTTAGCAAGAAATAAATCTATCTTCTAACAAGAATTAGAGCCTCCAAGACTTACAAGGACGAGATATAGAGGTCTCATGGTAGAGGAAATTATATTTAGAGTTTGGAAAGGTCTTATAGCTCATATTCTAGACATGGAATAAATATATTGGTTCATTAAGGTAAAACTCATTCACGTATTAGTACGCAAAACAAATAAAATGATTCTCAAAATTGGAAAATTAGGAAGAGAGAGAAAATTCAAGGATTTTCTAGCACAATAATACAAATATAATTTATTTTTTATGGAGCTTCCAAGAGAAACCTAGCCGTGTCAGGTGAGAAAATTCAAGTGATCCAACCAACAGTTGGTATGTTGTCAAAATTCGACAAAGTATAACACTTCGACTACTTCGACTGTTTTGACAGGTTCAACATCGGCTTCAACAAGTCTAAACCTCGACACAACCGACTTCGACAAGTCTAAACCTTGACACAACTGACTTCGACAACCTCGACAGGTTTCGCGTTCAGAATAAAACATCTCCATATGAATTGTCGACATAGAATCCTTTCAAACATCGAAAAACTATCTCTCTATCTTCCAGTCATCTACGACGATTGAAATTCTTGAACGTAACGGGTAATCACCCAAGCGTCCCAACATTCTATATAAAAATGTAGACTATCATAGTATACATCATTCAATCGATTAATTCAGTCAATCATATTGATCCATATTTCATTGAAAAGAAGTATTTGGTTCAAAATTTTGCATATTGTCTATGCGCATAATTTTTATCGATATAGTGTATTTCCTAGTTTACTTGTTCGTTTTCTATGCTTCCGCCATAACAATGATTGACTCATTCAGTCGATTGTTGTCCCCAACGTGTACCTAGGAATGACTTGGATCATTAGTATTAGAGTTTGTTCAGATATTAATTTAGAGTTACATCAACACTTCCATCGAAGTTATTTAACTTATGCCTGTTCAAACATGCTCGCAAACTCAACAACACAAGCAGACACTTCCTTCGACTTTAGAAAAGATGGCTGAAGAAGCAGACACTAGACATGCAATTGACAAGACACAAAAACTCATAGAAAAATCATTGGCTCACCAACGGAATGAAGTGTTTGCCCAGTTCAACAAGATTCTCATGCGATTCGCTTCGAACTCCGAGGAATCCTCGACGCGACCTCACTCTGATAAAATCAGCCCCTTCAAAGTGCAAATGAATATGGACATATCGAACCTTGAAGGAAATATTGATGCAAAATCCGTCGATAATTGGGTACACCAACTAGAATCCTAATACTCCGTGAATCAACTCTAAACTGGAAAATATAACCATTGAATCCTTAAATATGTCAACCTCCATACATTGCTGGTGGGAAAATTTTTCAGCAAAGATGGAAAAAGAAGGTGACCCCATATACACATGGGTAAAATTTGTCGAACAGGTTTGAAAGGATTTCTTCCCACTCAAGTATATTGAACAACATTATAAGAAGTGGCAGCAACTAAGGCAATGGAAAGACCAGTCCGTGGAGAGTTACACCGATGAGTTCTATCGACTCATGGATAGACTTGGCATCCAATAAGAATAGAAATTGCATTCCTGAAGTACATCAATGGATTATCCCCACACATTCATCAAGAGATGGAGTTTTTGACTGTCAGTATGATTGCGGATTCATTTCATTATGCCCGCAAGCTTGAATCTAAACAAAAAGGAAAAACACATTTCGCGAACAAGCCAACAGGTCGAACATTTGACAAGAAGTCACCAGCCAACTCTGACAAGTTTAAGCAACCTTCTTAGCTGACTCTGCCAAAGCTCGATCATCATAAGAATAAATTTTAAAAAGACAAGAAGGATCGCAACAAACAAGCTCCTACCGAGAAATGGTGTGATTATCACAATTCAACATGGCATGATACATCCGAATGCAAAGATCAAAAGACATTTTTGGAAAAATTGTTGACATCCAACTTGTCTGATAGAACCTTGGTAGAATCTGATCTAGATGCATCAACCCTCTTGGATTCGACTTCAACCACTTTGACAGCCTCACCTATCGTCGATGAGGAGGATCGAGAGTGCCTGTTCCATACATGGATATGGATTCAAAAAAAATCCATTACATCTAATTGTGGATAATGGTAGCCAGAAGAACTTCATTTCTGAAGTTCTTGTGAATAAATTAGGTCTTGTCGCCATTCCATATCCTCAACCTTAAAATATCAGTTGGATGAAGTATAGACAAGAACTAAGAATCACATGCCAATGCAAACTCACCTAATTCATTAATTCTTTTAAAGATGAAGTACTCTGTGACGTGGCACCATTTTCTGTAGTCGATTCCTTGTTTGGGAAACCTTACTTGTGGGATTGACATGGTACATATTAGTCATGGCTTGAGAAGGTGATTTTAAAAATTCAAAATCAATGGTATGACATACTAGAGCGATAAACCACACCAAGAATTGCTATGATAACTTCCAAACAAACAAATAAGCTTATCAGTCATGCTCATAAGTTCACAATCATTATGATAAATCCTCAACATTCCAAGAAGACTGCAGCAACAAGTCAAATCACTAACCAACACAACTCCCCTCAACAGTAACAAATTGTACACATTCTTGAGGAATATCATAACGTATTTCAAGAGCTAACAAAGTTCCTATGCATTGTCAGGTAAAAGACTCCATTGAACTTGTTCCTGGTTCTTCATTACCTAATGTATCTGTTTATAGAAGATCCATTCCTAAGAATGAAGAAATTCGCAGATAAATCCAGGATTTGATCAACAAAGGTAAATCCTCCCCAGATCCTTTCCTTGTGGAAGTCCAGTCATCCCAGTTCCAAAGAAATATAGAACTTGGAGCATGTGCATTGACTATCAGGCTCTCAACAAAATTTCAGTAAAGAACAAATACCCTCTTCTAAGGATAGATGAATTCATCAACGGTTTAAAAGGTGCTAAGTTCTTTACGAAGATTGATGTTAAGTCGAGATATCATCAAATTTCGATTGAGTACACCGATGTATGGAGAACAAATTTCAAGACCAAGGAAGGATTGTTTGAATGGTTAGTCATTCCTTTCTGCTTAATCAATGCACTTGGAACCTTCATGAGATATTTGGATGACCTTCTGTGACCCTTCATCAGCAAGTGTGTCATTGTCT
Organism: Pseudotsuga menziesii; assembly: GCA_001517045.1. Lineage (NCBI taxonomy): Eukaryota > Viridiplantae > Streptophyta > Pinopsida > Pinales > Pinaceae > Pseudotsuga > Pseudotsuga menziesii. Next base: position 279,544 of record LPNX011126069.1, on the reverse strand, counting down.
ATCTCGACGATATCTTGATTTTTAATCGATCATGGGAAGAACACGTTGAAAAAATTTGACAAGTCTTTGACACTCTCCAACAACATCGACTATATATGAATATGGACAAATGCTCATTTGCGATGGACAACATTAAATATTTAGGGTATGTAATTGAATCTACAGGCATTCATGTAAACCTGAAAAAAGTACAGATCCTCAAATATTGGCCCATTCCTCAAAAAATTCATGAACTAATAATTTTGCTTGGTTTGGAGAATTTCTATCGATGGTTCATACTTGGATTCAGTCACATCAAACAGCCTTTGAATCATTTGACTAAAGGAAATGCGAAAATTGTTTTCAAATGGACACCGACACAACAACAAGATTTTGAATAACTAAAAAACAAGCTTTGTAATGCACTAGTACTTGTGTTACGTAATTTGCACTAACCCTTTGAGATTGAGACAGACACATCGGACTATTCCCTCGACACAATGATCACTCAGTCAGGTCACCCAGTCACGTTTCATTCTGAAACTTTCAGCAACACTGTTAGGAAGTATTCGATGTATGAAATATATCTGTACACTATTGTGCAAGCTCTTAAGAAATGGAGACACCACATTCTTGGAAAGGAAACAATCATTCTTACTGACCATAAGCCTCTACAATTTTCCCCATCCCAGTCGAAACTACAGAAAAATTGACAAATCAAGAGGATTAATTACCTGCAACAGTTTCAGTTGGTAATTAAATACCGAAAAGGAAAATCCAATGCCATAGCCAATTGTGTTAGCTGACCACCTAGTACTCTACTGTCTACAATGATGAGTATGCAGGGTTGCAACACCACTAATTGGACATAATTGTATTTGGTAGACTGTGACTTCTCTATAATTTATTTGCAGCTTCATGCCGAAACATTGTCATCTCTCGACTACTTCCTGAAGGACACCTTTCTATACAAGATGTCACGTCCCCACCTGTCTACCCAAGAGGGAATGTGACCATGATACTATCTAATCCGAGAAATTTAAATCCCATGAACATACACATGATAAAAATGCATTGAATTTAAACATACAAAGATGCATAAATTATTAACATACAACAGAAGCAAAATGAATTCATTCATGGCATTAATCATTTCATATTAATTCATAAACACATATACAGTTGTAGAGATAAAATAGAAAATAATACTTATCTTGAAAGAAGCTTGTCCCACAACTAGCTACGTTGTTGCAACATTCCACCCAACCATAGTCCAGTGTGCTCATCAATATCTCAGTACCACTACCACCCTCGAGTTGGGCATTATTCCCATGAGGAATAAGGGAACACTAGCAGAGTCACACATAGCCAAGGATATATCAAAATTCAGCCAAGCCAACAAAGTTGGGTTTATCAGGATACAAAGGAGCTATAAAGGCTGAATTCTAAGCTAGTGAGCTCAACCACAGAGCTATGGACACTTGGACCAGATCTAGCCTGGCTTCTAAAACATCTACACACCCAACCCTAGGAAGCATACTCTTCTCTACTACATGGTCCCTCAGGATATTCCTTCCCTTCTGGTTCTATTCAAGGTGTGCAAAGAAGAAAGCCAACCCCCTAGCTCTATCTTCAAGGTTCCTTCTCACACTAGGTTTATCAAGCTAATCAGACCACATTTCCCCTCCCAAACTAGTTCAGACCAAACAACGGTAACATACACAATGATTGCAAGTTTTGGGCATGATAAAAAATGACTTGGGAGCCAAAAACGAATTTGCAGACGGGGGAAACCGACCCTGGGAGAGTAATTTGATTTCTAGAAACGTTCTATGGCTTCACGTGGACAAAAATGACTCCCTTAGTCCCTAAATTCATGGATTTGTCCCCCATTGGTTGTGCAACACAAAAAACACGAAATTCACAACCGTGGGATGTAGAAACAACACTAAAACACCTAGCAGAGATCCCAGGCACTGAATGTCAACAAAACCACTTCCCAGCCATGGGAAAAATGAAGATCACTGTAAAAACGTCCATGGAGAATGCCTAGGAGATCCAAAAACGTGGGGAAGACAAAAATATGGATGCATGAGGGAATGGGCAACCTTTTTTGGGCATTTAATTGGCCCATAAGTCAAAAACACATTTTCCAAAATATGATGGCTTCTCCATTTCGAATTTGGACTGCCATACTCTTCCCATCCCCATGCATTAACTACCTCAACCAATTTCTGGCAGAAATAAATGATTGGGTGAGTGAGTAAGACAAGAAAGTTGGTTGATAGCTTGATGGGTTTTTCTATTGACATTTGGCTTTCCCCCATTGAATCAAAGGTTAAATACCCACCCCCTTATCCTTAGGAAATCATGCCCCCATTTCATTATTTGTTGCATTCACATAGCTGGTTATGGGTATTTTAATTAAACTGCATATGTACATGATGACCAAAATTATAATGTGCATGGCTAGCACAAAATACCACCGGCAATGATTTTTAATCGTCGAAACACAAAACGCTAAATCAATTGTGGGGATTTTTCCTTTAGCTCCACACCATGATTAATTACAATATATACATCATATACATTTTAATGCAAACGAGGTAAAAAATAGGGTTTTACAATCCCCTCCCCCTTCAACAACACTGTTCTTAGTGCTTTACAAAATTGAACAAAGATGATACACAGGTACCTCCCTTAGTGCTCTACAGAATTGAACAAAAATGGATGTGCCAATCACATGGAATCCTCCAGCTCTTGTGTAGCCTCTTCAGGATCGTAGTGCTCCCATTGCACCTTTACCTTCCCTATGGATCAGTTTCAGAGCATCATGACCTTCTTGTTGAGGATGCACATTGGCTCGATGGAACTCTCTCTCAGGTTCCACCTGAATCAGATCCCAATTTATCACATGGTTAGGATCATGTACATATTTTCTAAGCAAAGAAAAATGAAAATCATTATGAGCTCTAGTGCTAGTTGGAAATGCAATTCTATATGCAACTGGTCCTATTCTTTCGAGCACTTAAAATGACCCACAATATCTAGGCAGCAGCTTGGCACAACTTCCAAGATTCATGGAACTCTTCCTTTCCCTCACTATGAGGTAAACATGGTCCCCAACATTGAACTCCCTGTTCACCATACACTTATCTGCATAGATTTTCTGTCTGTCCTGGGCTACTTTCAGATTCTTCCTGATCTTTACAACCTCTTTCTCCATCTCCTTGATCAATTCTGGCCCAAGCACAATCATGTTCACTAGATTATCCCAAGGCACTGTTGTCCTACACCTTCTGCCATACAAAGCTTCATATGGACTCATCACCAAGGATGATTGTTGTCCATTGTTATATGCAAATTCTACCAAGTGTAGATAATCCTCCCACTTGTTTGGTTTGTCCATTACATACATGCGAAGCATGTCTTCAAGCATCTGGTTAAATCTCTCTATCTTCGCATCAGTCTAAGGATGGTAGGAAGTGTTGAAGTTCAACTTTGTACCCAAATCTGCAAACCATCCCTTCCAAAAATTGGAAGTGAAATTGACATCTCTGTCAAAGACTATTGCCTCAGGAAATCCATGCAATTTGAAAATTTTTTTCATGAATATTTTTGCAATGTCATCAGTCTTATGTGTGGACTTAACCGGTATGAAATGTGTTGCCTTTGTCAACTTGTCCACCACAACCATGATGGAATCACGTTGTCTCCACGTCATTGGAAATCATGTAATAAAATCCATGGAAATAACTTCCCATTTCCATTCTGGAATTGGAAAAGGCTGCAACAAACCTGCTGGGGTTTGCTGCTCAACCTTCACCTGCTGACATTTCATGCAACTTGAAATATATTCAGCCATGTCCTTTTTCATTCCTAGCCAAAAATACTGCTTTCTGGCTATAGCAATTGTCTTATGATATCCTGGATGCCCAAAATTTGTATCTTGATGAATCTCATCCATAGCCATTCTCCTCAAATATGCTACATTTGGAATATAAATTTTGTTCTTGTAACTAAGAAGCCCATCTTCTTCCAATTTATTATTAGAATTTGAATGCCATTTATATCTTCAGGCAGAGAGTTCTAATAATGTTTGTAGCAATTGAATGGATAATGAACATACAAACTAAGAAAAACAACCCACATAGGAAACATAAAAGTATTGCTCAGGAATTTACAGTATATTCATCATGATAATATTCAATGTTACAATAGTTTACATAGGTGGAATTCGAATGCATGGGAAATGAATTCGAATCCTCCAAGTGGATAATACTGTATCTAACTGAATCTTTAACTCAAGGTTTCCCAATCAATATCAGAGTCCAAGTAGACAACTCCCTCATGACCAATAACTCCAACAAGTAGTAACAACTAGTTAACTCAGTGGAGCTGAGTGTGGTAGGTAGGAAAAGCACTCTTCCCCATGTAACCATGCATTATCCATGCATTAGTAGCACTAGCATAACTTACTGTGAAGTAATTGAATGTAATTGGGGGCTAACTAAGACTAACTAGTACTAACACCAATTAACTGAAGTAGGTTGGTGCCGAGACTCCTAGTGGCTCCTAAAATGTAGGGATTGGTCTAGGAGGTGCCATAACTAATGCATTCACATGAAGTAAGTGGAAGTTAACCTATAGTAGTGTTCCCCACACTTCAATGACTGGTACATGTGTCCCAATTGGGCCAAGTGGACCCAATTGTACTAGTGGACCCAATTAATTAATTTTAAGGTTCCTAAGTTAGGAAATAATTAATCTAATAGACATTTGACCAAGGGAGGATTAATAATCATAACACCTCCCCTGAATCCTAACTTGGACAACTACGGGACCTAGTAACAAGACCATAGGTCACCCAAATACAATATAAAAGATAATAAAAAATGCTGCTTAATACAACTGAGGAAACAGGGGAAAACCTCATGGGAAACCCCCCCCTAAAAAATAAGCAAGAAAATAGAAATATGCAAGCTATATTTAGAAGAAATAAGCTTCCTCCTTAGAAAAATAGCTTGATCAAAACACTACCACAAAATTGCATATCTATGCAGCAACATGGTCCATCAGTGGACCTCTTAATGTACTTCTGAACTGATGATTCTTTTCATTTCTGCTAGATGGTGAAGGTAGGGAATGATCAAATCTTTGCTTATGTGGGTCATTTAACTGATCATTCGCCATCATCAAGTGGCACCGAACTGGAACTTTGCTGCACCATTCTATAGAGAGAGAATCCGTGAGGGATAGTGCAGCATGCTCATTCTAATACTAGTACCTAGTTCTTGTTTTGTCTTTTGGAACTCCAGCACCACTTCCAGCTGTATCAAGAAGCTTTTGAGCCCATTTGGGTTTAGGCTTCTAATTAGGAATGGGTACTGGATCTGGATCTAGAATATCTTGAGATTTAGTCTCAATAACATGATCATGTTGTATGTGATCTTCTTCATATGAATCTGAAACCTGTAGCACATCATCATAAAAAATAGGTGGAGAAATAGTTATACCTTCTTGTGCTGTTAGAGGAGTATCATGCAATTGATCTTCTTTAAACTGGACACTTCTTTCAATGAAGCATATTCTAGTAGAAACCTCCATCAGTTTGTAAGCTTTTGTATCTTTTGCATATCCTAGCAGAATGCATTCGCTACTTTGGCCTTGGAAGGCCTTCCTCTTGTCAAGTGGTATCCTGGCCCAAGCTTTGGAACCAAAAACTCTCAGATGAGAGAAATTGGGATTATACCCATGCAGTGCTTCGAATGGTGTGACCCCAACCAATGACTTGTGGGGCACCCTATTCTGCAAATATGAAGCACAGTTTACTTCTTCAGCCCAAAAAGAAGGAGGTATATGCTTGCCATGGAGAAGGCATGTTGCCATCTCTTTTAGTGATCCATTCTTCCTCTCAGCCACACAATTTTTCTATGGTGTATATGGAACTGAGTGTTCCATTTGAATCCACTTTGATTCACATAAATTATGGAAATCTCTTTTATCATATTCTCCTCCTCCATCATATATTATTGACTTGATCTTCTTATTGAAACTGTTCTCAACCATAGCTTTAAAATTTTTAAAAGTCTCAAAAAATTTTGATTTTAGTTTCATGAAGTAGATCTAGAAGTACCTAGAACAATCATCAATAAAGGTTAGGAAATACCTGTAACCATTAATGGAGTTTGTGGGCATAGGTCTAGCTACATCATTGTGTATCGAATCAAGTGTAGAGGCAACTCTATGAGCCTTCCCAACATCATACTTGTTTTCTGGATGCTTACCTACCAAGAACCCAACACATACTCCATCGAAAGTTTGGATAACCTTCAACCATGTTATCATTGTGGAGCTACTTTAGATATTTGAAATTGAGATGGCCAAATCTCTCATGCCAAATCTTGCTGGTGTTGTTAGCATGAGACAATAAAGATGTACGAGGAGAAACAGGTAAGAAACGTGAAAACTCATAAGCTTTGGTAGAGTGATTTGCAATACCTTTCGCTACAAGATTTCCAGTGGATTTTTCTGTAATCTCAACTGAGTTTGAATTGAATGTGACCTTCTTGGGAGAGCCTGTATGAGTCATCTGGTAAAAAGATAATAGGTTAACAACAAGGGAGGGCACATATAAGGAATTCTTGAACTCACTAGGCTTCGCTCTGACTGAGCCCCTTCCTTCTGCTGGAATATAGGAATCATATCTCATGTGAATATTAGGCCCCTTTGATAGTGAAAGAGTAGAGAAGGATTCTTTGGAGGCAACCATGTGGTTGGAGGCTCCAGAATATATAATGTATGTTGAGGATAAAGAGAGAGTTTCTTTCAAAGCATGACACCTTTCGACATCTTCTATCAGTGCTTCTTCATCAAGCTTCTTTTCTCTTGGAGGAGCAATTTTGTGTTTCTTGAGAAGAGCGGGCATCTCATCAAGTTACTTCCTCATACAATGTTCTTCAAGATGGTATCCATTTTCACAATAAGGACATAACTTCTTTTCAAATTTCTTCTTCTTAGAGTTGGAGGCCCCTTCAGAAGCTTGCTAATTTGGTTTAGGCTTCGATAAGCTGCCTTTGGATCCTTCTTTTTTTATTTCCCCTTTGCTTGCGCTTTGGAAGAGTCAGTAACCAAGAGATCTTGATCTTTGGAAGTTTGGATGACTCCCATTTGAATCAATTTGTCTCGTTCCTTGATTAAGGTCTCGAAAAATGAATCTAAAGAAGGAAGTTCCCAATCAGGAAAGATTTCCCGCTTGGAATGAAACATAGAGACATATACAGAGTACTCAGAGCCTAGTTTGATGGGTATGGAAAGGAAATTTTTCTCATCCTTCCACTCTATCCCACATAGTCTGCATTGGAGCGCTAGAGACTTGAATTTGGAGAAGAATTGCTCAATAGTCTCGAAACTGCTGGGATGTAAAGATACCAACTCATTCTCCAGAATGTGTCCCTAAAGCTCATCCTGTTTGTTAAAAAACCTATCAAGCTTCTCCTAGGATTATTTTGGAGTACTCAATCCTCCTAGATGAAAGAGAAGATATCTGGAAATATAAGTACATAAGTACCCAAATTCTTCATCACAACGGTTTAGGAACTTGTTCCACTCTACCGGCTGATGAGGATCAACCTCTCATCCATGTATGATCCTGTGGTAGCCATTCTTGCACAAGGATAGCTGCATATCAATAATCCAATCAATGTAATTGGAATTTGTGAGGATCTGTGGTTTAGGAGTTTGAGAACTCATAATTATCCCCGAAGACTGCAAATACTTCTCTCAAGCTACGTAGCACCTGTCAATTTCACTGCAATAACACACTAAACATATGAACTATTAGAATCATTCTTTTCCTCCTGGCATGAACATGTTTTCAGGTTCTGTCACACCCTCTCCGCTACTCTGAATGAATCCAGAGCTATCAAATTTTCATAGGGGAATTCTGTGGAAACCCAGTTGCTTCTAATGTTCGATGGAGAGAAACAAGCATGAAACTTGCTTGAGAATGCTCTGATACCATATTAGAAATTGAATTCCATTTAGATATTCAAGCATAGAGTTTTGATAATGTTTGCAGCAATTTAATGGAGAATGAACATACAAACTAAGCAAAACAAACCACACAGGAAACAAACAAGTATTGCTAAGGAATTTATAGTATATTCGTCATGATAATATATGGTGTTACAATAGTTTACATAGGTAGAATTAAAATGCATGGGAAATGAATTCGAATCGTCCAAGTGGATAAGACTATATCTAACTGAATCTCTAACTCAATGTCTCCTAATCAATATCACAGTCCAAGTAGACAACTCCCTGATGACCAATAAATCCAACAAGCAGTAACAACTAGTTAACTCAGTGCAATTGAGTGTGGTAGGTAGGAAAAGCACTCCTCCCCATGCAACCATGCATTATCCATGCATTATTAGTGCTATCCTAACTGACTATGAAGTAACTGAATGTAACTAGGGGCTAACTAAGACTAACTGGTACTAACACCAATTAACTGAAGTAGGTTGGTGTCGGAACTCCCAGTGGCTCCGAAAATGTAGGGATTGGTCTAGGAGGCGCCCTAACTGATGAATGCACATGGATTAAGTGGAATCTAACCTCTAGTAGTGTTCCCCACACTTCAATGACTGGTACGTGTGTCCCAATTGGGCCAAGTGGACCCAATTGTACTAGTGGATCCAATTAATTAATTTTAAGGTTCCTAAGTTAGGAAATAATTAATCTAATAGAAATTTGACCAAGGGAGGATTAATAATCCTAACATTTGTATCCCTCATACGTATTTTCAAATTTGTTCTCGCAACTTGTCTTTTACCTACTCATACAATTCATCTCCAGTAGTATGACTAACAATCTGCTATCTCAAATCTGATTGGAAAATACTAAGAGATGCCACATGCATTTCCTGCACCTTCCTACTGAGTGCATCAACTACCTTATTCTCTTTTCCTTTTATGTGTTTGATTTCAAAACCAAACTCACATAAAAAATGCATCCATTTAGCTTGTCTAGCATTTAACGTAGGCTGATCAAACAAGTACTTCAGACCACAATGGTTTGTCCTTAGCTCAAATATTTTGTCCATCAAGTAGTGCCTCCACATCTTGAGAGAATGTATTATGGCAACAAGTTCTAGATCATGAGTAGCATAGTTCTTCTCATACTCCTTCAAATTTCTTGACTCATAACATATCATGTGGTTTTCTTGCATAAGGACTCCTCCAAGCCCTTCACCACATGCATTAGTACACACCAAAAATCTTTTTCTGGGTTTGCAATATTCAATACTGGTGCATTTGTGACAATATTCTTCGACTACTGGAAGCTTTCTTCACACCTTGGTTTCCATTCAAACTTTATTCCCTTATTTTGCAAAGAAGGTACTGGATGTGCAACCTTGGAGAATCCTTCAATGAATCTCCTGTAGTATCCTGCAATCCCCATAAAATATCTTACATCTGTCACATTTCATGGGGTAGGCCAATTCATAATGGCCTCAATATTCTTAGGGTCCATAGATATACCCTCTTTTGAGATAATGTGACCCAAATAATGAATCCTATCCTTATAGAAGTCACACTTGCTCAACTTTGCATATAACTTATGATCCTTGAGCAATTGCAATGTCAATCTCAAATGTTCTTCATGCTAGAGAAATCTCAAAGAATTACTGCAACACATGAAATTCCTCCAACCTAGGAGTTTCATTCTCTGTTGCCTCCAAAATATGAGCTGCATACAACTGGAAACCTTTCCTACAGAATTTCTTCATTTGAATTGCTGAAATATGCCTCACAGAAATCACCTTTGGAATGCCTCTTATAACTCTTGGGTTCCCTTCTTCATCCATGCATTCAAAAGTCTTATTATAATAGTCAAGCTTAACTTTGTGATCTTCTAACCAATCCATTCCAATTAGAATGTCGTAAGAACCAAGTGGTAGAACATTCAGATCAACACAAGTGACCAATCCATTCATAACCAATGGACATTTCTCTACCACTTCACTAACATTTCTCTTAGTTTCAATGGCTAGGTGAACTAACCAATATTTTCTATGCTTTAACTTCTTAAAAGCACAAATATTAACTACTCTAGGAGTGATATAACTATGAGTATATCCCAGGTCAATCAAAATAGAAACAGATTGCTCAGCAATCTGGGCCTGCAACCTCAACCACGGTTGACTGGTGGTTTTCTTGACGGTCCTCCATTGATGCATAAATCCTAGGGACAACCCTTGCTACTTGACCCACTGTTTCTGCTTCTTGAATGTTGTAAGCTGGCCTTTCATTCCCATCTTCAAGTGGACAATTCATGTGCATGTGGGGTCCTCCACATTTCGAACATTGGAGTGGTTCTCTGTTTTGTTGTGGAACTCTAGGATTTTCTCCCACCACTCTGGATAGCTTCTTCTCAACTTGGGATGGATTCTTCTGTTAATACTTGAAGTTAGAAGGTTTGAAACCTTTCTTCCTTTGGCCAGAATTCTCATTCTTTTTGTCCTTCCATGTATTATGATAATCAGGTTTTCATTTGCTTTGATCATAGCAATACTTAGCTTTCCTTATTTCTTCTTCAAGAGTTCTTGGTTCATAAAACTCAATTCTGTCTTTGTAAGACTGAGGTAATCCACTCAGAAAATGTTGGATCTTCATCTTCTCATCTTTGATGTACCTAACATACCTCAATAGTTCCAAGAACTTGTTTGCATACTCTTCCATAGTCTGTTGTCCCAATCTCAGTTGATGGAACTCTTTAATATTGTCATCATAGTACCTGTTGGAAAGGTACTTCTGCTTGAAATACTTCTGGAACTATTTCCACACAATATTCCATTCATTAATATTCTTCACTTTCCTAAAGTGCTCCCACCATATGGATTCCCTTCCTGTCAAATTGAATATGGCTACCCTAGCCTTCATATTTCCTGAATAGTCTTGGACTTAGAAATATTTTCTCATTCCTAGAAGCCAAGCTTTAGCTTCTTGTCCATTCTTTACCTCACGATTGAAGGTAGGTGTCCGTGCCTTCTTAAATTCATCACGTGAACGGTTCTGGTAATGCCTCATCCTCTTACTTCTGTGAGATGAAGAGCTTGAATCCTCAGTGGATCCTTCAGGGTCAGATGATCCACTATAAGACCTTTTTATTCTTCTAGTGTTGCTCTTACTACCTTCTGGTCTCACTGTCTGGTCCAAAGAGTTCATCCGCCTCTGAATGTATGTCAAACTTTGCAACATGGCTGCATTTAGCTGATTCTGCTCCTCCTGATCCTTAACCAATCTTTCATTATCTGCCCTGTAAATTTTCATCTCCACCCTTAGGCTTCTCATGGTGGCTGCAAAATCTGGGAGTATCTTGAAACCTCCTCCCATTAGACTCTGTCTCAGCATTTCCAAGTCGGACATTTTCCCCCATAGCATCTTCCTCATACTCATTGGGGTTCTGTGCATCATCATGCATGTCATGGGTTCTCATGGCTCAGCCAAACCAACTTTACTGAACTGCACTATCTGGAATACTGCCTTTGAAGGTGACTATGATTTTGCAAAATATGTTAATAAACACAACTGTTAGCTGCATAACATTCACAAGAATTTATACATCACTTACCCGCATTGGAAACATCATACATTGACAACTTTGTCAAAACACATAAATTTCTTCACAACAACGACTATCTCGTGGGGGCGACGAGAGTCCACGGTGCTTGCCATCGGCTTGAGTCAGGAATTTTTTTTCTTTTATTCTCATCGGCTTGACTCAACCGACATGCATCGGATCAATTCTACCTTTCCCGCTGACATGCATCGACTCCTTTTTGGAAAACTCAGCCGACATGCCCATACATAGAAAAATTTCAAAATTTTTTCCTTCTTTTCTTCTGCCATCATTGAAAATCTCACCTTCCACCCAATGTGTATTGGCTTGCATCAACTAACTTAGCTGACATGCATTGGCTCCACTTCAGCTAACTGAGCCGACATTGTCACGTCCCCATGCCTCCGACCGGCGAAGAGGACGCGACCCAAACTTATTCCGACTGGCTAAGAGCCCAAGAACATGTAAATTCACAAAATTTGCATAAACAAAATGCTAAAAGGGAAAATGCATTGTAGTTTAACATGCACAAATACAACCGTTTATCATACACAGCTAAAATCATTCATCTTGCACAACGGAGTCACCATGCATTCAAACAAGCATTCTTTCAACATGTTCATTTCATTTTCACTAACAGTAAATATAGAATTGCAGAGGTAAAACACAGGATCACTTATCTTAAGATGAATTTGTTCCGCAACCAGCTACGTCGCTGCAACGTTCCACCCAACCATAGGCCAGCGTACTTCTTAATCTCTTAGCAGCGCTGCCACCCCCGAGCTGGGCATGATTCTCCAAGGAATAAGGGAACTAGCAGGCTTACACATAGCCAGGGATATACAAAACACAGCCAAGCCAACATAGTTGGGTTTATCAGGCCATTAAGGGGCTGGAGAAGGAAAATTGCTAAGCTGGTGAGCTCATTACAGAGCCAAGAACACCTACACCAGAACTAGCCTGAACTCTAAGACATCCAAACACACCCAACACAAGGAATCAGTCCCTTCTCTGCTACACAGTCCCTCAGGCCCTGCATTCTTCCAGTGCTATTCAGGGGTGATGGAGAAGAAGGCCAGCCCTCTAGATCTGTTTGTGTGGTTTCCAGCCACCAGGTTTATCAAGCAAATCTAAGCCAACATCCCTGCCCCTCCCATAGTTTGAAGACCAACCATTGCACTCAGGCAATTAAATCAGCTGTCATAGCTTAACGGGGAAAACAATTTCCTAAGTCGTTATTGGCCCTCTCGTGGCCAAAACGACTCCCAATAATCAAATTACACAGTCCCAACTAAACAGTAAACATGGGGGAAGAACAACAGTTCCAATCTCAGCATTAAAATGACAGAAATTACACAACCATACCGGTCTGTAAGGAGAACATACAGCTGAGGACATGAATGGCTCTTTTCAGGAAAAATCATGGGTGAAAACGCATAGCTCTCTGCTCGCCATGTGCGCCCCAAGCAGAAGAATACCTGTGCGTAGGAAAACAATCCGACCCAATGAGGAAAGGAACAGACAATGGAGGTCCTGCGTGAGGTAAAATAACTCTGTTTTTGTCCATGGATGAACAAACAACAAGGAGGACGCGAAATTGGGTGTGCGTGAGTCTTCAGCAGCAATTCCCTGCGTGAAGAGGAGCAACAATGGCAAGGACGCGAATTGTAAGTGCTCTGAGCGTTTTGCAACTCGTGGAGAGAGGAAAAATGTCTGCGTGAGTGAAGAGTGCATGAGGGTTTTTCCTTCCATTCCGAAGTCAACTGTTGTGGGTGGAGTGTGCATGGAGGCAAGGACTGATAGTCCTGCCACCCCACTCCCAAAATCAATAACTGCCTCAACTAACAGCAGCAATTATTAATTGCAGGTGGTTGGGTAAGACAAGGAAAGAAGACACATGGGTAATTTGCCTTATTGGCCAAAGTTGACAATTTCCCCCAATCCTTATCCTTGTGAAAATCATGCCCCTTTAGATTTAGTTGCCGCGATCGTAGCTGGTCGGGTTCATTTAATTAATTGTAGATGCATATTTACATGATGACCGTCATAATATATGCCGCATGCCTCGATATATAATCGATGACAAATTTAAATCCAAAACATAACATGACCAATCAATGGTGGGGCCTTGGCCTTTAGCTCCACACCATGATCATTTACAATATATACATCATATACATCTAATGCAACAGGGTCAAAACCAGGACATTACATTCCCCTCCCCCTTCAATAGCACTGCCCTCAGTGCTTTACAAAATTGAACAAAATGCTACACTGGTATCGCCTCAGTGTTCCGCAAAATTGAACAAAAATGGATGTGCCAATCACATGGCATCCTCCAGCTCCCACGTAGCCTCTTCAGGTCCGAAGTGCTCCCATTGCACCTTTACCTGACCTATGGTTCGGTTCCGAAGCATTGTGACCTTCCTGTCGATGATGCGCATTGGCTCGATTCGGAACTCTCCCTCGGGTTCCACCTGAATCACATCCCAATTTATCACATGGTTAGGATCATGTACATATCTCTTAAGCAAAGAAACATGAAAAACATTATGAGCTCTAGTGCTAGCAGGCAATGCAAGTCTATATGCAACTGGCCCTATTCTTTCAAGCACTTCAAACAGCCCACAATATCTCGGTGACAAATTGGCACAACTTCCAAGCTTCAAGGAACTCTTCCTTGCCCTCACTCTGAGGTAAACATGATCCCCAACGCTGAACTCCCTGTTCACCCTATGCTTATCTGCATAGCTTTTCTGTCTGTCCTGTGCTGCTTTCAGCTTTTGCCTGATCTTTACAACCTCTTGCTCCATTTCCTTGAGCAACTCTGGTCCAAGCACAATCCGATTCACTGGATTATCCCAAGTCACTGGTGTCCTACACCTTCTTCCATACAAAGCTTCATACGGACTCATCCCCAAGGATGCTTGATGTCCATTGTTATAAGAAAACTCTACCAAGTGTAAGTAGTCTTCCCACTTGGTTGGTTTGTCCATTACGTACATGCGAAGCATGTCTTCAAGCACCTGATTAACTCTCTCTGTCTGCCCATCTGTCTGAGGATGGTATGCAGTGCTGAAGTTTAGCTTTGTACCCAAATCTGCAAACAACCCCTTCCAAAAGTTGGAAGTGAACTTGACATCCCGGTTAGAGACTATTGCCTTCGGCAACCCATGCAATTTGAATATCTCCTTCATGAAGATCTTTGCAATGTCGCCAGTCTCATATATAGACTTAATCGGTATAAAAATGTGCTGCCTTAGTCAACTTGTCTACCACAACCATGATGGAATCATGTTGTCTCCAAGTCATCAGCAATCCTGTAATAAAATCCATGGAAATAACTTCCCATTTCCATTTTGGAAATGGCAAAGGATGCAACAAACCTGCTAGATGTTGATGCTCAACCTTTACCTACTGACATTTCATACACCTTGAAATGTACTCAGCCATATCCCTTTTCATTCATGGCCAAAAGTACTGCTTTCTAGCTGTAGCGATTGTTTTCTGATATCCTGGGTGACCAGAATATGGAGCTTGATGGATTTCATCCATAACAACTCTCCTCAAATATGCTACATCTGGAATATAAATTCTACCTTTATAAGTGAGAAGTCCATCTTCTTCCAATTTATATCCCTCATACCTCTTCTCAAAACTTTGCTGCTGCAACTTGTCTTTTACCCGTTCATACAGTTCATCTCCAGCAACATGATCAACAATCTGTTGCCTCAAATCTGATTGGAAAATACTAAGAGATGCCACATGCATTTCTTGCACTTTCCTGCTGAGTGCATCAGCTACCTTATTCTCTTTTCCCTTTATGTGCTTGATTTCAAAATCAAACTCACATAAAAACTCCAGCCATCTTGCTTGCCTAGCATTTAAAGTAGGCTGATCAAACAAATAATTCAGTCCACAATGATCTGTTCTGAGCTCAAATCTCCTGCCCATCAAGTAATGTCTCCACATCTTGAGAGCATGTACTATGGCTGCAAGCTCTAGATCATGAGTGGCGTAGTTCTTCTCATGCTCCTTCAGCTTTCTTGACTCAAAACATATCACGTGGTTGTCTTGCATAAGGACTCCTCCAAGCCCTTGTCTGCATGCATCGGTACACACCACAAAATCTTTCTCTGGATCTGCAACTTTCAATACTGGTGCACTGGTGAGAAGATTCTTCAACCTCTGGAAACTTTCTTCACACCTCGATGTCCATTCGAACTTTATCCCCTTCTTTTGCAAAGAAGTGATTGCATGTGCAACTTTGGAGAATCCCTCAATGAATCTCCGATAGTATCCTGCAAGTGACATGAAAGATCTTACATCTGTCACATTTCTTGGGGTAGGCCAATTCATAATGGTTTCAATCTTTTTAGGGTCCATAGATATACCCTCTTCCGAGATAATGTGACCCAAGTACTGAATTCTATCTCTATAGAAGTCACACTTGCTCAGTTTTGCATACAACTGATGCTCCTTGAGCAATTGCAATGCCAATCTCAAATGCTCTTCATGTTCTTCCTCATTCTTAGAATAAACAAGAATGTCATCAAGGAAAACAAGAACAAACTTGTCCAAATATTTGCTGAAAACACTATTCATAAGGCACATAAATGTAGCTGGTGTATTTGTGAGGCCAAATGGTACCACTACAAACTCATAATGCCCATACCTTGTCCTAAAGGCTGTCTTATGAATGTCTTCATCCTTGATTCTTACTTGATGGTAGCCAGACCTCAAGTCAATCTTGGAGAATACCCTTGCCCCTCTCATTTGATCAAAGAGGTCATCAATCCTAGGCAAAGGATACTTATTCTTCACAGTAACCTTGTTCAACTATCTGTAATCAATACATAACCTAAGTGTACCATCTTTCTTCTTAACAAACAGAATGGGTGCTCCCCAAGGAGACACACTCGATCGGATATACTTCTTTTCCAACAACTCTTGCAGTTGCATCTTCAACTCTAACATCTCTGGTGTACTCATCCTGTAGGGTGCTTTGGACACTGGTGCTGCTCTTGGCACAAGTTCAATAGTGAAATCAATGTCCCGTTTTGGAGGAAGCCCTGGAATCTCATCAGGAAACACATCCCTAAATTCCTGTAACACCTGATAGTCCTCCAACCTCGGAGTTTCATCTCTCGATTCCTCCAAAACCTGAGCTCATACAACTGGCAACCCTTCCTACAGAACTTCTTTAGTTGCATTGCTAAAACCTGCCGTACTGAAATCACCTTTGGAATGCCTTTTACAACTACTAGGTTCCCTTCTTCATTCATGCATTCAAAAGTCTTATTGTAGCAATCAAGCTTCACCCTATGAGCTTCTAACCAATCCATTCCAATGAGAACATCATAGGAACCAAGCGGTAGAACATTCAGATCTACACAAGTGACCAATCCGTTCATGACCAATGGACATTTTTCTACCACTTCACTGACCTTTCTCTTAGTTCCAGTGGCTAGCTAAACTAACCAAGACTTCTTGTGCTTTACTTTCTTAAAGGTACACATATCCACTACTCTAGGAGTAATGTAACTATGCGTGGAACCAGGGTCAATCAAAATAGAAACAGGTTGCTCAACAATCTTACCTGCTACTTCAACCACAGCTGACTCATGATCCGCCTGGCGGTCCTCTAGTGCTGCATAGATCCTAGGTACTGCCCTTGCTACTTGACCCACTATTTCTGCTTCTTGAACATTATAAGCTGGTCTTGCACTCTCATTCTCGAGTGGACAATTTCTGCGCATGTGGGGTCCTCCACATTTCCAACATTGAAGTGGCCCTCTGTTCTGTTGCGGATCCTTAGGCTTTTCTCCGGTCACTCCAACTGGCTTACTCGCAGCTTGAGATGGCTGCTTCTACTGATTCCTGAAGTTAGAAGGTTTGAAACCTTTCTTTCTTTGGTCAAACTTCTCATTCTTCTTGTCCTTCCATGCCTTATGGTAATCCAGCTTACCTTTGCTTTGCTCATAACAGTACTTAGCCTTCCTTATCGCTTCTTCAAGAGTCCTGGGTTCATAAAACTCAATTCTATCTCTGTAGGACTGAGGTAATCCACTCAGAAAACGCTGGACCTTCACTTTTTCATCTCTGATGTACCGGACATACCTCAACAGCTCCAAAAACTTATTTGCATACTCTTCCATGGTCTGCTGTCCCAATCTCAACTCATGGAACTCCTTAATCTTGTCATCATAATACCTATTAGATAAGTATTTCTGCTTGAAGTACTTCTTGAACTATTTCCACTTAAGTCTCCTTTCACTGATCCTCTTTACTTGCTTGAAGTGTTCCCACCAAATGGATGCTCTTCCATTCATATTGAATATGGCAACTCTTTCCTTCATGTTTCTTGAATAATCATGCACTTGAAAGTACTTTTTAATACCAAGAAGCCAAGCTTCAGCTTCCTGTCCAGTCTTTACCTCACCATCAAATGTAGGAGGTTTAGCTTTCTTAAATTCATCTCGAGAGCGATCCCTATGGTGTCTCTTTCTTTTCCTTCTATGAGAAGAAGAACTGTAATTCCCGCTGGATTCCTCAGAATCAGATGTTCCACTAGAAGTCCTTCTCCTTCTCCTAGTACTGCTCTTACTGCCTTCTGGTCTTGCTGTACCTCGTCCGGAATCTATCTTTCTTTGCAAGTCTGTCAAACTCTGCAACATTGCAGCATTCAACTGATGCTGCTCTTCCTGGGTTTTAATCAAGCTTCTCATGGTAGCTGCAACATCTGACGGTGTCTCTCGGAATATCCTTCCATTAGACTCTATGTCATCATTTCTATTACGTACATTTTCTCCCATGGCATCTTCTGCTCACTCATAGGAATCCCGAGCATCATAACCGTCATGGGTTCTCATAACTGAACCACCACTTACTTGTCAAACTGCACTACCTGGAATACTTCCCTGGAAGGTGACTTATGATTCTGCAAATGTGTTAGTAACACAAGTGTTAGATGCATACATTGATACAAATCAACATTACTTACCTTCTCTTGGAATAATCATAAAATTACAAATGCCCAACACACAAATTTTTTTTCATTAAGAATGTCTATCTGAGGGGGATGGCGGGGGTCAAGGGGGATTGCCCCCTTGTGTCATCGACATCGGCTGCCGGTTGTCTTTCCACATCGGAAGCCAGATGGATTTGGCTTCTGCAATGACGGATGGGAAATTGCTTCCTCTTCCACAACAGCGGACGCTCTATCCCTTCCTCCTCCGATCAGCACACTTCCTCTTGCGGCGTCGGTAGTATTTTTGATTGGAAGCCAAATGAATTTGGATTCCGCAACGGTGGACGTGCGAACCATAACTTCTTCCAATCGACGAACTATCTCGACCGGAATCGGAAGTATTCTTACATCGGACGTTGGCTAACTTCTTGCATCGGAAGCCAAATGACTCTGGCTTCCGCAACGGCGGCTCACCCAACCTTAACTTCTTCCGATCTGTGAACTATCTCGACCGGAATCGGAAGTATTTTTACATCGGACGTCGGCTGACTTCTTACATTGGAGGCCAAATGACTTTGGCTTCCGCAATGACGGCTCACCAAATTCCGAATCCTTCCGATGTCCGCTCTTACTTGGAGAAAATCTCAACTTCGGGCGTCGGATGACTTTCTGGTCGGAAGCTTTAGCGATCTCACTTCCGCAACGGCGGACTGACGGACCACTTTCCCCTCCGACTGGCGGAAGTTCACTTCGCAAATCCTTCCGCAACGACGGACGAGAGATCACTCTCGTTTCCGATTTCCCAACACTTGGACAAATTTTCAAAATTTTCAAAATTTGTCTTTCTTCGACTGCGCCTCCTGTCGGCGGTCCTTCACGTCGGATGCAGAATCGCTTCGCTGTCTGCAATGATGGGTGGGAAAATGTTAAACATTCCGCTACAGCGGAAGTCAATTCCGCCAATCCATCCGACTGTTCAAACACTTAGGCGATTTTTGAAACTTGCTACTGCTCTGTCAAACAGAGAAGGTAATTCTACCTTTTGTCACTACATCTTCTTGGCCCATAGAGGCCCATTGATGCAACCCAAAGCTCTGATACCATGCTGTCACGTCCCCATGCCTCCGACCGGTGAAGAGGACGTGACCCAAACTTAATCTGACTGGCTAAGAGCCCAAGAACATGTAAATTCACAAAATTTGCATAAACAAAATGCTGAAAGGGAAAATGCATTGCAGTTTAACATGCACAAATACAACCGTTTATCATACACAGCTAAAATCATTCATCTTGCACAGCGGAGTCACCATGCATTCAAACAAGCATTCTTTCAACATGTTCATTTCATTTTCACTAACAGTAAATATAGAATTGTAGAGGTAAAACACAGGATCACTTATCTTAAGATGAATTTGTTCCGCAACCAGCTACGTCGCTGCAACGTTCCACCCAACCATAGGCCAGCGTGCTCCTTAATATCTCAGCAGTGCTGCCACCCCTGAGCTGGGCATGATTCTCCAAGGAATAAGGGAACTAGCAGGCTTACACATAGCCAGGGATATACAAAACATAGCCAAGCCAACACAGTTGGGTTTATTAGGCCATTAAGGGGCTGGAGAAGGCAAATTGCTAAGCTGGTGAGCTCATTACAGAGCCAAGAACACCTACACCAGAACTAGCCTGACCTCTAAGACATCCAAACACACCCAACATAAGGAATCAATCCCTTCTCTGCTACACAGTCCCTCAGGCCTTGCATTCCCTTCCAGTGCTATTCAGGGGTGATGGAGAAGAAGGCCAACCCTCTAGCTCTGTCTGTGTGGTTTCCAGCCACCAGGTTTATCAAGCAAATCTAAGCCAACATCCCTGCCCCTCCCATAGTCCGAAGACCAACCATTTCACTCAGGCAATTAAATCAGCTGTCACAGCTTAACAGGGAAAACGATTTCCTGAGTCATTCTTGGCCCTCTCGTGGCCAAAACGACTCCCAATAATCGAATTACACAGTCCCAAATAAACAATAAACATGGGGGAAGAACAACAGTTCCAATCTCAGCATTAAAATGACATAAATTACACAACCATACCGGTCTGTAAGGAGAACATACAGCTGAGGACGTGAATGGCTCTTTTCAGGAAAAATCATGGGTGAAAACGTACAGCTCTTTGCTTGCCATGTGCGCCCCAAGCAGAAGAATACCTGTGCGTAGGAAAACAATCCGACCCAGTGAGGAAAGGAACAGACAATGGAGGTCCTGCATGAGGTAAAATAGCTCCGTTTTTTTCCGTGGATGAACAAACAACAGGGAGGACACGAAATTGGGCGTGCGTGAGTCTTCAGCAGCAATTCCCTGCGTGAAGATGAGCAACAATGGCAAGGACGCGAATTGCAACTGCTCTGAGCGTTTTGCAACTCGTGGAGAGAGGAAAAATGTCTGCGTGAGTGAAGAGTGCGTGAGGGTTTTTCCTTCCATTCTGAAGTCAACTGCTGTGGGTGGAGTGTGCATGGAGGCAAGGATTGACAGTCCTGCCACCCCACTCCCAAAATCAATAACTGCTTCAACTAACAGCAGCAATTATTAATTGCAGGTGGTTGGGTAAGACAAGGAAAGAAGACACATGGGTAATTTTCCTTATTGGCCAAAGTTGACAATTTCCCCCAAACCTTATCCTTGTGAAAATCATGCCCCTTTCGATTTAGTTGCCGCGATCGTAGCTGGTCAGGTTCATTTAATTAATTGTAGATGCATATTTACATGATGACCGTCATAATATATGCCGCATGCCCCGATATACAATCGGTGACAAATTTAAATCCAAAACATAACATGACCGATCAATGGTGGGGCCTTGGCCTTTAGCTCCACACCATGATCATTTACAATATATACATCATATACATCTAATGCAACGGGGTCAAAATCGGGACATTACAGACATGCATCGTTTCCACTTCAACTACTCTTCATGGCCCATTGAGGCCCAATTATGCAACATGGGCTTTGATACCACACTGTCACGTCCCCACTCGTCTACCCGAGAAGGAACGCGACCATGATACTATCTAATCCGAGAAATTTAAATCCCATGAACATACACATGATAAAAATTCATTTTATTTAAACATACACATATGCATAAATTATCAACATACAACAGAAGCAAAATTCATTCATTCACAACATTAATCATGTTCATATTAATTCATAAACAAATATACAGTTGCAGAGTTAAAATAGACAAGAATAATTATCTTGAAAGAAGATTGTCCCTCAACTAGCTATGTCGCTGCAATGTTCCACCCAACCATAGGCCAATGTGCTCATCAATCTCTCAGTAGCACGACCACCCCTGAGCCGGGCATGATTCCCATGGGGAATAAGGGAACACTATTAGACTCACACATATCCAAGGATATATCAAAATTCAACCAGGCCAACACAGTTGGGTTTATCAGTCTACAAAGGAGCTAGAAAGGCCGACTGCTAAGCTAGTGATCTCAACCATAGAGCTATGGACACATGCACCATATCTATCCTGGCTTCTAAAACATCTACACACCCAACACTAGGAAGCATCTCCTTCTCTACTACACAGTCCCTAAGGCTATGGCTTCCCTTCCAGTGCTATTTAGGGTGTACAAAGAAGAAATCCAACCCCCTAGCTCTGTCTATGAGGTTCCTTCTCACACTAGGTTTATCAAGCTAGTCAGACCACATTTCCCCTCCCAAACCAGTTCAAACCAAACAACAGTAACATACACAATGATTGCAAGTTCTGGGCATGATGAAAAACAACTTGGGATCCAAAAATGAATTTGCAGATAGGGGGAAACGACCCTGGGAGAGAAATTCAATTTCTAGAAATGATCTATGGCTTCACATGGACAAAAACGACTCCCTCAGTCCCTAAATTCGTCGATTTCTCCCCCATTGGCTATACAGCATAGAAAACATGAAATTCCCAACCGTGGGAATGTAGAAACAACACAAAAATGCCCAGCAGAGATCCCAACCACTAAATTTCATCAAAACCACTTCCCAGCTATGGGAAAAATGAAGATCATTGCAAAAACGTCCATGGAGAATGCACATGAGCTCTAAAAACGTGGATGCATGAGGGAATGGGAATCCTTTTTTGGGCATTTACTTGGCCCATAAGTCAAAAACACGTTTTCCAAAATCTGAAGGCTTCTCCAATTCGAATTTGGACTTACATACTCTTCCCATCCCCATGCAATAACTACCTCAACCAATTTATGGTAGAAATAAATGATTGGGTGAGTGAGTAAGACAAGAAAGGTGGTTGACAACTTGATGGGTTTTTCCATTGACATTTGGCTTTCCCTCATTGTCCTAGACGTTAAATATCCCCCCCCGCTTATCCTTATGAAATCATGCCCCCATCTCATTATTTATTGCATTGACATAGCTGGTTGTGGGTATTTTAATTAAACTACATATGTACATGATGACCAAAATTATAATGTTCCTGGCTAGCATGAAATACCATTGACAATAATTTTTAATCGTCGAAACATAAAACACTAAATCGATGGTGGGGATTTTGCCTTTAGCTCTACACCATGATTAATTACAATATATACATCATATACTTTTTAATGCAAATGAGGTCAAAACCGAGGTGTTACACAAGCTTAGACAACTTTGTGTACCAATCAGTGAGCACCGAAAAAATCCCATTTGGGACGCGCACTACAGAAAGGCTGCAAGACATTTTGGAGTCACAGAAACACTTGTTATCCTCCAAAAGTATTTTTATTGGCCTTCACTTAAATATGACATCAACGAGTACATTTGCTTGTGCATAGTTTGTGCCATTGCTAAACCATTGAATCGAATACAAGGACTGTACACATCCCTTCCTGTTCCTAGTCGACCATGGGAGTCTATTTCTATGGACTACCTGACGAGATATTCTACTACCAAACATCAACATGAATTGATCTTAGTAGCAGTCGACAGATTTTCCAGGATGGATATACTCATACCATGCAAGAAGACTACGGAAACACCACAAAATGCTCATCTCTTCTTCGAACATGCTTGGAAGCATTATGGCCCCCTAAAGACCATTATTTTCGACAGAGATTCTAGATTTGTCAGCACCTTTTGGAAAAATCTTTGGCAACAGCTTGACACGAGACTTTCTTTGTTTACAACCTTTCATCCACAGACAAACAGGTAGATAGAAGTTGTAAATTACTTGGTAGTACAACTGCTTCGCATGTGCAACCACAAGCATCGCCAAACATGGGATGGCAACCTTCCATACACACAACACAACTACAATTGTGCTCAAGACAATTCTACTAGAAAGAGTCCATTTGAGATATGTTATGGATTTCAACCCTCAATGCCTATCAACTTGATCAATTCCTTGACACAGTCGAATGTCACCGACTTTGAAGGACGAGAAGTTGAGAAAGAATTAAAATTCAGAGATCAAATCTACAACATCCAGAAGAAAGCACATGAAATGTTGCAATGAGCTAATGAAAAATCTAAGTCCCAACATGATAAGCATCGTATTCGTCATTCATTCCAATTTGGGGACCAGGTTTGGTTACTTCTAAAGAAGTAGCACTTCACTGGCCCATACAGAAAGATGAAACCTTTATGATATGCTCCATACGCTATCCTTAAATGGATTGGAGAAAACGATTTTCAGCTCGACATTCTTGCATGCCTTGGCTTGCATCCAGTATTTAATGTAGATCTACTTCAACCATACCATGCACCATTGTTGGAACATCATGACTTGTAGACAACAGAACCCAAAGACATCCATCCAGATGTTCAAGCACCTCTTCTTCGGCGACACCATTGTGGGATGAAACATACACCATACAAGGACGAAATCCATTCCCTTGTTTCAAGTGGCTAAAGCTGGAAATCTCCCCGCGTAAGGAAAATGGTACTCAGCTACTGAAGTAGCCAACAAGTTTCCTCGCCTGAACGAATACATAATAGAGAAAACTGTTTCTTAAGGAAGGAGGAATGATCCAACCAACAGTTGGCATGTTGTCAAACTTCAACAAAGTCTAGCACTTCAACTACTTCGACTACTTCGACAGGTTCAACATCTGTTTTGACAAGTATGAACCTTGACACAACCGAATTTGAAAACCTCGATAGGTTTCACGCTTTGCATACAACATCTCCACATGCAATGTCGACATCGATGACTATCGAACATCGACATAGTATCTCTCTATTTTCTAGTCGTCTGCGATGGTTGAAGTTTCGAACCATTATAATTTATTTTGTAAATGAAAGTAACGAGTAGTCACCTAAGCATCCCAACATTATATATAAACATGTACACTATTGTAGTATACATCTTTCAATCAATCAATTCAATCAATCATAATGATCTATCTTTCATTTGAAAATAAGTATTTGGTTCGAATTCTTGCATATTAGTTGTGCACATAGTTTCTGTCGATATAGTGTATTTCCTGCTTTACTTGTTCTTTTTCTATGCTTCCACCATAACAGTGCTCGACTCATTCAGTCAACTGTTGTCCCCACAGTGCACCTGGGAACGACCTGGATCATCAAGTGTTGAGAGAGGTTCATTTATTTCACATTATAAGAGCATTGAACTCGAAAATTGATTGATTAGCTAATCAATCATTTAGGCTTGAAAAGACTATATATTAAAAAATGGGGATTATTTATTCAACCCTATTACTTAAGTTTTTTGACACCTCATCCATTTATTTGATGGACGAGACACATTGCAATGAAATTTCCTCCAATATTGACATAAGGGATGTAAGATTAATCCTTTCCTAGACATCATGCATACATTTTCTTTGCTAGCTTCATGGTATTGAATCCACATGTTTCGTTGACATCATGAACAACTCTTGGTTCAAGTGAGTGAGCTTGGTTTCTATATAAGATAGTAAGTTGGTATCAACCTTCCCTACTATAGTTTTCATATATTTTCTTGAGTATCAAGTCTCTCAGTGGTAGTGGGTACAAGATTTATGTGAATTTGCTTGACTTGGGTGTGTCGAGGATCTCTTGGACAACAACCTCGATGCAACATATGTTTTATGGACTTTGATCTCATCTTGTCTCTTGTTATGACAAGGGGTAAACAAATTAATGGTGTATGTGGATGAGATTGATTGTTATATGTAGTCAAGTCTCAACCTCATTTTTTCATTCTATCATTGGATTTCTTACATACCTAGAATCACTGTGATAACAAATATAAGTGTTTTGTGAATATTGTTAAATTTGGGTGTTCTGACGTGATGTATTGGATATTCATTAATGTGAAAATTATTCTATAGGGAAATGGTTTAAAAATGGTATGTCGAGCAATGAAAAAAGACAATTCTAACAAGAGGTCGCTAGTCAATCATGCAACTATTCATATCTAGGTGCTACTAAGTTTAAATTAGAGATAATGTGGAAATAATGAGTGGAGTATCCATGGATAATCCTTACTTCAACTATCATAGATAGATTCAAGAAATTAAGATATTTTTGAAGAGGAAAGAGGATCTAATAAGTGGAAATAGTTCCTGGATATTCTCAATTACTACGAAAGCTTATGGTTATAGCACCAACATGCCTCTCAAAGTGGTAAAATTATGGACACTTTGGATGAACAAAAATAAAGACAATTTAGGATCTAAAAGAAGAATGCATCAAGATGAAAGCCATGGTAATTTCCTTCAACAATAATGCTTATCCTATGTGGCTAACATGAACACTTCAATCGAGATCCTTATTCATCAACTCCATGAGGGCACATGGCATGAAGATTGAATAAGATGATTATTTTCTCTTGAATCAAGCTAGGGGTAATTCTAAGAGAAAGTGTTCTCACTCTTAATAGTTTCTCTTTATACTTTCCAGGCTTTGACAACTTTTGTAAAATATACTAGCTAAATGTATTGGGACTAGATATAAAAGAATAAAAGGTGTATCCTATAGGATTTATTCCATTTTAGAGAATAAACTCTTATGCTCTCATTTTGTAGTACAACTTAGCTGAAACTTTTTAATAATATAAAAATAGAAATATTACTTAAAAATAATAATATTGGGACCTCATTCTTATTTTGTTGTTGTTGTTTGTAGTTAATGAGTTTTAATATATCTTAGCAAACATTACAAGTGTAAAATTTCAATAAAAGATTAATCACTTTGGTAAATCAAAAGTTAAGATAAATCTATACTAAATAATATAAAACAAATACTAATTATATAAATAATATTAATAAAAAAATTTAAATTAAATTTGAAATTCATAATAAATAAAAATTACAAAACAAAGGCTTACTATAAAGATAATAAGAAAAAATAAAATAAAATATATTCATATTATAAATAAAACATTAAAATAATTAATTTAAATTTGGATAATCTTCTTAGCAATATAAATCAAGAATATGGATCGGCGTGGTTCTTGAAGTTACTATTGTGAAGATATTAAAAAATGAATTTCATTCACCTTGGTTGTTTTTATTACACAAATAATTAAAGTATTGGATTCCAAAAGAGATGGCAGCAGCCAATAAAGTTCAGCTTGCCATATATGGAACACATGCATTAAAGGCATTTTGAAATCTGTAATATACATGGAACACATGCGTTGAAGGCATCTTGACATCTTCTACATAATTTTGACTTTGAATAATTGTAATTGATTTTGAATATTGTAATTATTGTGTTAAAAGACTGAAATATGATCCATTCAGTTTATGAAATACTCCACATTACAATCTTTTTGCTAAAAGAATTGGCTAAATTACAAATTACAATTAAAAGAATTTTGGCTGATTCACAAATTACAATTATGTTATTAAAATATGAGATTGATTGCATTAGCCAATAACCAAAGCAGAATAAAGTGAAGACTTGGAGTACAACTTAGAATGTTACTATGTCTTTTAACAGTTAATTTGGATTAATCTTTTGGTTTGAATCAAATCAATGGATACTTAACACTAGATTTGATTAAAATCTTTCTGAGATGTACTTTTGGAACTCGAAATGTTGTAAGAACTATTAAATTCTTAAATCAGAAGCTCCATTGGAATTTTTCCGCAAAGCCAGGGACAGCTTCTCTGCATTCATGGCTGAAGTCGGAACTTAATTGAGAATAGTCTGCAAATAACTTCATCGTGCTTCCGCATTTGGAATGTTCATCTTTTTTCAGGGAGATAAAGTCTTGAACAGTTGAAGACTGCACCCAACCCCAAAGCCTCTTCTTTGTTGTGGATGTCCATGTCAAAATATAGGAGTCCAAGCTGATTCAATGTCCAACAAGTTGTAACCGATTGTGTAAAACAACACTGCTGAAACTGCGTGCGTTACAGTTCTGTTACCTCAAAAACCCCACCTCTCTAGAGATAATGTCTAAAAACTTGATGCCAGGAGGAAATAAGAGGCGGTCACTCTTGTCTTAACAACCCTCTCTTACACTTATCCAAGCTTCCTCCGAGAGGATGGTTGGAAATTAAGCTGTGAAACACCAGGTGTATTGAAAAGTAATTTCAAATAGTTTAGTGTTTGTCTTATAAAAGAAACTGGACAAAGCAGTTATTATTGCTATATTTTTACAACATAGTTAAACGAATAAAATTATTTGTGTGTCTTATAAAAAAATAAAATGGATTAGTATATTTTTATAACTTGATCAAAGGAATAATATTATTTGTGTTTCTCTTTGGATGGATAGACAAAGTAGTTATTATTAGTATATTTCCACAATTTGATTAAATGAATAATAATATTTGTATATCTTATAAAAGAAAGTCTGTATGGACAAAGCAATTATTATTAATATATTTTGATAACTTGGTTAAATGAATAATATAATAATAGAGTAGTTAACAACTTCTTTATGCACTTAATCCAAGTTTCCTAGGAGAAGATTGTTGGAAATTAAGTTATGAAACACAAGGTAAATTTAAAAGTAATTTCAACTAAATAGTTCATTCTTTGTTTAAAAAAAGAAAGTAATTCATTGTTTGTTGTAAAAAAGAAAATGGATGGATGGACAAAGTATTTATTATTAGTATCTTTTAACAACTTAGTCAAAGGAATAATATAATAATAGAGTAGTTAGGTCTTATTCCTTTAGATTGACAAGGCACACTCTTCAAAATGGTGACAAGTAAAATATACTTCAATAAAAATAATAATAGAGTAGTCACGTCTTGTCTCTTTAGATTCACTAGGCACACCCTCCAAGATGGTTATAAGCAAAATATAATATAATTTTATTTGATATAAGATGTTGCGCTCAATGTCTACATAATAATAGAGTAGTCACGTCTTCTCTCTTTAGATTCACTAGGCACACCCTCCAAGATGGTTATAAGCAAAATATAATATAATTTTATTTGATATAAGATGTTGCGCTCAATGTCTACATAGAAGAAGTAACAAAATGCCCAAGATCCAACGACCATCAATCCATCAATCCTGCTGCCGCATTAATATGGTCAACAAGGTGCATTAACAACATTCCAATATAGATTTGTCAGTAACAATAATAAAATAATTCTTAGTCCATAAATAAAATATTATTCTTTGAGAGCCGCATCATTGATGAAATAATTCTTAGTCCATAAATAAAATATTATTCTTTGAGAGGGGCATCATTTGATGAAAGTGTATTGTAACCGCTTTGAATAGTCAACAATCAATTAAATAACCATTATTTTTTGCAATTGAACCATAAATAAATGTATAAGGGTGGTTAACTTTATAACATTTACTTTTCTTCAAACAAAGAGCCCAAAAAGTACCACCAATTTGCAAAACCATGTGCAAAAAGTGTGACCTAGAGAAGTGTGCGAAGTCCTCACACATGTGGGAAATCTAGAAGATGACTAAATAGTAGATAGTAAACGCCATCCATTAATGGACACTATGGGTTGGAAGGAAAACCATGGGTCAATACCACCATAACTCTAAACTAAGACACCGTGTTCAAGGATAATAAGTCCAACCACTCACATGCATGGGAGAACCATAGTTGAGAAAGTAAAGCCAAGGTTTAAAAGTCATACTTATCACCCATACTACTTGAAATTTGTGTCAATAGGAGGAGTGCTCCACATCCATATTTCACATCACAAAACACTCATCCAAGTATGAGCACAACTCATTTGTGCTAATGAACCTCATTTAGAAAACCATAGTAACTCAACCTTAATAAATTATTAATACATAAAACTTAGAGAGATCCTAAGTTCATTGGTTATCATCCATAAAATATGATGTGTTAAATAATTTTATCAAATATAGGAAACTTATGCATCAATCACGAGTGTTCTTATCCTTAATGCATACATACATCATCCAACACCTCCTAGCAAATCATCTCAATAATCAACAAGAAGCAACAACACACCAAATCATAAGTGCACGTGTAAGTGTAATTTCTTTTCCTTGTGTCAAGTGATGAACCCTCACCAACTCGCCCATTGGTTGCTTGGGTTCACTGAAAACTAGTACACCCAACACAACCAAGACATGGATCAATGCATTTGAGTGCATCTAAGAGCACACATGGCAAATCCAAGTAGTGATGCATCGAGCATGGGTGTGAATATTTTGGAAGCACGACATTCAATCAAAAGGCTTTAGCAAGTTGGCAAAGAATTCAACAGGGATACCATCAACAAGGGGGGTTTGGTAGTTGACAAGAGGCTTCAATAAGAAGAAAAGTGGAAGCGATGTCATCAAGCCCATGTGCCCAAGGCATCATGGTAAGAAACATCGATATGGGTTAAATGGTTTCACACCATGCCAAACATCTGGGTGTTGTTGACACAAGACTCGGGTTCATGGAAAAAGGGGCTTGGAATTGAAAAACTAGAATTTATGTAAATCTTGAAGAACTAGAATCTATGTAAATCTTTGTATTATAACAAGGAATCCATGACTACTTGATATTTTAGCTATTATTAAATAACTAATATCTAGTATATAAAATGAACAAATTACATTTACTTTATAATTCCAACTCATATCTACTTCTTGAAAACTAATTAAATTTAAAGATATATTAAGTCCAATCATGTTTTCAAATAAACTTCCATGCATAAAAATTATAACCACTAAACTAGTATTTTGAATTTCAATATCAACTCTTGTGCTATACTCTTTTAATGTAATTCAAATAAGTGTAATATAATCTTAGTGCTACACTTTACTATGCATTTCATTTCAGAAATATATAAAGCTATTCCATAAATCACATGTTTCAAATGCATTTTATATAACATATAAGAACACAAACATATGAATAGATCTTACCAATGTATTCCATTATAATGGAACCCGATTTATCCATTCAACCAGATTATAACCAATGTGTAACATCACTTTGTAACAACTTCCACACATTACTCATTTCTTGAGTCCGTAACAAGATCAAAGATGGACTTACGAAAGAAAGAAACACTCAACCAATTCCTCAATGCACAACATGGCGCCCCATGCTATCTCAGTGCACCAATATATATAGATTTTGCCTAGGTCTTATGCCATCCCAATCAAATCTTCAATCAATCGAATGGTGTGTAGGAGGGCAGGTGTTATCTTTGCAACTTTTCATGAAGTTACTTTATATCCATCTTGGACTCTTGGAGTGTACATTGAGTGCTCTTCAAGGAATCTTGGGTGGTCAACAAATCTTGTGTTATCTTGCAAATCTCTTCTTCATCCTTCAAGGATGATCCATGAAACACATCAATAAGCTCAAACAAATCATCTCTATAAGAAATCAATTGTAATAATTCACCTTGGATTGTAGACAATGCCTTCTGAATCTTCTCCTTGGCTTCAAGAGAAGATTGATCTTCCAATGAAGGAGTTATCCAACACTGGTGTGACACTGAAGCATGTGTGTCATGGAGAAGGTGTAATTCATATTGAATATTATTTTCATCCATATTCAAAGACCAAGAAAATGAGTGGAGTTCTCGAGGAAAAGCATCCCCTTCTTCTTTACTGCAATTTCCTCTTTGCATGATTTCTTCCTTCAAATTCTCTAGTTTACTCCCAATTGGTGGGGGTTTGTCTTCCACTTCATGAGGAAGTTCAGATTATGATTTCAGATATTATATATCTTCTCCTTTTGGATCTGATCTAAAATATTCCTTATCACCATTAAGAACATCATCCTCCTTTGCAATGATTTTGCAATCACCAACAAAGAAACTATAAGTGAAATCATCTCCCTCAAAACTGTCCTTTATTTTGCAGCCCTCATATGCAAGTGAAGTATTTTCATACTCCCATGGATCATGTGGTTGTAAGTAGACGTGAATTCTGAAAAAAATAGAACTCTTATCATACTTGTGCTTGATATTATCCTCTCCATGTAGGGACACTATGGTGGCCTTCTCGTCCACCAAATTCTCTGGTTCACACCCAAGTGGTGTGGCCTTGTCTTCTTCTTCATTATGTGGCTCAAGAGGTGACTATAAATATAATTTATGAACTTATATTGGATCTTATCCAAAATACGTCTCACCACCCTTACATGAACCAACATCCTTCGCAATGATCTAGATATCTCCCACAAAGAAGCTGGAAGTGCATTCATATTTACTTTCTTCTCCTATGCAACCACCTTGCGGTGACTTACACTCCACTTCATGGATATTTTCCTCTACTTCATTTATATTATCCTCCATGAAAGTTGAGACTTATTAACATTTAGTGGTACTCATGTCACAACCTTTAGAATCTCTATTTGAAGGAAAACCAAACAAACTCATAAACATGGAACATGCAAATGGTTTTGATGAACCTTCTCCTTTGGTTCCTTCTTCTTATTCATTGTTCAGAGAGGTGGAAAAACTTAGTTCCTCTATGGATGACTATTTTCACTTGAAAGAATTCTCATCAACATTGTGAGGCCAAAATCCATGCTTGAGATAGACATACTCCTTGAAACTAATGATTGCACCAATAGTCTTTCCCAAAGTTAGACACTCCTTGTAACAGTCATGCATGTTTTCACGTGCTTCTATTGTCTTTGTCAAGTATTTAACAATAGGAGAATCAAATCTGATATCTTATCTATATAATGGCCAATATAATTCATTATCTTCATGTCTTGGTAGGCCTCCATAAAGATAGAGGATTTCTTCTTCTTCACATTGCTTATCATAGTCATCACCATAGTATGACATGGATGAAATTTTATTCTCTTGAGAGAGTACTTTCCACATGGGTGGAGGAAAGTGCTCTGATACCATTGTAATATCCCTGAGTTGATATCATATAAGAATATTAACTCTACTCCTACTGCTATAATTTAAAGAACAAATCTTGAAATTACTAGCTGATAGGTGGACAATTTAACAAGGTGAGGAGAGAGTAATTGAGATTTAAACGTGGGATCAATAGGGCATGGAAGAATACTATTTGTTCATGTTCCTAAAATTGGACACCTACAGTTTATATGGTCAAAATTAACTAGTTAATCCTTCAAAATCCTAACCTTTGCACTAAGTCATCAATGGAATGAAGAGCATACACATTAGATAAAGATCCCATATTTTACCACACTTTTTCCTATAAAAATAGATATCATCATAATAATTACACATCCATTCATATCCATATGCTAAAAGCGTCATTATGCTTCCAAAATTTCACTAGAGATAATGAAAGAAGCCTCCTCTTCCTCTCAACTTTCACCATCAAGGGAATTCCCATTTGGCACCTAGAAGGAGATTGTGGCTGCAAATAATACACATGAACTTTCCCTTGGATCAACTATCAATTCCCTTCACCTTCAATAGAATGTCCCCAAGTGCGATAGTATTGTTAGCACTATTTTTGAGATAAGTAGTTGGAGGGGGTTAGATCAGTGAAAGGAAGAATAAGGTCTGAACAATTTCTTATCATGTGATTGTGAAGGATCCTATTGAAGTACTGCAGGTATTTTGAAGGGTTATTTCTAAATTGGAAATACAAAATAATTGAAAAATTCCATTTTTCTACTTTGTAAATGTATGTGAATGAAGAAAATATGTTCTAAGATGTAGGGTCTCAGGAAATGAAAGACCTAAATGCACAGGATTAATATTTTGGTATCAATGGGAACATATTAACTTGGAGACATGGTGATCCGTTGGATGAAGAGATGCAGATAGATCTATAGCTTTGAAGGATTTCGTTGTTTTAATATGAAGGGAGAAATAAATTTCTTTAATTGGAAGAATGGCGTAGATGCTTCATATTTCAATAGTGGTGATCAAAGGTTAATAAGATCAACGACGGATATGAATTCCGCTGATCTAACTTGCACAAAGGAAATAAGTTTTCATATATGTGGAATCGCTTAAAATCCTGCATGTTTCAATGGCCAAGATTGAGGATGAGGTTAGATCAACGGTGGAGGCAAATTCCATTGATCTAACATGCTCGCGGAAATTAACTTTTCCAATTCACGGAATTGCTTAAAGGTAGGCAAGTTTTGACGGAGGAGATCTAATCAGGGATGGATCTACGGTGGAGAGAGATTCCACTAATTCAACATGCATAGATTAATGAACAATTGAAATCCGTGAAATGTGGTAGACCCTTAAAATATGAACAACGGAGATTTAAAGGGGTTTTTTTATCAAGGGCCTAAAATAATTCCGCAAGATGAACTAGCATGGAGAAAGGCAGAATGAAAATTTGTGGAATTGGGTAAAGGCCACATCTATCAATGGATGATATGAAAGCTTGCAATGATTGATGTTGATTCTACCAATTGAAAGTGCATGAAGGAATGAATTCCTGGATTCAGTGGAATATAGTAGTGGTTGCACATTTCAGCGGCCTAGATGAAGATATGGTTTAGATCAACAGTTGAGAGTGATTCCGCTAATCCAAGGTGCAAGGAAGAAGAAGTTTGGTGAGGATGTGGAAATTGCAAATGGACGGTTCAAATTTGGGGAAGTTTTAGATCGACGATGGATATTTGTTCTGAAATTTAAATTTGCAGGAGAAATAAAGAAGGGTGAAATAGTGGGAATAAGATAGTATGATTAACCAACGATCAAGATCAAGGGCTCAGATTGAAAGATACCAAATCTACGGGTGAAATTCCATTTGGTCAAAGAAGATGCACATTTGAAAGGAAGAATAAAATAATATAAGGACGAGCACATGGATTGAAATGATTTGTTTTTTCTAAGCATTAGAAAACAAGAGCTCAGACTGTGCGGAAAGTGCCACCGTGGACAAAATTTTGGACCATATGTTAGCTGACTAGGTAGGATTTTATCCCTAAATGAATTAGTTTCTAAAAATGGCTAGGGTTGAATATTTAGAGGTCTGGAATACAGATTATCAGAAAATTGAAGAATTTTTTGAAGACAAATATTCTGAAGTATTTTACACCATATTGCTGAATGATGCCATAGAAACAACCAAGAACAAGTTGAAAATCATTAAAGATGAGGGAATTGATACTCATGGTGTGTTCAGTTCATATTTATTTTATTTTTCTATAGACCAAACCCCAACTTTTCTAGATTTTGTTGATTGGTGCGCCCGTAATTATTCTCCTTATGAGGGGGTATATATGAATGCATCTAGGTCTAAAATCTTATGTCAAGCGAGTTCTCTTGTCATATGAAATACTTTGTATGTCCCTGTCAATTTTTTTCAAGAGTCTAAAGAGTATAAAGAAGAAAACCTAGTTCAATTTTTTCAAGAGTCCATAGTTGAGAAAAAAGAAACTTTCCTTAAAGCCTGTTCTAAACCTAATTGTCAGTTGTTAAACCATCCTTTTCCCATTCATTGTAACATGTTTAATGAAGAAATCCAGCCTCTTTTAACCTTGGAAAGTCAGTTCTTTGGGTTGGATACAAATAAATACATCACAGAACCATTGTTGAGCTTAGTGTTTACCCTTAGTACTGGTCAAATAGAGTCTAATAAATTGAGTCAGTCAGTTCAATCATCATGCCTTAATTTTGATGAGTTTTTAGCTGAGAACATTCAGTCTGAGCTAATCAACTTCCACAAGACAATATCATTCAGATTTCAATCCTTTCTACTGAAGATGTTTTTAGCATTCAATGAATATACTTTACAACTCCCAGAGATGGTAATAACAGGTGAAATGAGTAGATATTTTAGTAAATTTATGAATTTTCTCATGGCAAAAGTATACAATGCTTTCTGTCAAAAGAAATTGCCTAAAGTATTACCAGAGATGAAAGAAATGCTACATTTTCCACCTGAAAGAAGAATAGGAGATTGGTTCCTATATGAATATGGTACAATGATTAGGGTATATGGGTTTGTTCATCAACCCTATATCCTACCAGCATTTCTGAGAATGAGAATATTTGCCATGGAATTAATTAGGAAAATATTCATGTGTATTTCATAATTAGAACCTATTATTTCCGTTCCTATGTGCATGTCTTTCCTGTTAATCTTGCCATTATGAGTTCTTTCATATATGGAATGAATGTGTAATAGTTTCATAATTCATATTGTTATGGTTTGGCTATTGTTTCAGATATTCACCCATTTTTTTTCATAAATTTAATGCAGAATTCATCTTTTTGGTGCTATGTATTAATGGACTGCCCTTGTTTCTTCTTTATCATCAGAAAAACTGCATTTTGACTGTAACCGAATACTATCTTTCCTTTGTGTAATTTTACCATGCAAATAGTTCTGTGATTCATAAAAATATTTGTGACTCCACATCCCAATGTATGTTTTCCTTGTTTCAACCACAAACACAATTTTTATTTTTATTTTTATTTTATATATATGGCCTTGTTAAACAACTTAACGAGAGATGCCTCTCTGGAAAGAAAGAAGCCATATTTATTTCTCAAAGTGGTTATGTTGTTACCTTGGGATTTACCTTCTACAACCTGGGTACATTCTAAGTGATAACAAATTGGTACCATTTCCAGGGAATGAAAGTGAAAATCAGCCCTGGGAGAGATGACAAAGATTGCAATTTTCAAGAAGAAAGGATTTCTATGGACAAACATAAATTTCTGCATTTGAAAAAGGTTGTACATTTTCCCTAGCGACTCACAGTGGTTTTGAGCAATATTTCAGAAGGAATCCTAGATTACAGGAGTTCAGGTAATCCTGACACTGAAATTTTACAAGGTGTGAAAAATCAAGAAAGATTGCTTAGAAGTAGGAGAAAAGATAAAATAAATATTTCTAAATTTGGTGCATCATCTTCTCAAGAATTTCATAGCATTCAGGATTTTGGGTGGGAAACAAATTTTGAAAGGTCCTTGTTGAAATCAAAATATGAATCTGATTTGAAGGAAACATAAATTAATCCCAATAGGTTAGAATCATATATGCTTGATTCTCTTTGGCACAACCTTAAAGATCCTGCAAAGTTTGAAGAAAGAAACCCTGTTGTTCAAAAATTTCAACCTTATATCCCACTAATTGTTCAAAATCATCTAGCCTTTCAAGATCCCCCTTTTATTCCAAATCCACCTAGATGAATGGTGACTAGCTTTACTCCTTTGGCCTTACCTATTGTATTGCATGACCTTCCCCAAAATTATGCTCAAAGAATTTCCTTGTATGATGGAGATGGTAATTTCACAGCAATACAACATGTTGATAGATTTGGTGATTTTATTGACCTACAGGAGGTTGATGATGATGATGTTAAGATGAGGTTGTTTGCACAAAGTTTGTCTGGAGAGGCAAAGAAATGGTTTATGGATTTACCTGCTAGATCCATTGCTACATTTGAAGCTTTCCAAACCTAATTCTTAGAAAGATGGGATGATAAGAAAATTCCTTTACAGGTGCTTTCTCAATATAATAATATTAAGAAAGGAGGTTTTGAATCTGTCCATGAGTTTTCTAGTTGACTTATGAGGGTGTATAACTCTATTCTTGCTGATATCAAACCCATTGTAGGCGCTACAAAACTCCATTATGCTGATTTTTTTTACAGTGATTTCACATTATTATTGAGAGAGAGAAAATCAATAAGTATTCCTGTCATATTTAAAGATGCATTAGAAGTGGAGGCTAATATGATGGAAACTGGAAAAATAAAGCAAAAAGAAGAAGTAGATAGAAGGAAAGTTAAAGAAGAAAATGTACCTTCTACTTGTTCGGGTAACACAGGGTAATCCCAAAAGACTGAACACCTTGAGCAACTGCTTCACACAAATAGATCACAGATCAACACATCGATGTTTGTCATGTGGTTAAAACCCTTGAGAGGGAAACAATCCACGGCCCTAACCAAATATCTACTTGGAGCAATTTATTATGCAAAAGAAAGAAAGTTGCATATGAGCTTCTCATAATCGATCAACCAGCCAAGGACCCTCCATGCTCTTTAAATAGAGATCATGGACCAATCGGGTGTTAATCCATGAATCAATGGTAGGTATGATCTAAGAGAAGTTGAACCCTCGAATCACTCTATGTCTAGAACATATCGTGACCATCGGATTAGAATATTTACAAATGCATACTAATGCATACTAAAGAAACACAATTTACCTAATAGATATATTACACAAGTTAATCTTAACTAACTCCTAAGTGTCTAAATATCCTAACACCCACCCTTAAGAACAACTAGGGATAGGATTGAAGGATTTATAAAAGTGACACTATTAGGAGAAGGAAGTAGGAATTAGAGCCTATCCTCCCTTAAGGACACATTCCTGAACTCCTAACATAGATCAAAGCTTAGAAAACTTCGCTTCTGTAAGAGACTTGGTGAAGATGTCTGCAACTTGATCATCTGTAGGGAAATAGAGCATTTCAAGAACACGATCATGAACAAGATTTATTATGAAGTGCATGTGTAGTTTAATGTATTTTCTGCGTTGATGTAGAACTGGATCTTTGGAAATCTTGATGGCACTTTGATTGTCGCACCAAGTGGAGTAGGCTGTTGCTGCTCAAATCCAAACTATGAAAGGATCTGTTGAAGCCATAAAGCTTCCTGACTGGCATTAACGGTGGCTCGATATTCTGCTTTCGCTGAAGAAAGAGCAAGAGATTGTTATTTCTTACAAGCCCAAGTGACAGGTCCAGATCCCAGACTGAAAACATAACCTGCAGTAGACTTTCGATCATTAGGATCATCGGCCCAATCTGAATTAGTGAAACCAACCAACAAAGGTGTCCCCCTTGTATTGTAATGATTACCAAATTGAATTATACCTCGAATATATCGAAGTATTCTTTTTGTTTCTTTCCAGTGACTTTCATGAGGAGTTTGCATATAACGGGAAACACGACCAATGGCAAAGGAAAGGTCAGGATGAGAATGAGTCAAGTATAAAATACTACCAACTAGATGACGATACAAGGTGGCATTTACTTCAGGGGAAGTACAAGTGGCAGAAAGTTTGACTCCAGACTGGAAGGGAGAAGGGGCTAGTTTACAATCTTCCATGTGGAAGCGATGAAGAAGGTCACAAGCATACTTAGACTGGGAAAGAAAGATTCCTTCTTTGGTTTGCAAGACTTGGAGACCAAGAAAATAATGCAAATGTCCTAAGTTTGACATTTCAAATTTTTTCTTAAGACTGGATTTCACATCTGTTATAAGTTTAGGGTCACTACTAGTAAGGATAAGATCATCAACATAAAGAACAAGTATGATGAGATGGTTTCCTACGTTCTTGGTATAGACATTTGGGTCAGAATGGCATCTAGAAAAACCAGTGTCAAGGAGAAAGCTATCCATTTTGGCATACCAAGCTCTAGGAGCTTGCTTAAGGCCATATAAGGATTTCTTAAGGAGAAAGACAATGCTAGATTTATCCTGAACATATCCAGGAGGTTGTTCCATGTAAATTTCCTCTTGTAAATCACCATGTAAAAAGGCAGACTTGACATCCATTTGATGGACTTCCCAGTTATGTAAGGCTGCAAGGGAAAGAATAAGGCAGATGGAATTCATTTTTGTGACAGGAGAAAATGTTTCATTGTAGTCAATCCCTTCAACTTGGGAAAAAAATTTGGCAACTAACATTGCCTTAAGTCTTTCAACACTTCCATCTGATGCATACTTAATTCTATAGACCCATTTACATCTGAAAAGTTTTTTTCCTTTTGGAAGAGGAACAAGATCCCAAGTATTGTTCGCCATTAAGGAACAATATTCTTCATCCATAGCTACATCCCAATCTAGATTTCCTGAAGCTTCTACAAAAGTATCTGGATCATGATTCTCGGAAACTTGAGCCAAAAGAGAAGAGGCCGGATGAAACTGAGAATGTGTTCGACGTTGATCTTTAGGATCACCGGCAAGATCACGAGCTACTTCAAATGTTGAATGGACTCATCGAGGAAGCATTGGTGCTAGTGCAATTTGAGGAACATGAGCATGCATAGGTGGATTTTCATCCTCACTGACATCATCAGAAACTGGTGTTGGAAACCTATCAAGGAAGTTGGAAAAAGAAGAAGAAGAAGGCATAATCGTCAAATCAGGCTCGCAGGCCAAAGATGGCACACCCACCAATTTAGGCTCGTAGGCCAAGGGATTTTCATCAAATTTAACATCTCTTCTAATGATTATATCATGTGAATGGGGATGAAGAATTTTATAACCCTTTACATCTTCAGAATATCCAACAAATCTGCACTTTTCACTTTTAGGCTGCAATGCTTTCTGTTTTTCATCCAGAATGTGAGCCCATGCTTCACAACCAAACACACGAAAGTGACTTACATCTGGTTTAATTTTACTCCATGCTTCTTCCGGTGTTATACCTTGTAAAACTTTAGTGGGTGTGCGATTAACTATGTAATTTGCATAATTTATGGCCTCAGCCCAATATTGAAGACTTAGTCCCTTAGATTGGATCATACAATTAGCCATTTCTTTTAAAGTGTAGTTCTTCTGTTCAGCTACACCATTTTGTTGTGGTGTATATGGAAAAATGTGTTGTTGTTGGATTCCTTGTTCAGTGCAGAAAGTAGTGAACTTGTTGTTAACATATTCTCCTCCATTGTCAGATCTTAACTTAATAATTTGATGACCAGATTGTTTTTCAACAAGGGCCTTGTAGGCCAAGAACATGTTAAATACTTCGCTCTTAAGTAAACCCAAGTGCATCTGGAGTAGTCATCGATGAAAGTTAAGAAATATTTGAAACCAGAAAAGGATGCAGATGGAAGAGGGCAACACAAGTCACTATGCACAAGCTCCAAGGGAACCGAGGCGTGCCAAGAGGCACATTTGTCAAAACTGTCTCGATGATGTTTTTCAAGTACACAACCGGAACAAACATCATCCTTACAAGATACCATCGGAAGACCAGTCACCATATTGTCTTTACATAGTTGTTGCAATGAGCAATAATTTTAAGTGACCAAATCGTTCATGCCAAAGTTTGCTCAAGTTATCACTATGAGCAACAAAAACTGAAGGAAAAGATGATGACCCAAAGTTGTTAAATTTGTAGAACTTGGTAATATCATCAACAGTTCTAGTATCAAGGACATTTTGAGGATTTTTAAAATCCTTGATTACAACTTGGTGAGGTGTAAACATCACAGTTTAATCTTCACCCGAATGAGTAATTTGATATACTGGTAACAAATTGCAGGAATTTTTTGGAACACATAGTACATCAATGAAATGACCATTCTCTACTGGAACTGTTCCAGATCCTACAACACTTAGAGATCTATCATCACCAACAAATATTTGCTTGGTGTTATATTCATGCATAGTAGAAAAGATGGCTTGATCCTTAGCCATATGATAAGATGCTTCAGAATCAATGAGCCATTCATTTGAAGTAGAAGAAGAAGATGCAGTATAAGAGTAACCAAAAGCACAAAGTGCATATCCATGAGAGGTATATTCTGAAGACGAATCTAGGCTGATGTGGCGCTTCTTCATTGCTGCTTCCAAGGCTTTCGTCTTCTTGAAACACTTAGATTCATCATGATTATCATTCCCACAAAAATTGCAATGACACTCAGTCTTCTTTCCTTTTGGCTTGGATCCTTTGTCATTTTTTAAAGAAGGAACTGACTGAGAGGGTTTGGGACCCTTATTGTTTGGCTTATTATTGTGAAAGTTCTATTTCTTGGGAGGCTTGGACTTTTCTTTCTGTTGGGACAATAAGGATTTTCTAGATGTATCTGCATTGTTAATTATTCCAAGATAAATGAGCTTATCTTGCTCTCTAATTAAGGAATCACAAAATGATTCAATACTAGGCCCTTAATAACTAGCTGTAGTCAAGGATTCTTTCATGGAGTAGAATGTAGATACAAAAACAGAATATCCAGGTCCAAGTTTGGAAAGAATATGATAAATACATTGTTTGTCTTCTTTCTTAATCTTGCATTCTGCACATAAGATTCTAAGAGTTTTATACTTAGATAAATAGTCTTGAATGCATGAAAAATCATTTGGATTTAAGGAAATTAACTCATTCTCAAGTTGATGACCCCACATTTCATTGTGTTTACCAAACACAGATTCGAACTTTTCCCAAGCTATATCAGGTTCATCAATTTCAGATATGTGGAATCGCAAATCAGTAGATATTGGCATCCCAATCAATCCACGAGATTCATCACATCTATTTGCCCATTTAATTTTCTTATCATCATCAATGGGTTCTGTTTCTTTCCTTGAGGTTATCCTGAAAAGTCTCCTACTTCATAGAACATCCTCCATACCAGATTTCCATGAGAAATAGTTAGAACTTGTAAGTATAATATCACAAGGGGAGGCCATACTATAAAATAATGATTGAAAAAATAGAAACTAACTATCTGGATGCAAAGAGCTCGAAAAAATATGCAGTTTTAAAAAAAACAGCACTAAAAACTGATTTTGGATGATGAAGTTATGCTTGATCAAAGAAAATGTTGAAGATGTCCCCAATAGTGACGTGGCAGATATTAACTTAACCAACTAAAAAAAGAACCCCCCTCTTCCCAAGATCAACCTTTGACAATCACTTTACAATAAAGTTGCTTTTAAGCGAATAGCTTTTGTAGAATAAGTGATGTTCAATTTTACAATAATGTTACTTTAAATAGTGCGGCAATAAATTAAAAGACTTAAGCAACTTACTTTTATTTTATTTTATTTAAGTGAGATGCACTTTTACAACAAAGTAACTTGAAAATAGAAATTGCATGCACTAAAAAGTAGCTTAATAAGACTTGAACTCAAGATCTATTAGGAAATAAAGCAACTTAGGACCAAGTGAGCTAAGTTTAAAAGGTACGTAAAAGAATGGAAAGAGAAATGACTTTTTTTTTAACTCTTCTCTCGTTCTCTGTGCTTGCCCTTTTTCTCTGCAAAACACAAGAAAAACGAAAAACAGAAAACAAAAAACAAAAAACTTTTGGGTGGGGTTAGATGTTGGTTAGCTTACCCGAAAAGTCTACGTTTTCAAGTTTTCTTGTTGTTATTGATTTGCCGTAGTCGCACAAGGTGCACGACAAAGAGCATACGTAGCCGAGAAGACAAGAAAAAAAAACTTTCCCTTTCTGTTTCTGATTCGTCACGATCGCGCAAGGTGCACGACAAAGAGAATATGTAGCCAGAGAAGGCAACAGTCTGAGACTAAAACAGTAAATATCTAATAATAAAACTGATAAAATATGAGAGATTTAAAAAAAAACAAATCCGTCACTGTAACATTATACCTTCAGATTTGCCGAAATGGGTGTTTCTGGAACAAACAGAAATAGTTTTCAATTAAACAAAAAATATTTCCCAATGCAAACGATGCTTCAGACGCAATGTAATAGCTCCCACGGCCCACAAATGCACAGAAACTCCATAACTAGAAACCCTTTTAAATTTTTGACAACACCGGTTCCAGATCTTGAACAAAACCGAAAGCGGCTCTTCATAAACGCTCTGATACCATGTTTAGGTACACAGGGT
Source organism: Pseudotsuga menziesii (assembly GCA_001517045.1). Lineage (NCBI taxonomy): Eukaryota > Viridiplantae > Streptophyta > Pinopsida > Pinales > Pinaceae > Pseudotsuga > Pseudotsuga menziesii. The sequence continues at coordinate 236,046 of LPNX011126069.1, read as the reverse complement.
ACTCCCAAAAGATTGAACACTTTGAGCAAATTCTTGACACAAATAGATCACAGATCAACACACTGATGTTTATCATGTGGTTAAAACCCTCGAGAGGGAAACAGTCCATGGCCCCAGCTAAATAGCTACTTTGAGCAATTTTTTATGCAAAAGAAAGAAAGTTACATATGAGCTTCTCATAATATATCAACTAGCCGAGGACCCTCCATGCTCTTTAAATAGATATCATGGTCGAATCGGGTGTTAAGCCACAGATCTATGGTAGGTATGATCTAAGAGAAGTTGAACCGTCGGATCACTCTATGTCTAGAACATATCGTGACCATCGAATTAGAATATTGACAAATGCATACTAAAGAAACACACTTTACCTAATGGATATATTACACAAGTTGAGCTTAACTAACTCCTAAGTGTCTAAATACCCTAACACTACTTTTGCTGACTCCTCTCCTCATGATGCTAAATTCAAAATGATGATGAAGACAATGGAGAGATTGATGGATAGGTTGACTATGGATAATATACCATTATACAGAGAACAAAATGAACCTCAAATCAGAAACCCAAATTTCAGAAGACCAGATCCTCCCCCACTTCCACAAAATAGACATAGAGATATAAAGAACCCTAGAAGATGATCGACAAATAAGACCACCTTTTATTGAGAATTATGTTGCAGATGAAGAAGAGGATGAAATATACCTCACTGAGGAAGACCATAGTATGTTTTCTCATGAGGATGACAATAATGATTTTAAGGAAGAGTCAGAGCAATACTAAAGATGATATTTACATGCTATAGATGATGTTCAAAGAAAGATCAAATTGAGAAATAGATATGTTACTATAAATAAAGGAAGGTTCAATCAAAATCAACCTTCTAGTAGCCAACATGATACAGAAAAGAAAAATGAAAAACAAAAAGAACCCATTGTGTATAAATAATATGAAAATAAAATAGAAAAAACAAAAGAAGTGAAACAACCAGCACCGGTGGATGTAGAAAAAGCTGCTTCAACTTTTAATTTGCAAACAAAACTTTCAAAACTGAAAATTTCCATTCCTTTCAATGAATTGTTGAGAAACAGGGAGTACAACGATAAAATAACAGATATTATCAGGAGTTAGGGAGAGTTTCAACTAGGTATCTTAGAGGTAATAGATGATGCTCGTACCATTGTCTTTGGGTCAAAAATTGAAGATATGGATAATGAAGAAGTTCCCCCCTTTTACCTAAGTTTAAATGTACATGATATGATTGTGCACAATGCTATGTTAGATTCTGGTGCATCTCACAATTTAATGCCCAAGGGAGTGGTAGAGGATTTGGGACTGGAAGTTACTAGAACATATAAAGATTTGTATTCTTATGATTCTAGGAAGGTAAAATGTCTTGGATTGATTTAGGATATGGAGATGAATTTAGAAAAAATTCCATCTAAGACCATGGTAATGGATGTTGCTGTAGCAGACATTCATCCTAAATTTGGTGTATTGTTGTCAAGATCTTGGACTTCTAAATTGTAAGGAAGTTTGCAAATGGATATGTCTTATGCTACTATTCCTATGGTTAGTGGGAACAAAAGGTTATATAGTGAGAAAAGATCAGCTTTTGTAGTTAGCAGTCAAGAAAATCCAGATAATCATCATATGCATGCTATGGATACCGATTTAGGATATTCCATTTTCTTTATCCTTGTGATCCTGAAATTCCTACACCAATTGAAGTTAAGTAGGATGAAGAGTTTGCAAGAAGACAAGAAGCTTTGGAGAGAAAACAGAAATAATGGATTTGGACCATGTACTTTGATGGATCTGTCACCAAAATTGGTGCTAGTGTTGGTGTATATATTATTTCTCCTATCAGGGATTTTAAGGTTCTGTCATATAAATTAATCTTTGAATGTACCAATAATGTGGCAAAGTATGAAGCTTTATTACTATGATTGAATGCATTAAAGGATATGGGATAAAAAAGGGTACAAGTTTTGGGAAATTCAAAGCTTGTAATAAACCAGGTGAATGACAATTATCAGGCCAAACATCCTAGGATGAGGGCTTATAGGAATGATGTATAGGATATGTTTGGTAATTATTTTACAGAGCACAAAATCAGAGTGACTCCCAGATATGAAAATACGGTAGTTGACTCTTTGGTTGTTGCTGTTGGTAAATTTAAAACTCCCATTGTTGGTTAGAGAAAGTATAAAGTTGATATTATAAATATACCCTCCATACTAGACAATTCCAAATACTGGCAATTATTTGAGGATGATATGCAAATAAAAATATTTTTAGAGTTGTCTAGTGAATTTGTAAATACTCAGATTGATAATAAAAATGATAATTTTAAGAACCTCCCAGATGATGAAGGGAATGAAGGTGAACAAGTTGGAAACAAAAAAATAAAAAATACACTAGGGGGAAAGGATGTAATCCAATTGAAAAGCAATTTTATACCAAGAGGCCTAATTCCCTTAGAGAAACGTTTTTACCAGAATGATGTTGCGAAAGATTGAAAAGTGAAACTTGTTGATAATGTCGTCGAAGATAAAAACATAGGGACTGAAGAAACTCCATGGATTGTAAAATTGTCAAAGAATTTGATTGTTAAAGAAAAATAAGAATATATCAACCTGATGAAAAAGTACACTGATGTATTTTCCTAGAGTTATGAAGATCTCAAGGAGTATGATACTTCTATCATACAACATACCATTTCGATTAAACCTGGTGAAAACCTTTCAGACAAAAACTGAGAAGGATAAATTTGATGTTGTTGCCTGTTATTGAGAAAGAAAGTAAAGAATTATTCAATGCTAAGATTATCGTGAATCTTATATTTTCCAAAAGGGTCGCTAATTTGGTTCCTCTCCGAAAGAAGAACGGTGAAATCAGGCTTTGCGTAGATTTCATAAATATTAACAAAGTCTCATTGAAGGACAACTACCCATTGCCGAAAATGGATCACATTCTACAGAAGGTGGTAGGATTTGAAAGGATGGTTTCGCATGCTATAACCAGATCAAAGTGCTGCCTGAAGACCAAGAAAAGAATGCATTTACTACACCATGGGGTACATTCATGTATGCAAAAATTCCTTTTGGTTTGATGAATGCACGGGCTACTTTTCAGCGTGCTATGGATATTTCCTTTGTAGAGGAGAAAGACAAATTTGTGGCAGATTTTATGAATTATATCACTGTGTATTATAAATCTGACAGGGAACATATCAAACATCTGGAGAAACGTTTTCTGAAGTGCAGGAAATATGGATCATTAAACCCCAAAAAATCAAATTTTGCATTGGAGGAAAGAAAATTCATGGGGCATATAATTTCAAAGGATGGTATAAAGATAGATCCAGAAAGAGTCAGTGCAATCCTGAAGGTTGAAGAGCCAAGGAGTAAAAAGGAAGTACATTCATTCATTGGTTAGGAATTTTTTTTGAAGAGGTTTATTCCTACTTTTGCTGAGATATTGAGGAATATTACTAATATACTGTAAAGGGAAAATGAGATAAAATGGTCAGTATATGCAAGGAATTCCTTTAGAGATATCAAACAAGCCATTACAGAAGCTACAGTTTTGGTAAGTCCATATTTCAGTAAAGATTTCCTATTTTTTTCTTATTTCTCAGAACATACTATTGTTGGAGTTTTGTTACATAAGAATAATCAAAATGCTAAACAACCCATAGCTTTCTTCAGCAAGGTATTAAGGGAAGGAGAATTAAATTATGATATCATGGAAAAGAAGGCATATGCTCTAGTCAAATCTTTGAAATATTTCAGAGTGTATATTCTTCATTCACATATTATTGCCTATGTTCCAAGTAATGTGGTGAAGGGTATTCTCACACATACAGATCTATAAGGGAAAAGAGAAAAATGGATTGCTGTGTTGCTGGAATATGACATTGAAATCAAGCCTACCAAGTTGATTAAAGGACATGCACTCACAAAAATGATGACAGGCTCTAATTGTGAATCCTTACAACTCAATTGTTTTACCATTCACTCAAATCAGCTTGATATAGGGGTGCAGGTAATGCCTGATTTTTCTATATCTCCTTGGTACCCTGATATTGTATGTGTTTTACAGAATTTACAAGCTCCTGCAGGCTTAAGCAAAACAAGGGAAAGATCTGTGAATTTGAAATCTTCTAAGTTTTGTATCTTCAATGAATATCTCTATTGGAAAGATCCTGGTGGTGTGCTACTAAATTTCCATTTGGAGAATGAATCCCAGCAGACTATGAAGGAGTTTCATAAGGGAGATTGTGGGGGGAATAATTCATGGAAAGTGGCAACAAACAAAATTTTGAGAGCTGGTTCTTACTAGCCTTCATTATTTTTTGATGTTTATAAAGAAACCACTACATTCCACCAATGCCATATTTTTTATGGTAAGAGGAAACTTGTTCCACTTCCTCTTAACCCAATATATGTGGAAGCACCTTTTCAGTAGTGGGGATTATATTCCAATGGAGAGATTAATCCCAATTCCTTAGGGAATCATAGATGTATTTTAACAATGACTGACTACTTCACCAAGTGGATTGAATAAATACCTACAAGGAGGGATACAAATGCAATGATTATGGATTTTCTTGAAGAAAATATTTTGGCTAGGTTTGGTTTTCCCAGAAGGATTGTGACAGACAATGAGGCTGCTTTTAAATCTAAGAAGATGATAAGTTTTTGTCACAAGTATCATATCAGTATTAATCATTCTACTGCTTACTATCCACAGGGTAATGGATTGGAAGAATCTTCAAACAAAATCCTGGTGAGAATTATTAAGAAGTTGTTGGAAGATAACAAAAGAGCTTGGCATACAAAGCCAAAATATGCTTTGTGGGCTGATAGAATCAGCACAAAAGGGAAATTGAAATGTCACCATTCTAGTTAGTATATGGAGCTGAGGTGGTTTTTCAAGCATCTTTGGGAGTGTCAGTCATGAAATTATTGCAGGAACGACAGGATGAACCAAATCATATGCAAAGAAGAATACATCAAATCATAGAATTGAATGAGTTGAGGGACAAAGCTTATGACAAAGTGAAAATACATCATGAAAAAATGAAGAACACTTTTGATAGGAAGGTCAAGGAGGAAAAATTACAGATTGATAATTTGGATTTGAAGTGGGATGCTCCTAGGGATGATAAACATGGGAAGTTTGATCACATGTGGGTTGGTCCTTATATCATTGCATCTTACAGAGGTGAGAATTCATTTATTCTGCAACATCAGGATGGGTCTCCACTGAAAGGAGGTCCAATCAATGGAAGGTGTCTCAAACATTACTTGTCCCGAGGGGAGGAGGTAATTTTTTGTATCATAGTTGTACATATTTATTTACTTTTCAAACAGTATAGATGGTGAGTCAAAGGATTTGAAGCCTGCAGATAAGGCCCTAAGATATAAAGGAGTATCCATGTTTCAATATTTCTTTGTTTTATTTTTACTTACAAAAAAAAAACAAAAATAAGAAGTTTGAGGTATGAAAATTGGGAACAACCCAATGGATTTGGCATCTGGTCTACAGGGTTCTTTTCTACCTCATAGGGAGGATAGCATCCCCAATTGGAGCTAGCTATTAGCACTATTTTTGAGCTAAGTAGTTGGAGGGGGTTAGATCAGTGAAAGGAAGAATAAGGTCTGAAAAGTTTCTTATCTTGTGAACTTGAAGGATGTTAATGAAGTTCTGCAGGTATTTTGAAGGGCTATTTCTAAATTGGAAATACAAAATAATTGAAAATTCCAGTTTTCTACTTTGTAAATGTATGTAAATGAAGAAAATTTGTTCTAAGATGTAGGGTGATAGGAAATGAAAGACCTAAATGCACAGGCTTAATATTTTGGTATGAGAGGGAAGATATTAGCTTGCAGACATGGTGGTCCATTGGATGAAGAGATGCAAATAGATCTACGACTCTGAAGGATTTCATTTTTTTAACATGAAGGGAGAAATAAATTTCTTTAATTGGCAGAATGGCGTAGATGCTTCATATTTCAATGGTGGTGATCAAAGGTTGAATCAAATCAATGACGGAGATGAATTCCGCTGATCTAACTTGCACGAAGGAAATAACTTTTCATATCTGCGGAATTGCTTAAAGGCATGCATGTTTTAATGGCCAGGATTGAGGATGAGGTAAGATCAATGACGAAGGTGAATTTAGTTGATCTAACATGCTTGCGGAAATTAACTTTTCCAATTCATGGAATCACTTAAAGGTCGAAAAGTTTTGACGGAGAAGATCTAATAGAGGATGTATATATGGTGGAGATTGATTCTGTTGATTCAACATGTATAGATTAATGAACAATAGAAATATGCGAAATGTGGTAGGCCCTTAAAATATGAACGATATATATTTAATGGGGTTTTTTATCAAGGGCTGGAAATAATTCCGCAAAATTAACTAGCACAGAGAAAGTCAGAATGGAAATTTTTGGAATTGGGTATAGGATGCATATTTCAATGGATGAGATGAAATATTGATCTAGATCAACGATTGAGGTTGATTCTGCCAATTGAAAGTGCACCGAGGAATGAATTCTTGGATTCAGCAAAATTTAGTAGTGGTCGCACATTTCAATGGCCTAGATGAAGATATGGTTTAGATCAATGACTGACAATGATTCCGCTAATCCAAGGTGCAAGGAAGAATTTTTTTTGTGAGGATGTGGAAATTGCAAATGGATGGTTCATATTTGGGGAATTTTTAGATCGACGCTGAAGATTTGTTCCGAAATTTAAAACTGTAGGAGAAATAAAGAAGGGTGAAATAGCAGGAATAAGATAGTGTGGTTAACCAACGATCAAGATCAAGGGATGATAATGAAAGATACTGGATCTACGGGTGAAATTCCATTTGGTCAAAGAAGATGCACAATCGATAGGAAGAATAAAATAATATAAGGATGAGCACGTGGATTCAAATGATTTTTTTCTTTCTGAGAATTGGAAAACGAGAGCTCAAACTATGCGAAAAGCGCCACCTTGGACAAAATTTTAGACCACCTGTCAACTGAACAGGTAGGATTTTATCCCTAGTTGAATTAGTTTCTAAAAATGGTTGAGGTTGAAGATTTAGAGGTCCAGAATCTGGATTATCAAAAAATTGAATAATTTCTCGAAGACAAAGATTCTGAAGTCTTTGAAGCTATATTGTTGAGTGATACCATAGAAACAACCAAAAACAAGTTGAAAATACTTAAATATTAGGGAATTGATACCGATGGTGTGTTCAGTTCATATTTCTTTTATTTTTATGTAGACCAAACCCCAAGTTGTCTAGAGTTTGTTGATTGGTGCGCCAATAATTATTCTCCTTATGAGGGGGTAATTATGGATGCATCTAGGTCTAAAATCTTATGTCCATTGAGTTATCTTGTCATCCAAAATACTTTGTCTGTCCTTGCCGATTTTTTTCAAAAGTCTAAAGAGTATAAAGACGAAAACCCAGTTTAATTTTTCTAAGAGTCCACAGTTGAGAAAAAATAAAATGTCCTCAAATCTCATTCAAAAACTGATTGTTAGTTGTTAGACCATCATTTTCCCTTTGATTGTAACATGTTTAATGAAGAAAACCAGTCTCTTTTAAACTTGGAAAGTCAGTTCTTTGGGTTGGAAACAAATAAATACATCATAGAACCATTGTTGAGATTAGTGTCTACCCTTAGTACTGGTCAGATAGAGTCTAAGTAATTGAGTCAGTCAGTTCAATCATCATGCCTTAATTTTTTGAGTTTTTAGTTGAGAGCATTCATTCTCAGCTACTAAACTCCCACAAGACAAGATCATTCAGATTTCAATCCTTTCTATTGAAGATGTTTTTAGCATTCAATGAAGACAATTTACAAATCTCAAAGATGGTAATAATAGATGAAATGAGCAAATATTTTAGTAAAATTATGAATTTTCTGATGGAAGAAGTATACAATTCTTTCTTTCAAAAAATTTTTCCTAGAGTATTGCCAGAGATGAAAGAAATGCTACAGTTTTCACCTGAAAGAAGAATAGGAGATTGGTTCCTATCTGAATATGGTATAGTGATTAGGGTATATGGTTTTGTTCATCAACCCTATATCTTACCATCATTTATGACAATGAGAATATTTTCCATGGAATTAATTAGGCAAAGATTCAAGTGTATTTCGTAATTATAGTCTGTTATTTCCCTTCCTATGTGCATGTATTTCTTGTTAATCTTGCCATTATGTGTTCTTTCATATCTGGAACGAGTGTGTAATCATTTCATAATTCATATTGTTATGCTCTGGCTATTGTTTCAGATATTCACCAATTTTTCTTCCTAAATTTAATGCAGAATTCATATTTTTGGTGCTTTGTATTGATGGAATGTCCTTGTTTCTTCTTTATCACCAGACAAACCGCATTTTGATTGTAACCAAATACTATCTTTCCTTTGTGGAATTTTACCATGCAAACAGTTATGTGATTCATAAAAATATTTGTGACTCCATATCCCAATGAATGCTTTCCTTGTTTCAACCACAAACACAATCTAAATTTTTTATTTTTATTTTATATATATGGCCTCCTTAAACAACTTAGTGAGAGGTCCCTCTCTAGAGAGAAAGAAGCCAACTTTCTTTTTTAAAGTGGTTCTGTTGTTACCTTGGTATTTACCTTCTACAACCTGGGCACCTGAGTGATAACAAGTAGCATTTTATTCTTCATGTAACAATAGAATATCAGTGTTTTACATGGTGCATCTTCTTTCAATGGCTAGTTTTCCAATTTGTTTTGCACGCATGTTTCAAACTAAATTTTTTTAGTTTTGTTTAGTTTACAGTTATTTCATTTCCATTGTGATTTCCTACTAAGTATTAAACAACCCCTTAGTAGGTGTTGTTTCCACTTGTGTGTGAGAAATCATACACAACATTAGTATGTGATAAATCCTATAAAGGCTTGAACAACTCCGTTGTAAAATGTTTCTTGTGGCTAGTGTTGGTTGGATTGGCCAAGGGTAATGAAATATATCATTTGAAGTTTGGTTTTTCCTTATAAAGGGTTTCCAAGGTAAATATTGGCTATATTTATGTGTTTGTTTCACAATTGATTTAATTATCTCATTACTCTTGTATTTTAATATGGTAGCAAAGCCATGTTTGGGTGATAAATATCTCTCACAAGAGAAGCCCCAAATAATTGACTTTAATGAAGATCGAATGATATGAAGCATATGAGGAAGAAGAACATAAAGGATAGTGGATGAAGAAGTACTCATTTAAGGAGTTATTAATTTGACTTATTCTTATGGGATCAAATAAATATGTCGGGAATGAAACCATTTGATATTTCGTAGCATATTTTACTTAATCATATAGTTGTAATCATTTTTATGGAGTTGTAAGTTAATCACATATGTAAATGGGCATATGACTATAATAACTCTTTATGCATGCATACCCCTAGTTTATTAGATCATTGGTGTAAATTCTAGATGTAGACCTAGGTGATAATTAAGGGGGGGGGGATATTGTATTCTTAGATACTCAGTTATAAATTTTGAGGGGGGTAGGTGTTTAACTCAAATCAAGTATATAGGGGCACATGTTGGGTTTATTTTGACTTAATAAAAATAATAATTAAATTATTTTGTATTTGGTCATTAATGGGTTTATCATTAGTGGTTTACAAGTCCATGTTTTTTGGTAAATCATGGTATCAGTATGCAATGAATCCTATTTAAGGCTTGAATAACTCCATTGTAAAATGATTCATGTGGTCAATGTCGGTTGGATTGGCCATAGCATGACTGAATGGGAAAAGGGTAATGAAATATGTATTTTAATGGCTAGTTTTTCTGGTAAAGGGTTTCCAAGGTAAATAATGGTTATATTTATGTATTTTCTTCATATTTGTTTAGTTATCTAGATATGCTAAGTTATTAACAGATTTCCCTCCACTATGAATCAATGTTTTTTTATAAAATCTAGGTGTTCCAACCAAATATAAAGGACAAATGGTTTTGGCTTGGAAGAGTTATGAGTGCCAAAGGAGAGACTAATGGGCCAGTGGTTAGCACCTATCCCCAAGATTATTTTCACAAAAAATGGAGTACATGTGTGGATTAGGGTTTTTTTAGTAAGAAATTGTCCCAATTACCACTATTTGATTAACACCTCCTCTCTTATTTTTCCAAATATGGAATCCATTGATGGTATCCATATTCACCAATTGCATATTAGTGGCGTTATTTCTAAATATTGTTGAAATATTGTAACTTCAAAAGATATTCTAAATGAATTTTACTAATGTAACCTAAGGGAGATGTTATTATTCCTCCGTCGGGGTGTTACTATTGTAATTGGTCATCATAGATTCATGAGGTAAAGCCTCCATTGTAAGTCAGGTCATTAGTACCCTAATGAATAATATAAAATATTGTTTTGAGTCTTCCTAGGTGAAGTCCACCCAGAAATTTTAGTGGGGCCGACTTGTTTAGGGTAAAATTCAGTTGGATCAATGCGTATAAATAGAAGAGTTGTGCTTCTTATTTGAACACATACTCACTCACTTGTGTAGCGCATAGGAGAGAAAGAGCGTGAGAGAGAGAGAGAGAACAATAAGGAGGAGAATACCTATTTTGGGGTTATATATTACACACCTTATACTTAGGAATTTTTGCTAGGTTTTCTTCCCCTTGAGAGTTTCCCAGGATAAATATTGTGTCTATCTTGTGATTGTGTTTCCTTCAGTGATTATGCATATGCCAAAGTTGTGAATTTGGATTGAACACTAATGATATCTAGTCTAGCATATGAAATATTAACATGGTATCAGAGATATCCTGAATAGGACAACTTTCACAAGGTGAAACTCTCTCTCCTCCCTCTCCAGAAGAAATTAGGGTTTTTGCAAAATTTGGAATTTGGAAGATATGCTTACATAGAAATTTGTGCCTCCCTAGAGTGCATTTATTGAGCCCAGGATCGAAGTTTTTGGGTGGTTGAATCTCTGAGAAATCCAAACCCTACTTTGGCATGAACCAGAAAACTACAGAAAATTATAACCAGAAATTCTATAGAGTTGCAACCTCGCAAGTAGGATTTGAAGGGTGAAGATTTGGGATCTCTAGAAATCAGTTGGACCAACCAACTCACCTTAGTCAAGTGCATCTTTTGGTAAGGTCAGATTTTCATTTTGATAAATTTCAATTTTTAGTGACCTAGTAGACAGGATGGCCCTAAGCACTAAGCTTGAGGACAAATTAGAAGGCGTAGAAAACTTCCTAGCATGAAAGTATAGGATTGGTCTCTAAAAGAGAATGATATTGAGAAGTACATCAAGGATGAAGTTGTAGAGCCAACAGAAGTTGAAGCTAAGGAGAAGCATGAACAATACCCAATCAAGGCAATGAGGATCATTTAGGATTCTATCAAATATCACTTGATCCATCAAGTGACATCTAAGAAGACACCAAAGAAAATGTATTATGCACTTTCTAGATTGTATGAGGTATGGAACATCAACATAAAAATGAATCTGAGAGCTCAACTGAAGGACACCAATATGAGTAAAGGAGAGTCAATTCAAGATTACTTCACAATGGTCTCTCAGTTTAGAGAGAAACTAAGTACTATTGGAGACACCCTTGATCGGGGCGAACTAGTTATGACTACTCTCAATGGTCTCACTAGACCTTGGGACTCATTCATACAGGCTCTGTTAGCTAGAAAAGAAAGTATAAAGTTTGACATAGTATGGGAAGATTGAATTCAAGAAGAATCTAGAGTAGCTAACAGAGAAGCTCTACTTAGAGAAGATGACACAACAGGATTTGAACCCAAAATCCGACGACATCTGATGTATTGTACGGATGTGTCAGATAGTAACGATGAAAAGTAGTGAGATTTTTAAATTATTTTAGCGCCGTCGAATTTTCGACACTAGGGCATAGGATTTCCGACACTAAGGCGTAGGATTTTTGACACTAGGGCTATTCCGACACTAGGGCGTAGGATTTATGACACTTGGGCATAGGATTTTTGACACTAGGGCATAGGATTTCTGACACTAGGGCTATTCCAACACTAGGGCTACGTCGTTGGATTTTTGACACTAGGAAAAAAACAACAAAAAAAATATAAAACCACAACCGTTCAGACACAATATTTCTTCACGAAACAAAGAACCTAATCAATAATTTCACGATGGAGCCGACACAATATACCTCCACATCTAGAGGTCACGTCGAGGAGGTTTTCTAGAGGTCACACAGAGGAGGTTTGCCAGAGGTCATGCAGAGGAGGTCGTCGGAGGTGCTTCCGGAGGTCAAGTGTGTTTACGCAGAGGAGGGTTTGCAGCGGTCAGGGTTTGCAGAGGCAGAGGAGGGTTTGGTTTGAAACAATCATTCACGTCCCTCTACAATGAACTCCCTCATCTGAATTGGTTTGAAACAATCATTCGGGTCCCTCTACAATCAACCATTTTGGGACGAGATGGCTAAGCAAGATGTATTTGATCAGGTATTTTGCTGTAATCATTTCTCTTTTCTCACCAAATCAATGTCTTGTTTTTTTTTCATTTTATTGTTCCTTTTATTTTGCTGTAATCATTTCTCTTTTATCACAAAATCAATTACTCGTTGTTTGCATATTATACATGAGTTTACTTGGAAAATAAATTGGCTGATACACTCACTTGGGGTTTCCAGAATGAGGAACTAGCGTTACAACAACGTGCCTGGTAAGAAACCCGCCCTCATTTCTAAACTGCATTTCTAGTTTCCTTTCATTTAGACTTTGGTGGAAACATTATTTTTGTCTCCTCTGAGATTGAATCGACTTACGATTTCTTTTTTTTACATTAAATCACCAATAAGGGCACATGGCCTCTCCAACCCTTGTTGAATAAACAATTAGAAATTCCAATTTTATTTATAAAATACCCAGTTGAGATGTCGTGGAGGAAAGTATCCATATCATATGGGCTTGGAACCCCCATTTTGATTCCAAAAACATTTTTTGCGAGACCAAATCCCATGATTTGGCTATTTTTATGAAAACGTAGATTCCCTTGGGGTGTTTTTCTTTCCATGTGTATGGGTCTGATTTCATTTCCGGTAGCTTTTGAAATGCCGAAAGGAACTTAGAGAAGGAAGAGTTGTAGGTGGTTATCTACTAATTGTTTGACAAAAGTCCTCAACCAAGTACTTGTCCACTAAGTGTTTGACAAAATGCCTAAACCAAAATTTCCATATCTCCCTCATTCGGATTTTGAGGCCGGAAAAAATATACAGGGTTAGACTCAAAGATTCAACCAAGAAATTTCCAGAAATCCTAGTAACCCTGTTTTTTGGTCCATAATCCAGCTAGCAAAGTGTGTTAATTAGGCCCCTTCCAGGTTGATTTTTTTTTACTTTGAAAGAGACCCATTTGATATGGAGAAGTGAATATTAGTACTATACAGTTCCTTTAAGTTTTCACCCATAAATTTTAAATAAAGACCTTAGATTTTGATTTCATCTCCCTCAGAAAAACCTTTATTGTTTACCTTTTGGAGGCCAAATCTCACTCAATTTTAGCTTGATTTTCACCAAACAAAAGGCAATGCGTTAATTATACTTGTAATTTATTTATAATGAACTTAGGAAATTTTAGTTTTAGATAATTTGTGAAAGGTATATTAGACTGAACAACTTTCATGCCAAGAGGCATTTTGCCCATTTTGAACCTAGTTTGATACCAATTTTTATAAATGATTGGGGGTACACTCGTAAGAACAACTTTCCCGCTGAGGCATAGATGAATGTCCCTATGCAAGTGCCATGGCTTGAACCACCTTGGAAGCCATTGATATCAATTTCTTGGTTTAGTGTGAATTGATAAATTTTGCTTGATTATAATACTGAAATTTTCTTGGTTTAGTGTGAACTGATAAATTTTTCTTGAAGCATATGTAGCTAGGTTAAAAGGGGATTTATTAGAAGGGGATTTATATATTTTTCCTTACATATGTAACATCATCCTCAAGCTCACCAAATCCTATGAGATAAAATGGACTGATTCCTCCCCTTCTGCCTTTGTTAAAAGAAACCAATTCTTGTTTGGTTAAAAGTCTCGTCTGAAAAACATAAATTTGTCACAGTTTCTGTAGATGAGCGAATATAATAACTCATATTTACATAAGAAGCCAAGAATAGACACAATACCTACATGGCTTCATACAGTTTTCTATTTTTGTGGGACATCATAATCTGTGACATAGCCTTCAAATCATCTGCATCCTTGTCTAGTCTAGAACCTATTGTCGGAGCCCTCAAGTAATCTAGATCCTTCTCTTCATCTTCAGAATATTCAAGTGATTCCTGTATTGCCTTTCCTGACAACGATGCAGAATATAGAATGCCTTCAAGTTCCTTTGTCAAATCTTCTTGATATGACTTTTCAATTTCCATTTCCTACAATAATTGATAACTAGGTATCAAACTGATCTATTACTTACTGAAACATCCATTGAAATTGAAAGTAATATTTTGAGTTTAAAAACATAGTAGTTGAGGATTTATTCACAAACATCTTGGTTAAATAAGAATTAATTGCATATAAAAGCAATTACCTCTATACCCCTTTCTGTTGTTGCATTGGCTTCATTTCGATAGGCAATAGCATCTGCCAGTATTTTTTGGGAATCACATATAGCCTGATCCTCCATCCCTGTCATAGGTAAAACTTGTTGCTTTGTTGTTGTTTGCAAGTGCTTAAAACTTGTTGCTTTGCTTGTTGCTGTTGTTACAAAAATTACTTAATAACCACATTGCTTGGAGTTGAACAATGCAGAAATGTGTAGTTGAACAAAACAATCAAATCATATGGTGGGGACATGAAACAGTCGAGTTACAATACTGCTCCATGAGGAAACTGATTTCTCACGGTCTATCATTGGATTATTACTAATGTAAAATTTACTAACACTACCAAAACCAATTAAGGATCCATGAAACATTTTCAAGTTCCACAAGGTTTAATAAAACCCTTAAGGGGAGATTTTGTAATTAGGGAGAGTCTTAGAAATGTTTATGCATTTATATACATCAATTTTGGATAATGTTGGCTCTCATGGGAATTTTGTTCCCTAGAATCCCATAAAGGTTTAAATTCATTTGATTATCAGAAGGGTAGCATGGGTTCAAGGGTAGACTTCATGTTATCTATGAGTACAGAGTATCTAGTAAGGATCTCTAGTATTTGGGTATGTGGTAATAGGTATAGGGTATAGTTAAGATAAATTTTGTCAAAAGAGTCAAGCACTATAGAAAAAATGAATTCCTCTTCTATTGAAATTAAATGTTATGTTATTGACTATTAGGAAATGGATGTTTTGTTCTATTAAATTTTAACATTTGTTCTGCTAATATAATGCAGGGGAATAGTTTTTATTGGATTGAAACACTTTAACAAATCCCTAGAATTTTTTCAGCATGCTAGTGGGTAACAAGCTCTTAATTTGGTTATGCTGCTTGTTTCCTACTTCACCATTTTTTAGAACTATTGTAGGATTATTGGAGTTGCTAATCATGTTATTTTTGGTGCAGGTGATTACATTCCCAGCAACAACTTTAATTGCAATAACTATGGAAGCATGCAAAAAATGTCCTAGTTTCTCTCATTCAGATTGGTTAGGTTAGTTCTTCACTTCTTAGTTGCGTTAATGTTAATATATAACATGCTTCTATGAATTCTGTGTTGAAGTGTGATAAGCAAATGATGTTCAATTCAAATAAAAGGAAGTGTGTTGAACAAACCATGTTCCATTCAAAGTCAAACCCACATTTTTGGTAGTATGAAAAATGGATGTCATTCTTGCTTATAGAAACAAAGGTGTTAAGACAGATCAGGTATCCACCTTACTTGTGTAGGTTCTATATAGACAGACAATATCAAATGAAAATGAACTAGTGAGCTTGTGGAATGTAGTAAAAAATATGTCATTATAGCAATATTGATTCTTTTAAATTATCTATATGATGTTAGCTTGTGGAAATTTTCCCAAAATATGGTAACAGATGCTCTTGATCTGTTCATTCTTCCTTCATTTTTTTATTTTATAGCTGACTTTTGTTTTTAAAAATTTATTACACGTTCCAGCATTCCCAAAATATAAACCTGTTGTTTTCCAAAGAAATTTGAAATCTTACACTCAGGTATATGTGGTCATTGTTGTACAACAAACCTGATGCTTGGTTCAAATATTCCAATAATTAAAATTTGTTAATTTACTTTTTTCACTGATTTTTGAAATGTGTTTTTGTATTGGTTTGATTGGTTTTATATCATATCTTTAATTCTGGTAGGACCTCATTATTGGTGTTAAAATATAGAACTGTAACTTGTATTCACTATTCAATTGGAGTCTTCCATCCACCTATGCAATTGTTGAGTATAGTGATGTAAAGAGCAAGGTTATGAGAACTAGAACCAAAATCAGTCGAGGGTCACACCTGAACCAGAACAGCTGGGTTGGAGAACATCATCAAAATCATATACATGAGGATATCGTGGATAATATAACAATCACACCATAAACCTAGACCCATTTTAGAGAGATAGATCATAAATATTTGAAATATTTGAAACATGTAAGAGGTGGTTTCAAAGATTAAATGTTTGGTTCAAGTCCTTCTAGTTTTTAAATCGATTCAATCGATTGGTTGAGTACATAAATGGAACTAAGTGGAGATTTTCCATGTGAGAATTGCAAATGTGAAGACACTATGCATGATAAGGATGGTACAAATTGCAAAATTACATATGAAGTTAGGGAATCTAGAGGACGTAGTCACTCTAATAGCTATCTGTATAGAAGAGACATTGAGAAACCTAAAAAACACAGGTTGGGTATGAATTATAGGGTTTGTAGAGATGATGAAAGAACCAACTGTCAAATACTAACTGGGGGTTATATGGATTGTAGTGAGGATGAGAGGAGAATTGGTTGCAACATGTTAGGATCCATGAGTCATAGACATGACAAAATAAGTGAATATCATAGGGCAAGTAAAACTTATTCTTACCCCAGAGGATGGAGCAAGTGCAGAGAAGAAATATCAGATCCAGTCAATTTCAGGAGACATAGAAGCACAAAAAGGAGGCATAGTTGAAGAAACAGGATTAGAAGCAAGCTTAGGACAACATCAAGAAGTAGCAGTGGAAAATCACACTCTAGATCCCTTGATAGGTGTTGTAGGAAATGTAATTTAACTTCAAAGTATGATTGTGGCACCAAGCAAGTAGCAAACAAAAGGAAAAAGTGGAATTTAGCCTGCAAATCACATGTCTGTCTTGAAAGAAGAAGCACTTATTTCACTGAACATAGTTATTAACTTATTCCCAATGTTGTCTGCGAAACTTAACTTGCTGTTGTAATATCCATTCTTGTAATAGAAGGAAGAGGAAGCACGAACATTATTCAAGTGAGTCTGATGAAGGTGATTCACTCAGGAGGAGAAATTATTGTTGATGTACATGGGTGTCATACAAGATCATCTGCATGTTTATATTATGTTTGTAAGGGAATTCCATGTAATTATTCTCAGTTTGGTCTGTATGGAATAGTTAGCACCAAATATAAGACAGGTGCACCCATCAGAGGATGCAGGAAGAGCGCATCAAGTTCTCCTTATGCAAATCACTATGTCTAGAATCTAGGTCTTTGTGATATTGGACCGGTAAAAGCACCTTATGACCTTAGGGAAGGTTCTTCAAATATTAATGAGAAAAATGCATTATGGTCAAGTTTTACTGGGAAAATGTCAAATTTGTTTATGGACAAACTGAAACTGAAGAATATCAAAACCAGTGGTTGAAACTTAGCTTAAAAACTCCACAAAGCTCAAGGCTTAAGGTGGAATGTATTTTAAAAAATGATCTAAACCTTTCTCTTCCCAATTTTGATGAAGAAATAAATAGAGATGGATCATCTCCAACTCGATTATATGGAATGGGTTTTATTCTTATAGGAAAAAAATAAAGCGAGCTGATACTGATGGATTTTTGGCTGATACTTCCCGCTTTCACTTTTTAATTTATAGTCCTCCTATTGATACTTCCTCCTGTCCTCCACCAAATGAGAAGATTCATTTTTTAAATGAAACACATGCATTGACAGTGCTACCTAATTTGAATTTACCAGAAAAAAATATAAACACGGATTTTGGTTCTACCACATCAATATTTCAGGGGAAGTTGGCCTCAGTTTTTTACCAGAATTGCCATTATTGACCTACAAAAGAACCACAGTGTGCAACATTGCAACAGAGTAGTTTGGGTACATTAGCCGTCTTAGGTGAGAAAATATTTGGTACATAATCGAAGTCAAATGCACATCATATTGAAAAAAAATCCATTATTCACCTACAAAGAACAATAGTGTGCAACACTGCAATAGATTAATTTGGGTACATCAGGCGTCTCAGGTGAGTAAATATTGGGTACATAATCGAAGTCAAATGCACATCATATTGAAATGTTGTCAATCTCGAAACATTTATAATTATGTTACTATCCTTTTTGTTTACGTGAAGACAATTTCTTGGTTTCTGGGCATGCTCTTCCACCAAATCAAGGCAACAATAAGACTTCACATCTCACAAATTTTCCTTACAACGAGAAAGGTATAGTTCCGTGTCCAAAAGTTTACTATGATGAGGGGAATATTTAAATGTAAATCTTATATAAGAAATTTTGAATCTTATTTGTTTCCCAAATGCAATTTAATGAATGTAGATTTCAAAGGATACACAGTCCATGATTGTATATTATATGGAGCTAGCAAGAATTGAATTGTATATTATATGGACTTTGCAAAGAATTTTATATTCAAGAATTGAATTTTTCCATACAAAATTCATGTTACATTCATCACACTATATGTGTGTGTGTGTGTGCATGAAAGAAAGAGTGAGATAGACTAGTGGCAAAAAGCAACCAA
This sequence comes from Pseudotsuga menziesii, assembly GCA_001517045.1. NCBI lineage: Eukaryota > Viridiplantae > Streptophyta > Pinopsida > Pinales > Pinaceae > Pseudotsuga > Pseudotsuga menziesii. The sequence goes on along the minus strand of LPNX011126069.1, from coordinate 217,065 downwards.
TGGGACATAGAGAGATGCAATGGTTCGAACTGGTTGTGAAGGTGTAGGGGGAAAAGGGTGCCATGCACTCTTACATGTTAATATAGATAACAATTTAAAAATTAATCAAGTAGTAATATAGAAATTAAATTACAATATACCAAAATCAGTGTAAAATTCTTGATCACTAAGTGTCAAATTAAGAGATCAAAAGTCATCCAACTCTCAAGATCCTATTGAGACAATATTCTTTAGCAGACTAAATTCTATATTTCTAGGTGTGAGATGAAGTATGTAGGAAGAATTTGTTAATGCATTGTTCCATCCTAAAAATCCCTCCCTGATTTTGTATCAAGTTTTAACCATGCCTCTATTGAGGTTTGCAAGGGTGCCTCTATTGAGGCTTACAAAGGTGGAAAATATCAACAAATGTGTTCACAATCAATGGGGGGACTCAGAACTTGGTCAATACAATGATGAAAGTGAATTGTTTGTTTGATTTACAATAGTCTTGTAAAACATGAGTACTAGTAATTTATTTACATAAGCGATTTTGAAAAACTCAATTACAGACCTAACCTTACAACTATAAAAATATTTGGGTGTGAGTAGGAATCAAATAAATGGATCTCAGGATCAGTATCTTGAAATGGAGGGAAAAGTGTTGCCATTTGTGAGTGGCAAGGTCAGTGTACTGCTTATGAATCCTAGAACCTATAAGGTTAGATATGCAAAGCCTCTTGTTTTGGAAGATTGAAAGTTGTAACTTTTGTTTTATCAATGTTGGTTGTCGGTTTTTTATTAGTACAAAAGTAATGAAGGAATCCTAGTTGCTTCTGCAACTACAAGCCCTCAAATGTATGATGTAGAAGCCCCAAATCATCAGCATATAGGAAGTTGTGAATAATTATATTAAGAAGGCAACAACCATTATTTGGTCCTATATTGGCTTGACCATAATCCTCTTGCCGAATTGGGTATAAGCTAAATCAAAGAGGGGAGATGGGACACCTGTGTTTCTGTCCACTAGTGTTGAAAATGTTATCTGTGAGCCTTCTTATTTTGTGAATATGTACCATTATTTGTGTAGAGTGACATGAGAACAATCTGAACCCTGGCTTGAATCCCTAACATGATGCAACCAATCAAATAAAGGTTTACTTGGCATTATGTTAGTTTTCTCAAAGGTCAATGACACAGAAGGCTAGGGCCTTGGTGAACAAAGATTTCTTAAATAATGGCTCCTAACTTGAATCCCATTAATGGCATGATAGCTTTTGCAGAAGCTTGCTTGTCCTTTTTGCCAAAATATTTATAGTTCAATAATTGAAACAATATATCAATACATGTTAAGAATTGGGTTAATTTTTGGAACAAGAATGTTAGGTAAACTCACATCCAAAGCATCCACCAACCAAAGAGACAAAAAGTAAACTTTCATCAGCCAATCTTGTCTTCACCTAAAAAGATAAACATATTCCTTTACAATCTTTTTCCATATTTACAGGTTAATTAGCAAGACAAAATAGATACAATTCCAAAAATAAACAGTGTGTGTGATAACTACCTGTCCAAGACCAAATCTATCAAATCCACTTTTGAAAATCTGCCCCATTGTAGAGGAATGATACTCTAACCTAGGTATATCACATTTTGCAAAGGCTATTGACAAAAAATTTGAAATTAATCCCCATGTTTGTGTATAAGTCATTCAAAATTTTATCTAAAGTTGATTGCTTGCCCCTATTAAATTCTCTGCCTAACTGATCTCATGTGATAAAGCTCTTGCAACCTTTTCCTCCTGGATCAGTTGTAGGTTGGAATAAAGATATGATGAGAAGGTTCTCAGTTATATTATTAGCACCTTTGTTAAATAGATTCCTTTTGTGTTGAATCCTCTTTCAAATGAAGAGAACTACATATCTTTGGTCTTTATGATGTATTAAAACTTAAACACATCCACCAAAATATATCAAAAGACAATGATATCTATAGCATATCTCAAAGTAAACTTGCCACTGAATACGATTTTTTTATTATTAATATACAGTATCTTGTCGGTTATCTAACGTTCAATTCCTAGAAGTTGTTGTTAGATTTCATGTCAATCCGATGAAATTGCTGTGGCTCCGATGGTATATTGTCGTAGGAAATCTGACGGCCTTGCCGTAGGAAATCTGGAAATCTGATGGCCTCGGCTTGGCTGTCGACTATTCGACGTTACGGCACCGACGATAAAAAAAACTGAGGGTGTTGAATACCCGATAGGTTAGTGTCGAATTTCAGACATGGTAGCGATCAGATTTTGGCCTCAAATTCTGTTGTGTGATCAGCCTCTAGCCATCTATACTAAAGGAAGAAAACAATCAAACTTAAAGAAGGGTATTCATAAGCCTTCAAAGAAGAAGTTTCAAAACAAAAAGAAGGATTAATCAAAGTATCAATGCTACAACTCTCATAATATAGGACATCTTTCCATAGAATGTCCATCACCAAAGAAGAAGAACAACAACAATAAGAGACATCATGCTCATCTAGCTGAAGATGAGAATGATGAAGAGAGGCCTCGAAAGTGAATAACAAAAGAAGAAGATGTAGATGAATATGTATTATTCTCTACACTCTCTGGGTCTGTAACACATGTAGAAGATGCATGGCTTATTAATAGTGGTGCTTCAAAGAACATGAAAGGGAAGAATAAAACTCTGTCAAGACTTGAAGAAAAAAACTCTCCTCAGAAGGTATCATTAGGAGATGACTATCAATATCCCATCAAAGGTATTGTTGAATCAATATACAAGCTTGAATCTAGGACTTCCATGAAAATGAAGGAAGTACTATATGTACCAGGTTTGAAAAAGAACTTACTTTCCATGTCATCTCTAGATAAGAAAGGATATAGAGTTGCTTTTATGGATGGACAAGTACTTATGTGGTCCAAAGAAAATACACTTGAAGATGTTGTGGTCATTGGAGAAGAAGAAGGAGGACTGTATAAACTCAAAGGACATCTAGAGACAACCCTTGTCCATGAGACTACCAACTCAAGTGAATTGTGGCATAGGATGCTTACTCACATCAACTAGAAAGCACTACCTTATGTGAGCAAGGTGCTAACAGGGTTACCAGATCTGAAGATTGATCATGAGGGAACTTGCAAAGGATGTGCAGGAGGAAAGAACATCAACAATAATTTTCTGAAAAGTGAAACAAATACTAAAGGTACATTAGAACTAATTCATTATGATGTATGTGGTCCTATTCCATCCATATCATTAAGTAGATATGAATATTATGTCACATTTATTGATGACTATTTAAGAAAGGCATGGATATACTTCTTGAAGAACAAGAGTGAAGTGTTCAGGAAATTCAAGGAATTCAAATCCTTGATAGAGAACCTTTCAAAAAAGAGAATCAAGACAATGAGATCAGATAGTGGCGAAGAATACACTTCAAAGGAATTTGAAGCATTTTGTAAGGAGGTAGGAATCAAGAGGGAACTAATCACTCCCTATAATCCCCAACAGAATGGTGGTGTAGAAAGAAAGAATAAGACCATTATGGAAGCAGTGAAAACAATGATTCATGACCAAGACCTCCCCATGCACCTATGGTTTGAAGCAACAATAAAATCCGTATATGTGAAGAATAGATTATCTCACAGTGCTCTTGGATTCTCCTGAAGAAATGTATATAGGAAATAAACTTGAAGTGATCCATCTCAAGATATTTGGTTGTCCAGTATATGTGCATATTCCTAAAGAGAAGAGAACCAAGTTGGATCCTTATGGAAAGAAGGAAATATTTGTTGGATACTGTGAAGTCTCCAAATTCTTCATGATATACATCTCAATATTCCGTCATATCGAGATTAGTAGGGATGTAACATTTTATGAAGAGACAGCTCTTAAGAAATATAGAAGGTGTCATCTTGAATAAATACATGAAGAGGATGTACCTCCAAAAATAGTAGAATCTGAACCCTTTCCTGAAATGGTAGCATATGAACATCATGATATGCTAGAACCTTAGGAACACCCTACCATGGATATATCCCCAAAGAGAAAACTTGCGTGGGTAAGAGAAATCATACAAGAAGGAGAGACATATGGATATCTAGAAGGCTCCATAATAACAAGAATAAGATCAAAGCCATACTCCAGTTATGTAGCTTTGATGTGTGACCTTGTAGATCAAGAACCCACTAGTTATGAGGAAGCTACACAGAAGAAAGAATGGGATCTACAAGATAAAATATGTTGATGATGGAAGTATTGAAAAGTACAAGGCAATATTTGTGGCTAGAGGATTCTCTCAGAAAGAGGGGATTGATTATGAAGAGTCTTTTGCTCCAGCAGTAAGGTACACTTCCATCAAAACCATCATGGCACTTTCTTCCATGATGAAGTGGGATCTACACAAAATGGATGTAAATAAATCCTTCCTTAATGGTGTGATTGAGGAAGAGGTTTACATTGAACAACCACAAGGATTTGAAGTCGAACACATAGTGACTCATGTATGTAAGTGGAAAAAGGATTTGTATGGACTGAAGCAATCTCCTAGATATTGGTATGGTAGAATAGATAGCTTATTGACAAGCTTGGACTTTACCAAGAATAAATATGACCCTAACCTTTACATGAAGGTTACAGATGATGAACCAGTCATACTATTACTGTATGTGGATGATCCATTTCTGACAGGAAAAAGAGAAAAAGATCATAGATTTCAAGAAGAAGCTAGATGAAAAATTCGAGATGAAAGATATTGGATTTATGCATTATTTCCTAGGGTTGGAAGTGTGGTAGATCCCAGAAGGAATATTTCTGAATAAGGGAAAGTATGCAGTAGAAATATTGAAAATATTTTAAATGTTGGATTGTAAATCCATGGTCACACCCACGGACACCAAATTGAAGTTGTTGTCTGATGAGACATCAGAGTTAGTGGATATGACTCAGTATAGACAAATCATTGGGTCATTGATGTATCTGATGAATACAAGGCCAGATATATGCTTTGTTGTGAACACTTTAAGTCGGTATCTAGTTAAACCTAGACGAGTTCACTTGATAGTTGAAAATCATGTAATGACAGACTTGGGACTTTAATATAGTAGATTTCATGACTACAAATTATATGGATATACAGATTTAGATTGGGAAGGAAGTGTTGCATATAAGAAGAGAACCTTAGGTGGATGTTATTGTTTGGGATCCAACATGACCTCATGGTTTAGTAAGAAATAGTCCAGTGTTTCTCTCAACACGGCCAGAGCAGAGTACATACCAGCTTGCTCCACTAGTTGTGAAGCGATATGGCTTTGGAAACTTATGTCAGGACTATTTGACATGGGGTTGGACACCACAATGATTCTTTGTGACAAACAGAGTAGCTTAAAGATGACAGAGAATCCAGTGTTCCATGATAAATCAAAACACAAAGAAATTTGATATTTTGATATAATGCATATGGTACAAAAGGGATTTATGAAGCTCTAGTATGTGAGTACTGATGAGCAAGTTGTTGATGTGCTGACTAAGAATCTGTCTCGAGTAAAGTTTGAATATTTCTGTGACAAACTTGTTGTAGTTCAAAATGTTAGATTTTTATCATTCAAGCTACCATTATGATCCTAGGGTCGACTTCACTAGGATAGTCTAATAACCCAAGGGCCCCACAACTGTGGGGACTTTAGCCCTTGATCAATAGAAGGGTTACCCACAATGAATTGACATGAATTTCTCATTATAGAAACTTCCCGGAATAAACATTGGGGTATAACATGACTCAAATACATTACAATACATCTCGGAATAAACATCAGGTTACAATACATAAGAAATACAAATGAATACATTCCGAAGTTACAATTACATCAACACTCCCTCTTAACTAGGAAGGTATTCTCTCGACATAATTTATCAGCACAAGTATTCTTGTCTGTATCATATGAATCATCATTGATTTCTTGTCATCTTCATCTTCAAGTCATCTTCATCTGGATCTGGATCATCATCATTGGATCTAGATCATCACTCGATCTGGATCATCATCACTGGATCTAGATCATCCCTCGATCTAGATCATCATCACTGGATCTAGATCATCATCACTGGATCTAGATCATCAATAGATATGGATCATCACTGGATCTGGATCATCACTAGATCTGGATCATCACTAGATTTGGATCATCACTGGACATCATCACTGGATCTGGATCATCACGGCTGGATCATCTTCACTGGATCTATATCATCACTTGATCTAGATCATCATGGGTTCTATCTCATGATTCTTCTCGTCACAGGAAGTTCTACAGAGCCAGCCCTTTTTCATGCTAGTTGTAGGCCTAGCCTCCATGTAGGTCTTCTTCAACATTTATATCTGACCTACTCATCAGAAAGGCACAACACTCACATCCTACCACAATGATGGAAGATATTTGTTCTTCCATCCAGGATGAAACCACATCCTGCTCACAATGATGGAAGATTTATGTACTTCCATCCAGGCTGGAACCACATCCTACCACAATGATGGAACATTTTCATACTTTCATCCAGGCCGGAACCACATCCTACTCACAATGATGAAAAGGATTTGCACTTACATCCATCCAGGCGGGAACACATCCTGCTCACAATGATGAAAAGGCTCTGCACTTACATCCATCTAGGTAGGAACACATCCTACTCATAATGATGGAAGGGCTTTGCACTCATATTTTATCTTGTAGGAACCAATCCTATAGTCACATTAGAATGGCCCCCAGTCCTCGACTGAGCTACCTGGTAACTATCCAGGTGCCTCCATTCTCCTAGAGAATGGAAATTGCCCTTACATCCGGCCTGCTCATTGGAATGGCCAACACTCACATCTGACATGGAAGGAACCTAATAATTTAGCCATGAAAAAATGGTTTAGCACTTACATCTGATCATGTGGGAAAACATCCCTCTATCACATCAGAATGGCTTCTCAGTCCTAGACTGAGTTTTCTTGGTAACTGACTAGGTACCTCCATTCCCAGAATGGAAATTTCCCTTACATATGTCTTACTCGATAGAATGGTCGGCACTCATATCTGACATGGAAGGAACCAATCCTCTCACCATGACAGAATGGCTCAGCCCTTACATCTAACCATGGAAGGAACCAATCCTCTCACCATGTTAGAATGTCTATGGATCTCAGCACTCATATCTAACATGGAAGGAACCAATCCTCTCACCATGACATAATGGCTCAGCCCTTATATCTGACCTACTTGTCAAAATGGCTATGGGACTGATCACTTTCCCTTGGAGGAAACCTCGATCTGGAGAACACCAAGATTCTCCCTGAAGGACTTGAACTTCACTCTGGCTAATCAGCTATCCGTTCTTCCATTGCAACATACTAGAGCTTCACTACTCCCCTCTACACCATATCCCTGATATAGTGATACTTGATCTCGATATGCTTCAACTTGTCATGGAACACTGGATTCTCTGACAACTTCACACAACTCTGGTTGTCACAATGTATACAAGTAGCATCCATCTAGAGATCAAATAAATACTATAGTAGCTTTCATAGCCATACTGCCTTACAACTAGCTGAACAAGTTGTGACATACTCTGCTTCAACTATACTCAGTGCCACACAGGATTGCTTCTTGCTAAGCCAAGAGATTACACCTGGTCCCATATTGAAGAAACACCCTGAAGTGTTCTTCCTATCTATGGCACTACCTTCCCAATCTAAATCAACATAACCCTCCAGGTTAATCTTCTGATTCATATCGTACTTGAGCCCATAATCAATTGTACCCGTCAGGTACCTCAGAATATACTTTGCAGCAATCAAGTGAACATGTCTTAGATCTATCAAGAATTGGCTCAAGGTGTTCATAGCAAAGCAAATGTCTGGTCTCGTGTTCGTCAGATATATCAAGGACCCAATCATCTGACGATACATCGTAGCATCAACTGTCTCTGATGAAGAATCACTCAATATCTTCATGTTCGATGCCATAGGTGTGATCATGGCCTTGCAGTCAATCATCCCAAACCTCTTTAGTATCTCTACTGCATACTTCCGTTGTCCAAGGAAGATTCCATCTGCATTCTTCCATACCTCCATGCCTAGAAAAATAGTGCATCGACACATATCAAGAGCATCACTAGTCTTCCACCTTCAACCTTGAAGCAAAGGTTGGAATATTCTTTACTCTCAGTAAAGCCTAGAGTCATCAGTAATATATCCATCATGTCGTATCATGTCAAACCTTAGATCTTCTGCAGTCACTCCCTCTGAAGCGGAGCATCATACTCCCTCTGTCTTTCGTACTCTATGCACTGAAACATTATGTATAGGAGTGACAAGTAGCTTTCTATGCTACTAATATTCTATGTGACCATCTAATGTATAGACTTGCATCTTCAACCTTGTAGCAAAGTTTAAGATATTCATCAAGATCATCATATATGTGTTTAAACTCTTACTGGTTGCAAATGTCTCTTCGTAGTCTAGGCCTTCTTTTCGTGAGAAGCATTGTGCTATGAATCTTGCTTTGTATCCCATGATGTTTCCATCTACTACTTGATGGAACTACGAACTTCCCTTCATGTATCGATACTGCATCCTAGACATCATTCTTCTTGAACTAGAATTCTTCATAGCTTGAAGGTTCTGCATCAATGCTGTCGCTGTATTCATCATATTCATCTTGAACTGTTGTCACTTGTTCTTCGGAACAAGTCTCATCCTTCTTTGCTTGTAGGCGATTATGTATGCGATCTTTCCTACAAGTCAAATGCATTTGTATGGTTAGAAACATTTCCAAAGGAATATTCATACTGGAAAATTCTTATGCATAAATATGTGATCATGCATCTACTTTAGCCAATACAACATTCATCCATATCTCACGAAACTTTTCTAGATGCCTTCCATCTCTACCAGGACAACATTGAGATTGTGCACTAATCCAATATGTTAGCAAAGAGGTTTCATTCTAGATAAGTAGCAATGGAGAGTTTGTATAACACCATGAGATACTTACCCATCACATGCATATTAGTAGTATACTGTCGTTAATGCAAACATCCTATCATGCATAATACATCAACTGAATATAAACAAATGCATAACAAAACAATATCATGAAATGACAATTGAATACTTATCTTTATTTGTTTCGTGGGTAGACTCCTTCTTAAGCCTTCAACTTCATCATATTCTTCATTCATAATAGCATCATTTCTTAACCAAAAGCTAAGATGGATAAGAGGTTCTTTAAGAGTTCATATCTTCATATTCCTCATTGCTTGAGGGATCTTCTTTGGATGGTAAGAGCTTGATATTCAGTTGCTCCCACCTTCTCTTCTCGAGCTTCTTCTTCTTGTGTGTTCTCTTCCCAGAGTCTACTAAAAGTAATCACACATTCCTTGCATGAATGAATCCCATGATCCTGGGAGGCCATTCAAGGTGGCTATCACCACTTTTGCATTGTTGACTTCCTCTTTTATCACTTCAAGTTGTTCTTTGATTTGAGAGACCCTAGTAAAGTATGACTGTATGGTCTCTGCATTTTGGATCTTCACATTCTTCAACTGAGTTCTTAAGGTCATATTCCAATCTATGTTCTTCCCTTCAAATAGCTTGGTCAAGGAATTAAACATCTTCGGTGTCTTTAAGGAATACACTTGTAGTACAAGTTGATCAACAATGATCTTCTTGGCCTTGACCAAGTTCTTCTAGTGTAAGGCTTCTAACCTCATCTCCCTCTGGAACTGGAACCTCTCTACTCATGTAGGTGTCCAATTCATTTTCATCAGAGAGATCATATACTTCCATAATTGAAAGTTGTCAACTTCACCAAGCTTATCATCAAGCTGATGTGATAGATCACTTTGAAATGAGAACCTCAAATGAAAATAGCAAAGGATTAGATCTTACCGATTTGAGGTGTCGGTCCTGGTTCCGGAGCTGGCTGATCTAGGGTTTGTCACAGAAACCCTAAATTTCAAAACTTGAAATATTTCATATCTGATTGGATAGACAGATAGATCTCTTCAAATGGAGCTATCCAATGTACTCCTTTTCCAAAAACAGTGGAGGGAAGCTCCCGGAACAGGAAGCCCTAGTTTTCCAATTTCTTCTGCAAAAATGCCTGTCACTGTTTTTGTGATATCTCTGAAATTAATACTCTTTTTTGTTTGAAATTTTGCATTGAGGTAACCTTGCATGTCCCTTATCCAACACCATATGTTTCATCAGAATTGGTTTCACCAATTGGGATTTATGATCCTTTTCCCAAAGTGACCTGTTATAGGACTGTTCAGAACAACAAAGTTGTACGGACTTCCTGTTGGAGCAGGGCCCCATAGCTACAGGAAAAGCTGCTAATTTTGGTAGAATATGGACAATTTTTGGAGGAAAGATAGTTTTGGTGATGCCAATAATCTAGTGATATAAGATATGTGATAAAGGTACGACGCTGTAGCGCATTTTCCGTCGCGGATCGTGGGCCGAAAATTGCAGCGGTCGGAACAAGGAAGTCAAAGGAAATAGTACCTGAAGTGGTCGAGAAGAGAGCTCAACCACTGCATTTAAGGCAGAGACGATGAAAGGAGGGATCATATACCATCATAAATGGAGAAGGAGCAATGGGATGAGGTATTAAAGACAAAGGACAGAAGGGGAGCAACCGAGGAAGCGGCGCCCATACCCGCGATCAGCACCGAAAATCGTGGAAGACTGCAGGAAGTTGCGGTGTGACCGGTAAGCGACGGTTCAAAGTACAGATAGGACGATTGTCATAGTTAAGGTTTTGGGTTACTGTTGGGATAGGCCCACATTTTTGTATCACTGTGAGACCTTCAGGCCACCTATTTAAGCATGTATTTTGTATTATGAAGGGTTGGGTTTTTTTGGTTGTTACTAGTTGTCATCAGTATTGTGAGACATTGAGGAAGAGTCGAGCGCTGGTTCTATCGTTAGGTCTATAGTTATATTATTGTAACCAGTGGCCTACTCCTTGATCATGAATGTAAAAATCCACAGGGATTGAGAAAGAGAGAGAGGAAGGGTATATTGTAAGAAGAAAGCATTATAGGAAGAGAAGAGATCTAAGAGAAGGGCTCCCCGTTGTGTGCGTGGAGTTTCCCAGAAGATCTCATGCTGCATAAGAGGTTGCAGCGGAACTGTGTTTACTCTCTCAATATATAATACAAACAAAGTTCCCGTGGACGTAGCTTCCCCCCTGGAGGTGAACCACGTAACATCCGTGTGTTGTGCGACTGTTTCATGTGATTGTGCTCTACTTATTTGCTATCTGTTATTCATTACATGAATTTTGCTTATTAGTTAATGAATGTATGTATGCTATCCTTCAGTTTACAGTAACATAGAAGGTTAAATGTGAGTTGAATGTGTCGAATATTCTGTATATGAGTTTATCAGTGCTTGATTCACGACAGCTAACAACTACAGTGTTAAGTGACTTCTGTATATTTAGTTCAGCGAGTTGAGCGTAATTGATGTTAAGCGTGTTAAACTGTAGGAGGTTAAGTGAAGTTTTTTAACACCCTAATGAAGGTTAACTGAGCTATTACACCCAGGGAGGAAGCCTCTAGACCTTGAGAGTTGATGAGCATATTGAGTCTTACTGTAGGAAATATCGCAGCGTAGAAAGGTGATATCGCACTGTCGGGGGAGCTGCGGTGTGAGATATCGCAGGTTAAGAGTTGAGCAGGGGAGAAAGTTTGTGCATCATCCTAGAAGTTGCGATGCAATAAGAGTCAATCCCATAGCAGAGTCAGCTAGGGAGAGAGAGAAATAACCCTTGCTGAGAGATTTAGCTGGTTAATTAGAGTCAAGAGGACCTAGGATGCTACAGAACCTGGTTGAGGAAGCCTGATTCTTCAACCACCCCATCTAGGATCATTTGGGTGAGAGTTCAGGCCATTTTGCGGTCTGTTTCCGAAAGGGCCAGTGAGCTAGGGGTTTTGTTGGTACAATAAAGTAAACCCGGGTCTGCCTAGTAAGACCAACAAATGGTTCCATTGCGGGTTTTGAACAAATTGAAGAGCTGATGTTCTGTTGGCATCCTACTAAAGAAGAACTTAACCAGTGGGTTGAGTCTAAGGAAAGATAATTTGCTGAGAAAGAAAACAAGAGTCCTAGGCTAAGTATAGAGGACTGGCTACAAAAACATATCTTCATAGACCTGCATGAGATGTTTTTTGTGACCTATGCAAATGAGTTGTACGATTGGTTGTCAAAGTTGAATGATAAGCATGTATTCAAGAAGAAAAGGAACATTGTCTGGACACCGGAGCCGATTCACACCGTGAAGAGTGTAGATAATCCCATTTCTTGGGCAGTAGACTTCTAGCTTGTGAGTTTGCTGGAAGGTTTCATTACAGAGTTTGCAGTTGATCAAAGAAAGAGTTTCAGCGAAGCAGAGAGGTACTTCTTCAAAGGATATCATGGTCAGTACTTGAACTCTTTAAAGTTGTCCCTTAAGATGTTATTGTATGAAAAAGGAGTACTGGATATATTCTCAGATGAATAAGTTAAGTAAGTGTAATGTCACAAGAGTTTGAGAGTGATTCTGAAGAAATTGGATGTACACGTAGCGGTAAGAGATATAAAGTAGATTTCAGATCTTCCTTCTTTGAAGATAGTTCAGACTGTACTAGAGAACAGATTCAAAGTAATAGAGAAAGAAGAGTAGGGGGTATCCCTTACCACCTTTATACCCCACAGAAACCAATCGGGACTCAGAATAATCCTGCAGGAACTCCATCTAGTAGTTCACACACAGTACATACTACCTCTACACCACCTACATTTACACTGCCAAGTGGTAGTAATACAACAAATCAGAATCCACCTCGTAGAAACAGAATGGGGGATGACATGAAATTACCTACCTTTAGGGGTACAGGGGCAAAAGACCTAGAACAACATTGGTTCCTATGTGAAGCTCTATGGACCATTAAACAGATCTAGGATGACAATACTAAGCTTGTCCAGTTGGCCACTACACTTAGAGAAAGAGCTTTAACACGGTATATGAAGTATACATCGGTGAATAATAGAACACTCGTAGAGGTAAGGACCGCAATGATTAAGGAATTTAAGAAACCCAAGTCTGATTCACAATGTATCACAGAAATTAAAGACATTAAACAGTTACCCACAGAGTTAGTATGGGATTTCAATCAGAAATTTAAAGCTCTTATAGACCAAGTTAGTTTTGAGTTTGCATCGGAGCAGCATAAGGAATTGTTCATCGCAGCACTGCTCCCTCATATCAGACTTCCACTAATGCAACATAAACTCCATACACAGGATGAAGCATTGGAGATGGTAATGAAACTAGAGGCTTCACCTTTATCTGAGACTAGTGCAGGTATGACAAACTTACAGAATCAGTTAGCCAATCTCACTTTATAGCTACATGAGATTAAGAAAGGAAAAGAGGTTGAACAAGAATTATGATGTACATAGTGTAAAGGACATGGCCATAACAAAGATAACTATCCAGTATTTGTTGAGTATATAGCAAGTGGGGCTCCTAACCCCTTAGTACAGAATCAAGGTCCATGGTGTGAAATCTGTAGAACAAGAGGACATAGACCACAAGAATGCCCTTTACTTTAGAAGTATGTACAAACTCCTAAGAATTTATACTGTAACTTCTGTAAGTCAATAGGACATGATGAAAATAATTGCAAAGCTTATGATCTCATGATAGAGAGAAAACATGACTTCTACAGAGTCCAGTCAGAGACACCAGGACCAACAGCAGGTCCACAACATGAACCAGCTCATGATGTCCGTGGTGGAGGATTCATAGGAAGAGGCCGTGGTGGAGGCTTTGGCTGTGGCCATGGACCGATTGTTTGTTACAACTGTGGAGCCATAGGACATTATGCTAGGGATTGTCAGAACCCTACTACAACATGTAAGTATTGCAAGTCCTATGATCATACTATAGAAGAATGTCCTATCTTGGTAGCTAAGATTAAGGATCCTAAGCCAGTAGTAAACTAGAATATTCAGCTTATTGCTACCGAGCAGAAAGAACGAGAACCAAGAGTCAATGTTGTGACTCGCAGTGGTGCTTCTACTAGTAGGACATCGCAGGATGCCAAAAAGAATACAGGTCCGAAGTGGGTGCATAAAGCCACTAATAAATTTACACCACTTGACTTGTAGAAGAACAAAGAAACATTTCAGCAAGCTAAAACTTTCTTTATTGACCCTACACCATCAGGGTCGCAGATATTTCCTTGTAGGGGCGTACCGCAGCAAAAACCTTGTGGCGTTAGTCCTGTGCAGATATCGCAAGCTACCACATCTGGAAGGTGCGAAGAGGATGAGTTGACAGGAAGTGTACAATCCTTCCTGCAGAGCTGCTTGATACTCGTAAGAAATGAGAAAGCCATAGAAGAGCTTCAATGCATCATAGATCAGTATCAGTAGTCTTCTTTTGTGAGCAGTACGCATCGTGCTGTTCATAATATTATGGGCCATACAAGAACAGGAAGAGAAATGAGACTCACAGCACAAATTGGAGAGTTTGAAATGGATGAGGTAATCCTAGATTTAGGATCAGAGGTAAATGTTCTTACTAAGCAGACATGGGAACAGATGGGTAGCCCTAAGTTAGCCAAATCACCTATCCATCTGCGATTAGCCAATCAACAGAGGATATCGCCAATGGGTTGATTACTGCAAGTACCAGTTGATATTGATGGAGTTCGCAGCTTTGTGGATTTTGAAGTCATAGAAATTATTGGCGATAGTAGACAGTATCCAAATTTATTAGGCATTGATTGGGAATTTGATAACATGGCTATTATCAATTTGAAGAAAATACAAATGACCTTTGAGGATAAATAGATTCGAGTCATCGCACCGTTGGATCCTTTTAAGGGTCCTCGATACATTGAACCTATGAGAGCAGAGGAAGAGGTGCGTAATATGGAGAGCCTCTATCAGATGACTACTAACCAGAGTGATTATATCAATCCCACCGCAGAAGGAAATGTTATTTGGCGATGCGATAGCTCATGCGCATCGGATTCGGATGTTGGTTTAGAAAATTGGTAGAATAGACTTTATGAAGTTTCAGCTCGCAGATGTGCATTTATGACTAAGTCACTGCGATGGATTGGAATAGAGATTAAGGATATTCCATCATTTGATGGCTTAGCAGACGTCAATGACTTTTTATAGCAGTTTGAGCAGGAAATCCCTCATGAGCAGAGGATGCCAGTTATTGACCTTGCAGTAAGAGCCACACCTGCAAGATGGTGGCATGCACATAAAGAAAATATCGCATCATGGGATGATTTTAAGAGATTGATGATGATCAGATTCTCTAATGACAAGGAGCGTTTACAACAGAAGTATACAGGAGAAAGTGACCCCAGGTCACATATTAAGATTTGTGAACAGAATTGGTCGGACATTCCAAAGGATGAATGGGTTCACCTATTCATTCACACTTTAGACACAGTCCCAAGGAACTGGAACACTAAGACAGAGTTGCGCAGAGGAATGATTACATGGCCAGTTATGATAGACAGCTTTGTACTCACTTTCACTTTTGAATCTGAGTATCCAAGCATTGATCAGGCTCTAAATATTATAAAGACTAAGATATTTGATGACTATACTCTACCAGTGTATGCTCAGCTTGATTGGGCCATCCAGTTAGAACATGCGCTAGAGTGTTACAACTTCACAGAAGAGCCAGGTGATGAGGATGAGAATCCTCGCATTATCAACATTCTAGAGTCAGAAGGGACTCGTGAAGTTGATGGACCAAAGCTAGAGATTCCAGCTGTCACAGAGCCTATTAAGATTAAAAAGATCAATATTGGCATAGAAACAGAACCAAAGTTTACCTCTATTGGAGACTATTGGGATGATGAAACAGTAGGACACATTGCATATTTTTTACATGACTATTAGGACTTATTTCCCACTAAGTTTATAGAGATGAAGGGAATAGTAGGAGATTTAGTAGTCATGAGGATACCTTTGAAAGAGGATGCTAGGCCAGTTAAGCAACGTCCATATAGATTAAATCCTCATTATAAAGAAAAAGTTAAGGATGAGATTGATAATATGCTAGCAGCAGGAATCATTGAGCTAGTAGCAGAGAGTGAATGGGTTAGTCCCATGGTTGTGCAGGAAAAGAAAACTAGAGGAGAAATCAGGATTTGTGTCGATTTATGCAAACTCAACGACGCATCACTTCATGACCCATTTCCGATACCTTTTACTGATGAAGTTTTAGGCAATGTGGGAGGACAGGAGATCTACTCATTCACTGATGGATTTTCAGGCTATCACCAGATAAGAATCCATCCAGCGGATTGAGATAAGACCACCTTTGTGACAGAATGGGGCTCATTCCAGTATAGGGTAATGCCCTTTGGTCTTAAAAATGCACCAGCTATTTTTTCTAGAGTAGTAGTTGATGTCTTTAAGGAATACATCCATAAATTATTAGAAGTCTATTTTGATGATTGGACTATATTTGGATTAATCAAAAATCATATAGGAGATTTAAGGCTCATGTTACAGAAATGTAGGCAATATCAGATTTCTCTTAACTTGAATAAATGTATATTTTGTGCACCATTTGGTATTTTGTTGGGTCATATTGTTTGCAGACAAGGCTTGATGGTAGATCCTGCAAAGATTTCCATCATTGTAAATCTTCCAGCACCCAACTCAGTCAAGCAATTGAGGACAGTCCTTGGTCATACAGGGTATTATAGAAAATTCATCAAAGGCTATGCAAAGATCACATCACCTATGGAAAAGTTGTTAAAGAAAGAAGTGAAATTCTTATGGAATGAGGAATGCCAACAAAGTTTAGACACTCTTAAAGAGAAGATGGTTACAGCACCCATCTTAGTATTTCCAAATTGGAACAAACCATTTCATGTACATGTGGATGCATTTGGAATCACACTGGGGATTGTATTAACACAGCTAAGAGAAGGGGGTATTGATCACCCTATTGCGTACTCAAGCAAAAAGTTATCTACCACAGAAAAGAACTACACCACTACAGAAAGAGAAGGATTAGCTATGGTGTATGCTCTATAGAAGTTCAGGCACTACCTGTTGGGTGCCCCATTCAAGATGTTCACTGACCATTCCACTTTAAAGTATTTGGTCAATAAGCCATTGTTAGGGGGAAGGATCTGCAGATGGTTACTCCTATTTTAGGAGTATGATTTTGAAATTATTGTAAAACCAGGGAGATTAAATGTAGGACCTGATCATCTGTCGTGGATAGACTCAGGAGAAGAACCAATTAATTTAGAGGATAATTTTCCAGATGCGCAATTGTTTTCTATCCATATCGTAGATGAGTATTACGCAGATATTATTCACTTTCTCACTACAGGGTGGGCACCAGTTGAGTTTACTAAACAGCAAACGAAACAGTTAGTTGTTAAAGAAGTAGATTTCACTTTGATCGCAGCACATTTATACAAGTTAGGTCCAGATGAAGTCCTGCATAGATGCGTTATGCCGCACGAGAAAGAGGCCATTATCAGAGAAGCACATTCATGTACCGCAAGAGGTCATTTCTCAGGAAAGCCGACTGCTCAGAAAATTCTAGCTGCAGTATTATGGTGGCCTACTTTGCATAAAGAAACTAAGAAGTTTTGCAGATGCTGTGATATTTGCTAGAGGGTAGGAAAACCTTCGAGAAGAGATGAAATTCTGCTGCGACCATAGATTACACTGCGGGCATTTGACAAGTGGGCTATAGATTTTGTGGGTCCTATCAACCCACCAGGGAAACGAACAGGTGCGAGATACATCATCATAGGAACATAATACCTCACTCGATGGGCAGAGGCCAAAGCAGTAAGGAATTGTGATGCTGCTACAGCTGCACATTTCATTTTCGAAAACATCATAAGCAGATTTGGATGTCCCACAATTTTGATCAGTGATCAAGGCACACACTTTCTGAATCGCACTATCAAGGCCTTAACGGAGGAATTTCAGATACAACATCATAAGAGCACTCCCTACCAGCCACAAGCTAATGGTACAATGGAGGATATTAACAAGATTCTAGAAAATTCTCTTACTAAGATCTGTAACAACCAAAGAGATGATTGGGACCTCAGGGTTAATGCTGTATTATGGGCTTATAGGACTACATGCAAGAAACTTACAGGACACACACCTTTCAGCTTGGTGTATGGACAAGAGGCTGTTATTCCTATGGAATATATTATTCTTAGTTTAAGAATTGCTCAACTTATCGAGATGGCTGATACAAATACGATGAATGAAAGATTAGTGTAGTTGCTTGCCTTAGAAGAAGACAGATTCATCGCAGGATTTCATCAAAAAGTGCAGAAGGCATGAGAAAAAGCTTGGCATGACAGGCACATCAAGAGAAAGATTTTTTAGATAGGAGACCTAATGCTCCTTTATGACAACAAGTTTGTTAAGTTTCCAGGGAAGTTCAAGACACATTGGTTGGGACCATATCAGATTCAGCAACTCACAGAAGGAGGTGCCATTCAGCTCAGTAAACTGAACGGGGAACTTGTTCCTACTTTGATTAATGGCAGTAGGCTTAAGCTTTATAGTGATAGCAACTCCACCTCCCAGCCCTAACTCAGAGAACTAAGTGGTACAGATATCTAGTGTAGTTGAAAGGAGGCATCGCACCCATAACTAGTCTACACCAGCTGAAAAAGTTCTAAGTAGGAGGAATCACAGCAAGAAAGTTTATTTTGCGCAAGACATAGGACTATTGTGGAGTTTTTGAACGTTGCGGAGTTTCACGCCAACTTTTTGTTCTAGGATGATGCGGTGTGACATCGCAGCGAGGCGATGTTCCCCATGCTGCGAAGGTGATTTTGAAAGGGAAAGAGGGCCAGTCACTTCACCTTCTGACAAAATTTGGTAAATCTTGGTCGAGCCTGCCGCTTGCGCACAATTTTCGAGGGAAATTTGAACAGGTTTTCAGCAATTAATGAGGAGCGGGGCACAGGGTGTTTTCTTTTCCATGCAATAAATGCTACCAACAGGTCCATCCTAAGCAACTGTTGCTTCAAAGATTACCGCCTTCATTACAAATACCCAGATCATTCAAACAAAAGGGTTACTTTTACGATTTCTGAGAGTTACAGAGTAATTTGTAGAGTTTTCCCTATGCAGAGATACTCTATTTACAGAGTGCTGGTTTCCCCATTTTCACAGCAATTGCCAGTCCAGAGTATTGCACTGGACGGTTTACGTTCGAGACGGAGCCTTTAGAAGACATAGTGCGACGATTCAAGCGTGGTGGCATGGAGTCTGCTATGACGATGCCACCCAGGATTGTGAAATTAGGTGCAACACAGGTCAGGTAGATGCCAAGGACGAAGACTCAAGCTTAGATAGTAGAAGAGTCCAACTCAGAGCAGGAAGAAGAAGTTCATATGGCAACAATATACATTTTTCCACGAGTCGAGGATGCACCAGAGGTAACCATTCCCAAGGGTGCTAAGTTTCCTATTCTGCTACCGCCGATTCATCTTTGCGTAAAGGAAGATGGAGAAATGTTAGGATATGTCCCTGCTCTAAAATTTACAGACTATAACCTTGGAGACAGTAAGACATATCCTCAGTTTCGGCCGGATCAGTATCTTATGGTTCAGAGGAACCCAAGGACCGGTGCCGATGAGTTTGTTCATATGGAAAATGTCCGTATTCTTGAGTAGTCAGGCTTGCTCAATTTGTTGAAAATACCACATTTCGGATGAGGTGCAGAGGTTAGTTCCATGGTGCGTGTGCTACTTTCTTGTGTACATGGAGGTTACCTCTAGCTGGGTAATAGGGTTGATGTGAACATCGATTTGATACACCGCATCATTGGGCTGTCTAAAAGCGGTAAGGACCCTCAGACACATATATCAGGGAAGAGCAAGGATACTAAGCTACCGGCGCTTCTAGTTAACAAGTATAAGCTACAGAGAGGAGGTCGGGCTTATGACCTCACAACCTTAGTAGATGATACACTTAGATTTATAGCCAATCTACTTGCAGGCAGACTGTTAACCAAAGTTCGCTCGAAAGAAGTCACAGGAGCAGTAATTCACCTTGCCGTGCAGGTCGTAGAAGGTGAATAATTTAATTGGTGTTAGTTTTTATTAAATATTTTTCTTGCAGATTATTTGGCAGCATAGGACGAGCCAAACCACCCCTTCCACTTCTCGTGGCTGCTTATATTATGTGTATTCATCAGGTGGAGAGAGCCACCCCATACCCAGTTTCTACATCTACAAGGCGGAGAATGCAGAGGCGTGCGCTGTGCAAACTTATGGGAAAGAAACAACTTAGCCAAGAAAAAGATCAATATGATAGTATTCTATGAATACTATAACTGTTGAAGTGAGTCATCCAGGAGACACAGCGGATCAACACAGAGGTTGTTGACATGTATCACAATCGGCTTGATTTCATTGTGGACAAGCATACAATCTATCTGAGGCCAAAAGGGTTTAGAAAGGATGACTGGGCTATTGGATTGTTTAGGATGACAACGTAGGATGTAGAATATGTCATCAAAGACTTTGATGAAGAGTGGAAGAAGGCATTAGAAGATGCCACAACATGATTTGTACCAGCAGATACCGCACTGATAGATCCATTAGACAAAGGAAAATATAAGGTGGGTTTCAAGAGGAAAGATGCAGTAGAAGTGCCACCAGTGGCACAAAAGAAGAAAAAAGTCAAATCCTCAATGCCAACCATAGAGACCGCACTAACAGATGATGACTATGATATCATCGTAGTGAGATTGAAAGAGGAGATGTGGGACTCATTTCAGGTGATGCAGACATCGTAGGGCAAGATGTAGAGCACGATAGATAAGCAGCTTCTAGATTTGAAAGCACTAACTGAGAAGACTGCCATGATGTAGACTCAGCCAGTCAAGGCGACAGCAGGAGAAAGCTCACAACCATCGATTTCTCGTGAGGAAGTCTTTGCAAAGGATCACACCAATATAGTGCTGATATGGCCAGGGAGCATCCAATTCCCTGTTTCGATGATTGATGTGCAGATACAGGTTAGAGAACTTGTCGAGGTTAATCTAGCACAATTCCCCGTTGATTAACTATAGATGATCCAGTAGTAGATAGCCACAGAGCTCAGGGATAGAGAGCTTGTGACTTATAACCAGAACACTTAGCTGATACAACAGAATGCAGATCTCACCATAAGATTTCAGACAAAGGTGGAGGAGTTAAGACTATATGAAGAAAGAGAATAGGATCTAAGTCAAGTCCTACAAAACATCGCATTGGATTTACCCCAGTGTAACATAGAGTTTGCCTTGCCTTTAACGCAGAAAGTAAGAAGAATTGAAGATAGAGCAAAGGATCTGGAAGAAACAATGGTCAAGATGGAGGAAGACCACAAGGCACAGATTGTTGAGCTTGAGGCTCGAGCACCAGGCACACCTGAGGCAGATAAGGAAGCAAGGGTACAGGCCTTTAGAATCACTTCAACGCAGATGAAGTGTCGCATAGATTATGTAGAGTCATTACTAGCTGATGCAACGAAGACATGGTTAGAGCTAGAAGAGCTCCCAGATAGACTAGATTTGCAGTAGAGCATCCAGAACATAGAGAATGCAACAACACAAATAAAGGAAGAAGTCAAGAGCTTAGGAGCTCTTACAAAGATGAAGAAGATGAAAGAGATGAACCATTTGCAATAGGAAGCACAGAGGTTGCAAGCAAAAGAGATACAATTCAATAATATGCTTTAACTGTATCAGGAACAAATCACAGAGCTGGTCGATGCGTTTGAGAAGAAGGTCAAGGATTTCACTGCAAGCAAGAGTGTAATTGATAGCACAGAAGACCCCATGATTAGTCAAGTTATGCTTGAAGCGGCAAAAGACTGTGTCGAAGCTATGGACAAAGATGTCGCAGGACTCAAGGAGAGATTCGAAAGGACTTCGCAGGAAGCCAAGGAGATGCTATAGAAAAAGAAACCAGCTGTTAGTGGCTCGGGGATGAGCCACAAGTAAGTGTTAGGGGACTGTTGGAGCAGGGCCCCACAGCTACAGGAAAATTTGCTAATTTTGGTAGAAGATGGACAATTTTTGGAGGAAAGATAGTTTTGGCGATGCCGATAAGCTAGTGATATAAGAGATGCGATAAAGGTACGAAACTGTAGCGCATTTCCCACCGTGGAACGCGGGCCGAAAATCACGGCGGTCGGAACAAGGAAGTCAAAGGAAATAGTACCTGAAGTGGCCGAGAAGAGAGCTCAACCACTGCATTTAAGGTAGCGGTGACGACAGGAGGGCTCAGCTACCCTCATAAATGGAGAAGGAGCAATGGGACAAGGTATTAAAGACAAAGGATAGAATGGGAACGACCGAGGAAGCGGCGCCCATACTCGCGATCAGCGCCGAAAATTGTGGAAGACTGCAGGAAGCTGCGGTGTGACTGGTAAGTGGCAGTTCAAAGTACAGATAGGCCAACTGTCATGGTTAATGTTTTGGGTTACTTTTGGGATAGGCCCATAGTTTTGTATCATGGTGAGACCTTCGGGCCACCTATTTAAGCATGTATTTTGTATTATGAAGGGTTGGGTTTTTTTGGTTGTTACTAGTTGTCGTTAGTATTGTGAGACATTGACGAAGAGTCAAGCTGTGATTCTGTCGTTACGTCTATAGTTATCTTACTGTAACCAGTGGCCGGCTCCTTGAGCATGAATGTAACAATTTGTAGGGATTGAGAGAGAGAGAGGAAGGGTATATTGTAAGAAGAAAGCATTATAGGAAGATAAGAGATCTAAGAGAAGGGCTCCCAGCTGTGTGCGTGGAGTTTCCCAGAAGATCTCATGTTGCATAAGAGGTTGCAACGGAACTGTGTTTACTCTCTCAAGATATAATACAAACACAGTTCCCATGGACGTAGCTTCCCCCCTGGAGGTGAACCACATAACATCTGTGTGTTGTGTGACTGTTTCATGTGATTGTGCTCTACTTATTTGCTATCTGTTATTCATTACATGAATTTTGCTTATTATTTAATGAATGTATGTATGCTATCCTTCAGTTTATAGTAACATAGAAGGTTAAATGCAAGTTGAATGTGTCGAATATTCTGTATATGAGTTTATCAGTGCTTGATTCACGACAGCTAACAGTGACAGTGTTAAGTGACTTATGTATATTTAGTTCAGTGAGTTGAGCGTAATTGATGTTAAGCGTGTTAAACTGTAGGAGGTTAAGTGAAGTTGTTTAACACCCTAATGAAGGTTAATTGAGCTATTATAACTAGGGAGGAAGCTTCTGGACCTTGAGAGTTGATGAGCATATTGAGTGTTACTGTAGGAAATATAGCAGCGTAGAAAGGCGATATTGCACTGTCGGGGGAGCTATGGCGTGAGATATCGCAGGTTAAGAGTTGAGTAGGGGAGAAATTTTACGCATCATCCTAGAAGTTGCAATGCGATAAGAGTCAATCCCATAGCAGAGTTAGCTAGGGAGAGAGAGAAACAACCCTTGCTGAGAGATTTAGCTGGTTAATTATAGTCAAGAGGACCTAGGATGCTACAGAACCTGGTTGAGAAAGCCTGATTCTTTAGCCACCCCATCTAGGATCACTTTGGGTGAGACTTCAGGCCATTCTATGGTCTGTTGCTGAAAGGACCAGTGAGCTAGAGGTTTTGTTGGTATAATAAAGTAAACCCAGGTCGTCCCAGTAAGACCAACAATTCCATGTGTCACTGTTTCATATTCTGGGTCTGAAATTCAAGCCACAGAAATTAAAGTCCGTGCCCTTTTTGGAACAGCTTCAGGAATTCCATTTGGACCTCTGTAGCCCAAGCTATAGCAATTCTCCCCACGTGTCCTATTTATGGATGAATTATGGAAGAGGCTGGAACCCTAACTTGGAGGGATCATATCTATCAAAATATAGCGAATCTGAGGCTGAATTTTGGATACAGTGTTCATCAGTATGTTATCTTCAGTCCCTACAATTTTTTGCTCCTGTTCCATCTCCAATCTCAGGATATAGCGAATGTAGAAACACTTAGCAGTTTTAGTATTTAGGGTTTTTCTAGCTCAGGGTCAAACTAGGGTTTGACTTTCCTGAAGTTTCACCCAACCAAATTTCTTGATCCAGGTCTCTAAAATTCGATTTTGATGAGGAGAAAAATCCTATGCCAAGCTCACTCAAAAATTCCTCTTATGTAGAAATCCCTAATTTTTGCATCAAAAACTGAAAATGCTCGGAATCGAATTCTGCTTCAACAAAAAGATGTGCCCTTCAATGGAGAGTCAACCTAGCATACTTTTGCTAATGGATTGTGGAGAGAGACCCAAAAAGTAAGAAGCCCTAGCTTTTGTAGCTGCACAATGTCTTCTTCTTAGGTTAGCTCTGATACCATGTTATATTTTTATCATTCAAGCTACCATTATGATCTTAGGATCTTTAATTGAGAGAATAACATGCACAACAATAAAACACAAGCACAACAAAAGAGACAAGAGACACAAAGAAATTTCCTCGGGGAAACCATAAAGGAGAAAATGCCCCAAATTCCTCAGAGATAGAATCAACACCAAAGGTAAAACCGAAAAACAGTAATATGATCTCCCAACAATAGCAGTCTCTCTCTCACACACTGAGAGAGCTTCTCCTCTCTCACTCATGCACCCCAACGAGTGAGTGTGTGTGTGTCCTAAATATAGAGACTCACTCTCTATTTTTATTCTTCCATTCACTTGGAACCCACTCCATCATGTCAGCCTCACTTAACAATTACTTACTAGAGCCGACATCTCTAGGAGTGTCTAATAACCCTAGTGCCCCACAACTTGTGGGGTCTTTGCCTCCTCTGACCAACAAGGAGGTTTATCCTTAACATAATGGTGGGGACTATTGCCGCAACTTACAATGACTCACCTAAGGTCGAATTCACTAGGATAGTCTAATAACCCAAGGGCCCCACAACTGTGGGGACTTTAACCCTTGACCAATAGGAGGGTTACCCACAATGACTTGACATGACTTTATCATTATAGAAACTTCCCGGAATAAACATTGGGGTATGACATGACTCAAATACATTACAATACATCCCGAAATAAGCATAGAGTTAAAATACATAAGAAATATGGATGGATACATTCCAAAGTTACAATTACATCAACACAAAAAGACTTTCCCTGCAAGGAGAGACAATGATGGGACTACAAACTTTCCTTGTGAGAAGGAATGATAAAGATATGAACTCTCTTCAGAAAGGAGGAACAAAGTCGAAGATATGGACTTCCCTTGAAAAGGAAGAGTAGATCAAAGAAATGAACACTCCTCAGACAAAGGGGGAGCAGGTTGATAATGGATCCTCCAAGAAAATGGGGAGTGATGATGAGACTGACATTGGTGATGGGATGACAGTGATGCTCCAGTATGAAAGAGGCCAAGTGCACCTGAAGATGCTGATAAGGTCTGGCATTCACTTGTGGACAATATTATCTTCTCTTGATGATTGAAGGTGTCGTTTAGGAGAACATACCTTATGAACTAAGGGTTTGGGGTCACCAACATACAAAAATAAAACTTGCATACATACAACAATCTGAAGATATTTATAAGAGAGAGGAGATAGAAAGAATTTGCACCTTATTTATGAAGGTTGGTTCTAGATTTAATACTCACTCCAAACGCTCCAGAAAATTCAAGATGATCGAGAACCTGCAAAAAGAGATTGATATCTAACACATAGATATTGATTTTTATATCAAAATGAATGAAATATTGCAATTGCATATAGAAATAAATGGCAATGAATTCCATAAATCATAACAAGTAATTTTATTAACACACAATGTGGAAGAACATCACTCTTTATTTATAAGCCAGGATTGATACAATCTCTATCTGAGAAAAGCCCTCCTATGCTATCCAAGGAACTGAGTTCTCTTGCTCGGAATCTCCAAAGATATTCCTCCAGCATAACCTTTCTCTTATGAGATGCCACTTCAACCTCTACCCCTCCCCTCTATTTATACTTGATGATCATGAGGAGTTTTGAAGGTTAATATGGTTAGGGAGGTTGGGGGCATTATGATTATGAACCCAACTGTCTCTGACTAATCATGTTTTTAATTTTTAATTTTTTGGCTTAATGTAACCACAGGTATGTATACTGGCAGGTTGTGAATGGACCGTCACTCTTTTGAAGGAAACTCACGAATTCCCAAAATGATAATATAACCATGGGTTGCATATATGGCTACCCGTGAATGACTCACGAGGTGCAATGTCAATAGTCATGATTACAAGTTAAGCATATTAAAAACATGGGAAAGACTGGAAGGAACGAGGTGTATCAAGGCATATGCTCAACTATAGGTTTTTGGAAACTTCTATCCATAATGTCCTTTCATGTACCGACACATTCAGTTTCATTACTCGGACAAAGAAGTTCCATTTCACAGTGTAATAGATGCCCCCTAATGTGTGAGGTAAAAGGGAATCGATGGCCAAAATACATTACAAATCATTAGCTTGGAGAACCTTAGTTACCAAGGTCATAGAGAGGTACCTAAAACAGACAGATCAAATTCATATACAAAATAATTTATGAGGATTCCATGTTCAATAAAGTGGAACACTAGCTCCTTTACAATATTTGATTACATCATATAGTACGGGAAACATCACCATGTATGTTTTACAATGGTGGATCAAAGCCACAATATACAATGCCGAGTCTTCAATATATGAAACTAGTGTCACAGAACATAACATAATATTGTGCAACTTAGGTTATTGATATTTGAACCCAAGGTCTTCATCCAAATCCATAGTAATTAGTACAATTCCTACAATGTGAATATGTGAGCTGAAGTCAAACATGGAAGGAATCCATTAGAATGTCAGTGAATGAATGATGTTGAAAACTGAAGCAAAGGAGTTCACCAATATGTATTGTGAATCATAAGGTACCATCTTCGGAACTCTAGGCCTTACTCTTTAGGAGGTACTGATTGGAAGCCGTAGTACGAGAAGAAAGGAAATGAATCCTTCAACAGATCACAAGAGTAACTAAAATTTTGGATGAGGAAAGGTAGACACAATGTAATCTCAGAAATGAAAATGATGGGAATCAGGATGATTAGATAGAGGTAATGATCCTTGAATAGTGATAACGACACAAACATGACCCTAGGTAGCTTTAGAATTTCATATGGCACAAATAGAATTATCTGGCATGTATGATACATGATCAGATTCCCCATGTATAAAGGACAAGTGGAGGAGTAATAACTCAAAGTGATAGTTGTACTGAGAGATAGAAAACTGAGACATGAGTATCGGGAGGTTTAGAGAGTGCTTTGTTCAAGGATGACATGCTACCAACATAATTATAACCCAAAGAGTGAAATTCTTCCTTACCTTTCTTGTTAAGTTTTACTGAGTCCATGAAAGTCAACTTGAGTCTCTCTTAATTTTTGACAAGATTGAAGAGGGGAGAGAATAATGCTTGATATGTCACCGATTTGTGGATTATATGAGCCCAAATTAGTGGATTCTCATCAGTGCTTTCATAGTTTTGAGAGTCTGAAAACTCCAAAGAAGACTCTAGGGGGGTGCCTTTTCGTAAATTTAGTCTCCCGAGTCCGAAAAAGTATAAAACAATACACATAATGATGATGACATGCTTTAGAGAGTGCTTTGTTCAAGGATGGCATGCTACCAACATACTTATAACCCAAAGAGTGAAATTCTTCCGTACCTTTCTTGTTAATTTTTACCGAGTCCATGAAAGTCAACTCGAGTCTCTCTTAATTTTTGACAAGATTGAAGAGGGGAGAGAATAATGCTTGATATGTCACCGATTTGTGGATTATACGAGCCCAAATTAGTGTATGATCATCGGTGCTTTCATAGTTTTGAGAGTTTGAAAACTCCAAATAAGTCTGAGTCCGGGAGGTTTAGAGAGTGCTTTGTTCAAGGATGACATGCTACCAACATACGTATAACCCAAAGAGTGAAATTCTTCCTTACCTTTCTTGTTAAGTTTTACCGAGTCCATGAAAGTCAACTCAATTCTCTCTTAATTTTTGACAAGATTGAAGAGTGGAGAGAATAATGCTTGATATGTCACCGATTTTTGGATTATATGAGCCCAAATTAGTGGATGCTCATCGGTGCTTTCATAGTTTTGAGAGTCTAAAAACTCCAAAGAAGAATCTAGGGGGGTGATTTTTCGTAAAGATAGTCTCTCGAGTCCGAAAAAGTATAAAACAATACACATAATGATGATGACATGCTTTAGAGTGCTTTGTTCAAGGATGACATGCTACCAACATACTTATAACCCAAAGAGTGAAATTCTTCCTTACCTTTCTTGTTAAGTTTTACCAAGTCCATGAAAGTCAACTCGAGTCTCTCTTAATTTTTGACAAGATTGAAGAGGGGAGAGAATAATGCTTGATATGTCACCAATTTGTGGATTATACGAGCCCAAATTAGTGTATGCTCATCGGTGCTTTCATAGTTTTGAGAGTTTGAAAACTCCAAAGAAGTCCGAGTCTGGGAGGTTTAGAGAGTGCTTTGTTTAAGGATGACATGCTACCAACATACTTATAACCCAAAGAGTGAAATTCTTCCTTACCTTTCTTGTTAATTTTTACCGAGTCCATGAAAACCAACTCGAGTCTCTCTTAATTTTTGACAAGATTGAAGAGGGGAGAGAATAATGCTTGATATGTCACCGATTTGTGGATTATACGAGCCCAAATTAGTGGATGCTCATCGGTGCTTTCATAGTTTTGAGAGTCTGAAAACTCCAAAGAAGACTCTAGGGGGGTGCTTTTTCATAAATTTAGTCTCCCGAGTCTGAAAAAGTATAAAACAATACATAGAATAAATCTCTTAGCTTCTGAATAACTAAGGTATACCTTTTTTGTATTTAGTCAGCAAGGTCTGAAAAAGGGGTAAACTATCACCCAACTGATGCACCTTCAAAAGAATCATATAACTTGAGTTTAACGAGTGTGAAGGAAGGCAAGATCACTCGAAAAGTTCCATTTATTTATGAGAATGGGACTGACAACAGTAAACTCGATGATTTCTTTTAGGGTTTAGCGAGCATGACAAAGACATAAAGTATGCTTGAAATATTATTTATGTTTAGGTCTAGAGCACAAAAAAGAGAAAACTAAGCTAAAAAAGTTCATTTTCCGTAAGTTTAGTCCTCCAGGTCCAGAAAAGAGGTAGCCATATGCCTGAAGATACTCTTCTAAATTTTGAAGAAAATAGAGTGTTCCTTTTTTGTAAATAATCCAAATGATCCGGAAAAAGCGATAAACTAATACCGATGTGGATGATTGTTCAATTTACCTTAACGAGTCTGAACAAACAAGTTTACTCGGCAATCCAGTCAATTTTAAGGAGTCAGAACAGGGCTTAAAGATAACTCCATAAGGTCGAGGATCCTTATAATCGGGGGTATTTTGGTAAAAAGATGCAAAATGAGGCTCATTTTGTCATGAAAAACAACTACGAAGGCTCCCGCAACCTAACACAACTGCAACATTGGTACCAGAAAGATAGTAAAATGTTCTAAACTAGGGTTACTCATGTAAAGCAGGCCCTATCCACAGAAGAACAATGATGTGTGCAAGGTAAAAATTCGTTAAACACCATAGTCCATGGATGAAAAGAGATCCTAGGGTTAAATGGAGGATGAGGTGTGAATGCAAAGTATGTAGAGGAGACCAGATCCTACCCTATATGTGGCAAAAATCAACTTTCGTATCATCCAGTACCTGTAGCATCTAGGTAAAAACACATGGTATTAGTTTAGATAATCATAAATGACTTTTAACTATACAAAGTGGGTAAAAATTTCAAATTTTTACGATAAATAATTCAAAATCAAAACATAACATACCATTTTGAGTTTTTAACCAAATTTAGCCATGTTACCTCCTTACTTCATCTAATCGTTGTGGGAAATCTGGTCGACCATTTTAGAATCTGCGATGTGTAGGTATTTATAATCTCCCTTCTCTTTGATTTCATGAATTTCTATTTTAAATTTAATGGTTAATTAATGGGTTTTTTTCCATCCCTAAAGGCACCACGACGATACCGCGGGTAGCCTTCATTGGAATCACGAATGTGTGTTATAACCGCGGGTTTCCATATTTGCATTATAACTATGGGTTGCCTGTAGTGCAACCTGCGAATGGATTGAGCCGTGCACACTGCACAATCGCGATTAATGTACAGAATTGGTTTTTTCCAAAATCTAATGATGAAATTGGTTTTTATCAAAATCTAATGGTGAAATTGTTTCTTGGGAAGAAAAACATAGTGTTTGAATGTCAAGAAAGAGAGAACAAGGATATGGATCGTGATGCAATGGGATATCTCATGACTTTGTAAGATTTGCAAAGACATGGCTTACTAAAATTCTACTGCACATCAAACATGGGTTCACAAGTCCGTCTACTAGAGATACTAGTGAGCTTGTGGGACCATGAGCTTGGGTTGTTTGACCTCCAAGGGGAAACCTTGGAGTTGACTGTAGAAGACATATTTTATCACAGGATTATCGCACAGGGGATCACCTGTGAACATGGAGGGAACCAACCGGGGTGGTGATCCTCTCAGTGTCCAATATTATATCAATACTTACTTCCTACCCATGACCTAGAAATTGGGGACACAAATCTTGATTTCACAGCTCACTAGCTTTCCACTGAAATTCCTAGTGAGTACCGTAGTCAGAGTTGCAAGATATTATTCTCTACACTTAGCAGCTCGGACACACATGTGCATAGCGATAGAGTGTCTATGGGGAGCACTATTTGATTGGTGTTTGGGACTAGTCCCAATTAAGAAAAAAAATTATCTAACTGTAGGAGAGGTCGGAAGAAGAATTTTAGGTATGCAAGTATATTCGATGCATTATTCTTCGAGAGGGTTCCTGCCCTCAGTCTCGTAGTGAAACTACCACTGTGCCCACCCTGTGAGCCTAGACTCATGCGGTGCGGTGACATTTTTCTCCAACAGGGTGGTGGAGGTGGAATATAGAGAGGATATGATGATGACTTCTATTCCTAGTGGAGTAGACAGGTACCTAACCTTGAGCATTTCCCCTATGCAGGTTTGTATTTCAGGGGTGATCCAGAGCTCATCCTCCCTCTTGGAGGAGCATGGGGAGAGATGGGTATGATTTTACTTTTTCATTATTTAACTTTTATGAATTTTTGTTCATAAATTTATATATACATATGTACTTGAGTTTGATATACCTTATGTTGATATGCAGATATAGGACCATTTCGTCCTTATGGACACCCTAGGACTTTTGTTTGGCCTATGGAGATTGGAAGTGATGACGCGATGCTTCATGTGGTGGAGGGGAAGCTGGCCAGGATTACCCATGATGTCCCCACTCTTAGGATGGAGAGGATCCCTATGGTGATGCAAGAGCATGTAGTTGGAGTTCCTCTGCCCTGGTTACGTCTTTTTTGAAGGGTAACCAGGGTTGTACTTTGTTATCGGGAGGTTGTATAGGAAGCCGCAGCCGAGGAGGCTGAGGATAAGCCCTGGATCTAGGAATATTATGGATTTCAATCCTACTTTGGTATTTTGATGTACTTATGACAAGATATTCATATTAGAATCGATGTATTATGAACATATTTTACACACACACATATACACCTGGTTATGTACATGTGTTTCAAATGCGTCTTTATATTTTACAATGTATGTGTTAATTTCCAATCAAGTATATAATTTGAAAATGCATCAGTAATTGTGTTCTGGTTCCTTGAAATATGATTGTATGAAATGTATTCAAAATTCCTTTTAAGTAACCTGACGCTTAAGAATTGACGTAGTAAGGTAGGGTGTCTCACCTGATAATCACCATTAAGTTAGGAAACCACTAATTGGGATTCAAGCCTAACTTCTAGGATGGTAATACCACACAACATAGAATCCTAAAGAAGCTCAATGACCACACTGTATTCAACCACATTATTAGTCTCAAGACCTAAGTAGGCGCCACTAAAGGCAACCAGTTGTCCCGAGGGTGCGTAAATAACCTAGGCAGCCGAAGCCAGATTGCAAGTGTGACGACTGGCGCCATCAGTAAACCCTATGAACCAATCAGATGAAATCTAAAACAACCAACATACTATGTAAGAAACACTAAATAGTATTGACCTATTGTACAAAAACATTCAATAATAATACAAGAAAAATTACCGTGCCTAAGCATAATACTTCTTCAGGTAGAGCCCATTTCTGGGCTTCGACAGCTTATTACCATCAAAATCAGTTAACTCATAAGATCCCTTATTTAAACCTTTAGACACAACATATGGGCCTAACCACATGGAATTTAACTTACGTGCCCCTAGGGGTTCCTTCTCTTGATCCCAAAGCAAGACAAGTTCTTCTTCAGAGAAAACTATAGGTTTTAAGGCTTTATCGTACTGGTTTTTGACCTAGTTTTTATGAGCTTTATTTGCAGTAAGCACATCTCTGTGTTGCTCATATAGATTCTCTAAATGAAGCAAACATTCTTCAAGATTGGTAGTGTCGAGAGGCACATGAATATAATTTTTTTAGGGATGCTATCTCGCACTCAACCGGTGTGACTGCTTCCACCCCATGAATGAGCTAGAAGCAGCATGGACATTAGTCTAGTATGCCCAAAGTGTAGGATATAGCATGATATGCCAATTTGACCTACTTGCATTAATTGTGTGATTAAGAATGGTTTTCAAGTTTTTATTGACCGCCTCTACTTGTCCATTCGCTTGAGGGTAAAAGGAATATTAATGATATTTCCTAAACCCTAGCATTATGTTCAATTCAGTCATCATGTTGTCCTTGTTGAAATATTGTAACTTCAAAGGATATTCTAAATGTATTTTACTCATGTAACCCAATGGAGATGTTATTATTCCTCTGGTGGGGTTTTACTATTGTATTTTTTCATCATAGATTCATGAGGTAAATCCTCCACTTGTGTCGGGTATTTAGCACCCTAATAAATAATATAATATATTGTTTTGAGTCTTCCTAGGAGAAGTCATCCTAGACAGTTTAGTGGGGATGACTTGGTTGGGGTAAAATTAAATTGACTCATTGTGTATAAATAGAGGAGTTGTGTTTTTTATTTGAACATAGACTCACTCACTGGAGTAGCGCATAGGACAAAGAGAGAGACAAAATAGAAAGAGGATAACACCTATTTTTTGAGTTGTCTTTTATACATCTTATACAGAGGAATTTTTGCTGGGTTTTCTTCCCCTTAAGCATTTCCCAGGATAAATTTTGTGTTTATCTTATGGTTGTGTTTCTATCAGTGATTTTGGATATGCTGCTGCTTTGATTTTGAATTGACCACTATTGAATCTAGTCTATCATATGAAATATTAACATGGTATCAAAGCTAACTTGATTAGAGCATATTTCATAAGGTGAAATTCTCTCTCCTCCCTCTCTGGAAGAAATTAGGGTTTCTCCAAAAGTTGGAGTTTTGAAGATATACATTTATATAAAGTTGTTCCCTCCTGGAGCTCATATATTGAGCCCTATATCGAAGTTTTTGGGTGGTTGGATATCCAGGAAATCCAAACCCTAGTTTGGCAGTGAACTAAAAAACTACAATGAAATGGAACCAGAATTTTTGTAGTGTTGCAAACTCACAAGTAGGATTTGAATACTGAAGATTTGGGATCTCCAGAAAGTATTTGGATCAACCAACACCTCCCTCAATTGCATATAATTGTAAGGTCAACCTGTTGTTTTGATCCACTTCATTTTTGAGTAACCTACTGGACAATATAGCCCCAAGCACTAAGATTGAGGACAAATTAGAAGGCCTACAAAACTTTATATCTTGGAAGTATAGGTTGGTCTTATTCTGAAAGAGAATGGTCTTGAGAAGTACATCAAGGATGAGATTGTAGAACCTAAAGAATATTAAGCTAGGGAGAAGCATGAGCAAGACATACTCAAGGAAATGAGGATCATTGTTGATTCTATTAAGGATCACTTGATCCCTCAAGTGTCATCTAAGAAGACGCCTAAACAAATGTATGATGCACTTTCCAGAATGTATGAAGGAAGGAACATCAACAGAAATATGAATCTGAGAGCTCAACTGAAGGGAACCAAGATGAAAAAAGGGGAATATATTCAATATTAGTTCACAAGGGTCTCCCAATTCAAAGAGAAACTAGGTGCTATTGGAGACACCCTTGATGAGGATGAATTAGTTATGACTGCTCTAAATGGCCTCACTAGATATTGGGACTCATTCATCCAGACTATATGTGCCATAAAACAAAGTATGAAGTTTGACATAGTATGGGAATATTCCATACAAGAAGAAGCTAGAGTATCCAATAGAGAAGCTCTCCTCAAAGAAGATGACCAGGCTCTAGCTACCCATACCAAAGGAAGAAAAAAATCAAAATTCAAGAAGAGTAATCATAAGAATTCAAAGAAGAAATGATAGAAGAAGAAGAAGGATTACTCAAAGTATCAATGCTACAAGTGTCATAAGATAGGATATCTTGCTAGAGAATGTCCATCACCAAAGAAGAAGAACAACAACAAAAAGGAATCATGGCCATCTAGCTGAATATGAGGATGAAGAAAGACATCGAGAGAAAACTAGAGGTGAAGATGTAGAAGAATATGTGTTATTCTTTACACTCTTTGGGTTTGTAACACCTAGAGAAGATACATCACTTATTGATAGTGGTACCTCTAAGCACATGACAAGAAAGAAGACAACTCTGTCAATACTTGAAAAGAAGAAATATCCCTAGAAGGTATCATTGGGAGATGAATATCAATATCCCATCAAATGTATTGGTTAATTAAGAAACAATCTTGACTCTCGGATTTCCATAAAGATGAAGTAAGTATTATATGTACCAGGTTTTAAAAAGAACCTACTTCCCATCTCAGCTCTAGATAAGAAAGGATATAGAGTTTCTTTTATAGATGGACATGTACTTATGTGGTCCAAAGGAAAGACACTTGAATATGTTTTAGTCATTGGAGAAGAAGAAGGAGGATTGTACAAACTCAAAGGATATCCAAAGACAACCCTTGTCCATGAGACTACCAACTCAAGTGAACTGTGGCATAGGAGACTTGATCACATCAACTACAAAGCATTTCCCTATGTGAGCAAGGTGGTAACTAGGTTACCATATCATAATATTGAACATGATGGAACCTACAAGGAATGTGCACAGGGAAAGAACATCAAGAATCCCTTTTTGAAAAGTGAAACAAAGATGAAAGGTACATTGGAACTAATCCATTCCAATGTATGTGGTCCTATGCCCTCCGTATCCTTGAGTGGATATGAGTAGTACTATGTCACATTTATTGATGACTATTCAAGAAAGACTTGGATCTAATTCTTGAAGAATAAGATTCAAGTGTTCGAGAAAATCAAGGAATTCAAAGCCTTGATAGAGAACCACTCAGAAAAGAAAATCAAGACACTTAGATCATATAATGGTGGAGAATACAATTCAAAGGAATTTGAAGAATTCTGTAAGGAGGAAGGAATCAAGAGGAAACTAACCACTCCCTATAATACCCAACAAAATGGTGTTGTGGAAATAAATAATAGAACTATTATGGAAGCAGTAAATACCATGATTCATGACCAAGACCTCCCAATGCACCTATGTCCTGAAGTTGCAAGAAAAACCGTATATGTGCAAAATAGACTATCTCACAATTCTCTTGGATTCAAGACTCCTGAAGAGATCTATACCAAAAAGAAACCTGAAGTAATCCATCTTAAGATATTTGGCTGCCCATTATATGTACATATTTCGAAAGAGAAGAGAACCAAATTGGATCCTTCTGGTAAGAAGGGAATATTTGTAGGATACTGTGAAGTCTCCAAAGCCTTCAGGATGTACATTTTAGGATTCCATCATATCGAGATTAGTAGGGATGTAACATTTGATGAAGAGATAGCTCTTAATAAGTCTAGAAGGTGTTAGCTTGAAGTAATACATGAAAATGATGTACCTCCTAGAAGGATAGAAGCTAAACCATCTCCTGAAATAGTAGCATTAGAAGATCATGGCATGCTAGAGCCTTAGGAGCCCCCTACTATGGATATCTCTTGAAATAGAAAACCTACTTGGGTAAGAAAAATCATACAAGAAGCATAAATATATGGAGCACCAGAAGGCTCCACAAGAACCAAAAAAAGATCAAATCCATATTCTAGTTATGTAGCTTTGATGTGTGACCTTGTAGATGAAGAACCCACCAGCTATGAGGAAGCTGCACAGAAGAAATAATGGGTTGAAGCAATAATGAAAGAATACCAGTCGATCATGAAAAATAATGTTTGGGATATTGTTCACAAAACTGAAAACAAGAGTGTGGTATTTTCGAAATGGATCTACAAGATAAAACATGTTGCTGATGGAAGTATTGAAAAGTACAAAGCAATATTTTTGGCTAGAGGATTCTCTTAGAAAGAGGGGATCGATTATGAAGAGACATTTGCTCCAGTAGCAAGGTACACTTCCATCAGAACTATCACAGCACTTTATTCCATAATGAAGTGGCACTTACACCAAATGGATGTAAAGACAGCCTTCCTTAATGGTGTGATTGAGGAAGAGGTTTACATCGAACATCCACAAGGATTTGAAGTCAAAGACAAAGCGACTCATGTATGCAAGTTGAAAAAAGTATCTGTATGGACTGAAGCAAGCTCCTAGAGCTTGGTATGACATAATAGATAGATTCTTGACAAGGATGGGCTTTACCAAAAATAAAGTTGATCCTAATATTTATATGATGATTATGGATGATGAACCAGTCAGACTATTGTTGTATGTGGATGATCTATTTCTGACTGGAAATGAGAAACAAATCAAGGATTGCATGAAGAAGCTAGTTAAAGAATTTGAGATGAAAGATCTTGGATTGATGCATTATTTCCTAGGGCTAGAAGTATGGCAGAGCCCAGAAGGAATATTTCTAAATCAGGGAAAGTATGTAGTAGAAATATTGAAAATATTTGATATGTTGGATTGTAACACCATGGCCACACCCATGGACACCAACTTGAAGTTGTTGTTTGATGAGACATTCGAGCTAGTGGACATGACTCACTATAGACATATCATTGGGTCATTAATGTATCTGAAGAAAACAATGCCAGATATATGCTTTGTTGTGAACACATTGAGTCAGTATCTAGTTAAACCTAGATGGGTTCACTTGATAGCTGCAAAGCATGTGATGAGGTACCTAAAAGGTACGATTGATTTGGGGCTGTACTATGGGAGAGATCATGACTACAAATTGTATGGATATATAGATTCAAATTGGGAAGTAAGTGCCGTAGACAGAAATAACACCTCGGGTGGATGTTATTGTCTGGGATTCGATATGATCTCATGGTTTAGTAAGAAACAGTAAAGTGTTTCTCTAAGTATGGCTAAAGAAGAGTACATTGCACCTTGCTCTGCTTGTTGTGAAGAAATATGGCTTCAGAAGTTAATGTCAGGATTATTTGACATGGAGTTGGACACCACAATAATTCTCTGTGACAACTAGGGTTGTATAAAGATGATAGAGAATCTGGTGTTCCATAACAAATCGAAGCACATAGAAATTTGATACTTTTATATCATGGATATGGTACACAAGGGAGCCATCAAGCTCTAGTATGTGAGTACCGATGAGAAAGTTGTTGATGTATTGACCAAGCCTCTATCTCGAGTGAAGTTTGAATACTTATGTGACAAGATTCATGTAGTTCGAAAGGACTTTCCTTGCAAGGAGAACTAGTGATGGGACTACAAATTATGAAGATATGGGCGTTCTTTGAAAATAAAGATCAGGTCGAAGACATGAACCATCCTTGGACAAAGGGGCAGCAGGTTGATAATATGAAACTTCCCAGGAAAGGGGGATTAATGATAAGACTCACATCGATGATGGATAACAATGATGATGATGGTTTAACATTTATTTGTGGATGACAATATCCTCTCTTGAGGATGGTAGGTATAACACTATGTCCATGAGACTGGTCCGTTCTAGCTAAGGATGTCCCTGTAGATGTTACTCTCGCATGGAGAGTACCCACATTCACTTGTGGACGATAGTATCCTCTCTTGAGGATGGAAATTATAATACTATGTTCATGAGACTGGTGCTTACTAGCTAAGGATGGCCCTGCAGATGTTACTCTCACATGGAGAGTACCCACATTTAGTTGTGGATACTGTAGAATAAACACTCACTTAGGAGTGGTCCTAACCTCAGTGGTATGGATGTTCTACGATGAGTCCTCATGGATGACAAGACTGACATTGTGTATGCAATCAATATCTACCTTGTAGACTATACTCTTGTATGGAGAGTATGCCTACATTCATATGTAGATGCCAGAGAATAACACTCACTTGGGAGTGGTCCTAACCTCAGTGGTATGGATTCTCTATGATGAGTTCTCATGGACGTCGTAGTATAACACTCACTTGGGAGTGGTCCTAACCTGTGTGTTATGGATGTTCTGCAATGGGTCGACATTTTGTATGTGGTAAAGATATTCTCTGCAGACAATACTCTTGCTTGGAAAAGTATGCCTACACATAAGTGTAGATACCATAGTATAACACTCACTTGGGAGTGGTCCTACCCTATGTGGTATCGATGGCCTATGATGAGTCCTCACGGATGATAGGGATGGCACTGGGTGCGGTCGAGATCTACATTTAGTTGTATATGATTTAGCTAATTGATTTCATGGATCATGTTGATGGAGGATTGCATCATCCTTGGACTCAGGCCCTAAAGTGATTGTGATTAATCATCCCACAAATAGATCATGTGTATTGCATGTAGCATGGCAAAAAAGGATCAAGTAGATCTAAGTACAGCCACAAAGGATTGAAAGAATCAAAGTACGGATGTAAAGGATCGAATTGCTGCTGCAAAAGGGTTGAAAGGATCAATGTGTTGCTACAAGGGTCAAGAATATTGGAAGGCAACTGCAGAAGATCAAAAGTGTTGTTACAAAGGATCGAGAAGATTGAAGTTATCCTACAAAGGATTGAGAAGATAGAAGTGTTGTTGTAGAGGATTGAGAAGATCGAAGTGTTGTTGCAAAGGATCAAATTACTGCAAAGGATCAAGAAGATCGAAGTGCCACTACGAAGGATCGATAGACCGAAGTGTTGCTGCAAAAGGATCAAGTGATCATGTGATGCAGAAGATGAAGAGTAATTGTTCCAGTTATTGATTAAGAAAACTCCCTATGACATATAGATGTATTACCTCTATGTATTGTTGTAATTATTGTATATTTGTTCTCCTATAGTCTGTGATGATGTTGTTATTAGAATAACCTTCTCATTAAGGGGGAGTGTTGAAATATTGTATCTTCAAAGGATAATCTAAATGTATTTTACTGATGTAACCCAGGGGAGATGTTATTATTCCTATGACTGGGTGTTACTATTGTATTTGGTCATCATAGAGTCATGAGGTAAAGCCTCCACTTATGTCAAGTATTTATCACCCTAATAAACAATATAATATATTGTTTTGAGTATTCCTAGGAGAATTTATCCTAGACAGTTTAGTGGGGCTGACTGGGTTGGGGTAAAAGTCAGTTGACTCATTGTGTATAAATATAGGAGTTTTGGTTCTTATTTGAACATAGACTCACTCACTTGAGTAGCACATAGGAGAGAGAGAGAGAGAGAGACA
The DNA here is from genome assembly GCA_001517045.1 of Pseudotsuga menziesii. Classification (NCBI taxonomy): domain Eukaryota; kingdom Viridiplantae; phylum Streptophyta; class Pinopsida; order Pinales; family Pinaceae; genus Pseudotsuga; species Pseudotsuga menziesii. Next base: position 177,238 of record LPNX011126069.1, on the reverse strand, counting down.
TAATAGGAGGAGAACACCCATTTTTGGGTTTGTCTTTTATACATCTTATACAGAGGAATTTTTGTTGGGTTTTCTTCCCCTTGAGGGTTTCCCAGGATAAATATTGTGTCTATCTTATGATTATGTTTCTATCAGTGATTCTGGATATGTTGTTGCTTTGATTTTGAATTGAACACTATTGAATCTATTCTAGCATATGAAATCTTACCAGCTCTGAAAGTGACTACCATGGTCAGTGAAAATCTACTTTGGGATTTCAAACCTAGAAATGATTTGGTTGAAGATGAAGTACATCACTGTTTTGCCATCAGCCTTAAAGGTAGGAATTGCCTCTTCCCAATTTGTAAATTAGTTTAGAGAGACAATGATATACTTGTGGCCCCCAGTAGACACTAGGTTGCATGTCACGAAATCAAACCCCCACTTAGTGAAGTGCCCCACCGTGATGACAAAAATCAAAGGGGTCGTATGCGACCACATTTTCTTGGTATATAGGTGACACAGATGACAACACTTTATAGATTCCACACAATCTTTAAAGATAATGGGCCAAAAATAACTGGCATGTAGAATTTTATGGGTTGTTTGTAACCTAGATAAATGATCCCCACATGCACCTCTAAGGGAATCATTTCAGACATGCTCTGCCTCTTCATGGGTGAGGCATTGATGCAGGATAGACTCCACCCCTCGTCGATACAAAGTATCATCGATGATAATGTAGTTTTTCACGTTGACTCGCAACTTAAGTCGATCTTCCCGCGACAAGGACGCAGGACATTTGAGATTCTATAGATATACTAGGTTATCTCCATACTAGGGATCAAAAGTTGAGATTAAGAAGATATAATCATTTGGTAATGATTTTTCTTCTACCACTATATTTTCTTCCATTGGGAATTCCGAGATCAATTTCACGAACACTAAGGATTTTCTAGTCTTAGCAAACTAAAAATACAAGTCAAACTCTTGGAGAATGACGATCCAATTATTAAATTTTCCCCTAATTATTCATCGTGATAAAGAATACTAGAAAGGATTTACATCTGCAACCACTGTGGTTGTCCTCAACAAGATATAGTGTCTCAATCTCTCAATGACGTAAACTGCATGAAATGCCAACTTCTCGACGTGTGAGTACCTAAGTTGAGGACTTGCTAACGCTCGACTAAGATAGTAAACAACATTATATTGGATCTTGACATCTTCTTGAACCAATACCACTCCTATCATGGACTCATATGTGGATAGATACAATATAAAATATTTATTGTAATATGGTGGATGCAAGAGAGGAGCCAATAGTAAATCATTTTTCAATGACTCAAAAGCGTGTTGTGCAGTTTCATCCTATAGAAATGGGGTTTCTTGTTTCAACAAGCACATGAAACCCTTTGTGATCTTAGAATAGTTGACCATAAACCATCAAAGGAAATTGGATTTACATTGCAGACTCTACAGTTTCCTGATAGAATGAGGAGGAGGAAAATTTACAATTCCCTCAAGTTTTAATGGATCCACCTGTATGCCTTTATTTGAAATGATGAACCTGAGTAATCGCCCCAACTTGAATAAAAAAACACATTTATCAGAATTTAAGCATATTTTATAATGTTTCCATCGTTTAAATACCAAACGAAGATGATCTGGATGGTCCTTCCTCTTGCGAGAATGGGGAGGAAGGTCATGTAAGAAAGGTTTGACAATATGCTTTATGTCATGGAAGGAAAAATTCATTTCCTACTAAAAAGTAGCTCCATAATTTTTCAAACCAAAGAGCATTTTATTATACGTGAAATTTCCGCAAGGACAAGTAAAGGTCGTTTTGTGTTGGTATTATGGTTTTATTTGAATTTGATTGTAGCCCAAAAAAAATCCATCAACAAAAATACCTCACTACCCGCAAAAGCATTAATGATATGGTCGATGAATGGCCTGGGGTATTTATCCTTAGGACACACCTTATTGAAATCATGAAATTCAGTGCAAACATGTATAGTCCCTTGTTTTTTGTCCATCGGAACAGGATTGGATACCCATTCCGTTAGGGAAATTGGGTAAATAAACCCAACTTTCATTAGTTTTTCCACCTCAGCCTTGACAACTTCTGCTTTCCATGGATTTATAGGTCTGAGATTCTGATGAATAGGCTTTACATTAGGGTAGGTATGGATCTCATGTTAAAATATAGATGGATCAATGCTTGGCATCTCTACATATGACTAGGCAAAGATGTCGTGAAATTCCTTAAACAAGGAAGTGTAAATGGCAATCTCTTTAGGAGAAAAGTTTGCACCGATATGCATGTTTTCCACAACATTTGGTTTCATAGAGATGTTTAACATGTTCCCATAGGAAAATACCCCCTCTTTAGGAAAAGGATTACGTGGAATATCAACACCTTCTACAAGTCTCACATGGAACTTTGACTTCTCTATCTTGCTTAATTCTGGAAGGAAGAAGGACTTGTTGTGAAGGTATTCACAAATATTTTTTGGTCCAATCATGGCTTCCATAATTGCTTCGTTAGAAGGAAAAACAGTATTCAAGCAATCATATGAATATGTGGATTTCTCCTCCTAGGCAGGCATATAGGATTCATCCAGATCCTCTAAGACTAAAGGAGGAGTCATGATGAAATCAGTAGTAGCATTAGATATAGCTTGATAAACTACTTCTTCTATTTATAAGGGAAATTGGGGATCTTCTGGTGAAGGGAGGACCTAGGGGTCAGTTCTATCCACAACCGTAGCAATAGACTTCCCAACACTTGTTGAACCTAAGTAGTTAATAGGAGTTGGTATACTGAATGTTCCCATCAGTGACATATACATTCCAACTCCCAATATTTGATTGGCCAGTTTCAACTGATCAATCAATGGTACCATGGACTCATTAGTTTCCAAATGACCCTTTTGTGTAAAACTCAATTGGTCAACTATAACCAACTTCGCTTCTTGCAGAAACACTAAGACTCAGAAGATAGACGTCCATTTTGTCCCCAAAAGACAATTATAGTCCAAGGGAGAATCAATCACTTTGACCTCAATAGAAACTACTTTCCCTACCTACTTTATTTCGAAAGCTGGTAGGATACCATGCAAATGAAAATACCTTTCATCAAAAGCAATAAGAAATTTTTTTCATGGTACCAACTTCGGGGATCCCAGAGTTTTCCAACAAGACATCGACATAACATACATGGAAGCACCCTCATCAACTACTGTTTTTCCAATGGTTTTTCCGCCATGCATATAATCGATTGAAAATGCCACATGGTATGGAAAGCATGGTTTAACCTCAGAGAGATTAAATTTTTCTAGCAGGATCACTGAGTCCATACCACCTATAGACACTAAGTGTGCATCCCTCTTAGAAGGACAAATCTGTAGCACTTCTAGAGCAGACATTGTGCAAGGTGTTTGGCCTAGGTATTCTACCACCGATTTGTTAGAAACATACATCACATTGGGGTTATGGAATGTATTCTTGAAGACACCTTTAGGTATCTTTGGCATAGGTTCAATTGATTTCTCAATGGCAAGAGGGACTGAAGTTTCAGAAGTAGACTTACCTTTTTGTTGAGCCTTCGATTCATAGTTTTATTTCTTGTCTGTAAGAAACTACTAGATCGGACCATGTTGATATAATTATGATCAGTAGGAGCACTAATCATGCCCCCAAAATATTTTGAAGAAGAAGCTATGTTTTTTCCTTAGGGAAAGGGATCCTTAAGAGTAGGTGGTTGTTGTTGCTTAAGCAGCTTCTGTGCTTGATCCATCAAGGGGAATTGATAAGTAAGAAGGTATCCTTGAAACAAATTGCAAGGAAATTTAACCTTATTCTTGTCTTTCTTACCCCCCTCAACGTTATTCATGGATTTTCTTTATTTTTTTCCCCTCAACCTTCTTCCCTTTGTTCTTTTTCCCACCGAGTTGCTGATTGACCTTTTGGGAAGACTGTGCAGAATAGACATTAGAACTTTGTGGCGAGGGAGTGGTAGCCTTATTTTACTCCACTGTAGACTGTTTCATTGACAACTCATGGATTTTCTTAGCCAATGATTCTATAGTGGGTGTACTTACTGAACCACCCACACCATCGGCATTGGGTTCATGATTGGGTTTCTCCAGGGCATTTGTAGACCTCGGGACCCTCTGGGATAGATTCATAATTATTCCCAAACTGAGCGTAGATTAGATCTAGCTATTGGGCCCTGAGAATTGTTTCTTCCTCTGTGGTAACTCTTGATGTGGACATGTACTTAGAAATATAAGGCAGTAAATATTTCAAGAACCACTCCAATAAGAACTTGGGAGGAATGTTTTCTTTAATATGTCTCTTTCTCCTTCGCCACTCCTGAATATGATCAGATATGTGCATGGCCTTTCCTGTTGAAAAGTCGACAACAAGTATATGCCACCATCATACTGGACAGGAAGTTGAAAAATATTTGGAAACACATTTGCTAAGTCAAGGAAGCTATCATATGCAGCTGACAACAGTTCGATGTACCACTTAGCTGCTACATTAGTTAGTATTATTTGAAATAGCCTCAATTAAATGGATTCATCATTTAGTGAGTTGGAAGACCACCAAAGATGAAATGTGATGATGTGAGCACCTAGATCCTCACTATTTTTCCCTTCAAACTTTGGGATGTCTAAGGGAAATTTTATGGGAATAGGTGGCTATGCCGCATTATGGCGCATGGGGTCGATCATTAGTTTAGACAAATCTGGCAAGTTTAACGTTTCCAAGAAATGAAGTTTTGGCCTAGATGGGGTTTGGTATTGAGGAGTCTGGGGTGACGAAGTACCTTCACCAATGCTCCGAAAAGAAAAGGTGGGGTTTCCCCCAGCCACTAGCTGTGATGTTGTAGCACTATTATGAAATAGGTTCCACTTGAATGTCAAAGGATTACTGACTTGTGGTGTGTAATAAGTATTTTTTCCTGCTCCAACCAAAACTGGAGTTTTAAAAGTAGGAGCAGAGATTCCCCCACTTAACAGTGAAAAGGGAGAGCTCCCAAACGAAGCGGCCAAAACCTGACTAGAGGTATGAAAACTATAACCTGTGAAGATGTTTTGGTTCCCAGGAGACACACCCACATAAGTAGGCGATGGACCTACATAAGGTCTAGATGGAGGAATATGTCCTCCATTCCACGAAAATCCCTGGACAAAAGAAGTGGACCCACGTGGACCACTTTTAGCATTCTGCCTAAAAGGAGAAGATGTATAAGGTGCAATGGGTATCCGAATGACCACCCCACTAGAATGACCTATAACATTAGAATGTGTTTAGGGATCTACCACTTGAGCACTCGAAGAAATGGGTGTAGTAGATGCACTAGTTCTTGGAGGTGTCACCAGGGAAGGAGAGACTCTGCCAGCCAACATGGCTGAAGTAGGGGTATACATGCCTTCTCCTGTAATAGACATATCTATACTAGAAGATACACCAAACATAGATGAACTGAAAGGAAGGACTTGCCCTATTACAGGATAATTTAAGTCAGTTAAAGGCATATTGTAATTTGTTGCAAACTTGTCAGCTTGCAAGTCTTCTATCTCTACTAGTGGTATTTGTCCCTGAGTAAGTCTAAGTTCCGGTCCACCTAGAACTTCACTAACACCAGTTGGTTCAAAAGAAACGTCTGTGTCAAGTCTCTGCCTTTGAGGTGGCAGTGGAGGCTCCACTATTGAATATGGAGGAAGCTTTTGCAACCTTCTAGACCAACGGAGAGGATGGTACTCCACAACTAAACATTTGACCCACACACCTAAAAGGTCTAACTAAGACACAAGAAAACCAAAGAGCATACACAAAAAAATTTCCTAAGTATCACAGACACAAGAGGTAATGGATACACCTTCCAAAGGAAAGTATGGGATGATTAGCACCCAGATCCAACCAGTGAAGATTGGAGAGTAGTTACTTGGCTTCTTGTGAAGATTTTCCTGGGTGCAAGCACTGGAATCAACCAACCACCCTCCCAAATTATCAACCGAGGTTACCTTCCAAGTCTATCATAGGTGCACTACAAAAATACTTCCAATGCCACCCATGTAAGAACCTAAAGTATGGAAACTAAGGGTACCAAATTTACAATGATATTTCGACGGAACATTCGTTGGCCTGAATGATGTGCAGGGGCAGGGTAGCCAAGCCCAAAATTCTAACAATATCGACACTTGACAGGGTCCAAGAAGTGGTATTGATATAACCCCCATATGCACAGTAATCCTGGTATACGCTCAAACAAGGTATTGGAGGATTATATGCACAACCAAGATCTCACGTAGCCTCATGCTTGAATCCTGTGTTATAGGAGGTTTCTAGATTATCCCTTGTAAAAGTATATTTACCTAAATATTGTCCACTATGTCTGAAATCAAAGTGCTATTGGATAGTTAAAATCTCCTAATCCAAGAACCTAACCTAAGATAGTTGATTATTGAACCCATAAAAATAAATATTCCTAATAAATTTTATATTAAGTGTTGTTTTTAAGGATTTATTACTCAGGGGTGGTGAAGTGAGACTCAATGGTGTTTGGACTCAACATGTGAAAGCAATGTGATGTAAAATTTCAAAATAAATGGAATTAACAATTCTTTTTTCCTTTTTTTTATGAAACTAATGAAAATTTTCTAAACAATTATGAAAAACACAAGACTTTTATATTTTTTGTTTTTTTGAAAATAATGGAAAAACAACTAATGCAATGAGTCTAGATTAAGACTAGCTATTCAACTAAACTTCCTTTGTTTTTATTTTTTCAAAAAACTCAAAACAATTTATGCAAATGAATGAAACTAAGCAAGTTAAGAATACTGAACATGTATAAGTGTAAGTGATAACATTCAAACCTTAAAAGTAACAATATTTGACAAGTCAAGCAAAGATGACTCAAACCCTAAATGGACTGAACTATTGACTGAAAAGACAAGTAGATCAACACTAGGAAAAATTGACAAACCTAGACCACTACCCAAGCAATTAAAGGAAGATCAGTGTAATAGAAGGGCTAACAGAGACCAACAACCTATAAAGACACCAACACTTAAACCAAAAGAGCCAAGAAGGAATACCTAGGCCACTCACAAAAAATGATTCATACCTAACTCACCCAAAAAGACACTTGAATGACAAGTGGAAGTGAAAATCATTTACCAACAGCACAACACAATGCCAGAGAAGAAACCCTATAGAGACCTCAGGATTCAAAATGAAAAAAATAGGGAAAAACCTAGCAATATAACCTAACCCTACAGGAAACCGCGACTGTTACTTACAACATCTCGCGAATGGATTACGACTGTATATACAACCAACCCACAAATAGAACAGGAAATTGTGATTTTATATACTAACAACCCATGGTTACAAACAAAAAAATTTCAAAAGAAAAAGAAATTGCCCAGGGATCCCAAGCATTAAACACTCCAAAACAGAAAAGAGAATACTGGACTGGAAAACCTATGGAACACACCCAAAACATGGTAGACTCCCAGTGGAGTCGCAAATTCTGTTGTTCAGGATAATCTACCTTATGAACTAAGGATTTGAGGTCAGCAACATACAAAAATACATCTTGCAGACATACAACAATCTGAAGATATTTATAAGAGAGAGGAGATAGAAATCATTTGCACCTTATTTATGAAGGTTGGTCCTAGCTTTAATCTTCACTCCAAACACTCTAGAAACTTCAAGATGATCAACAACCTGTAAAAAGAGATTGATATCTAAGACATAGATCTTGATTTTTATATCAAAACGAATGAAATATTATAATTGCATATAGAAATAGATGACAATGAATTCCATAAATCATAATAAGTAATATCATAAAAACACAATGTGGAAGAACATCAATATTTATTTATAAGCCAAGATCGATACAACCTTTATCTAAGACAATCCCTCCTCTGCTAGCCAAGGGAATGAGTTCTCTTGATCCAAATCTCGAAAGGTATTCCTCCAGCATAACCTTGCTCTTATGGGATGCCCCTTCAACCTCTCCCCCTCCCCTCTATTTATACTTGGTGATGAGGGGGAGTTTCAAAGGTTAATATGGTTAGGGAGGTTGGGGACATTAGGATTATGAGCCCAATTGTCCCTGAATAATCATGTTTTAATTTTTAATTTTTGGTCTTAATGTAACAGCAGGTATGTATACTAGAAGGTCACAAATGGACCATGACTCCTATGAAGGAAACCTGTGAATTCCTAGTATGAGCATATAACCACGGGTTGCATATATGTCTACACACGAATGGCTCGCAAGGTGCAATGTCAATAGTTGCGATTACAAGTTAAGCATATTAAAAAACAAGTGAAAGACTGGGAGGAACAAGGTGTATCAAGGCACATGCTCATCTATAGGTTTTTGGCACCTTTTGTCCATAATGTCATTTTGTGTACCGACACATTCAGTTTCAGTACTCGGATAGAGAAGTGTCATTTCACAGTATAACAACAATTATAACACTATGTTCATGGGAGTGGTCCTTACTAGCTAAGACTGGCCCTGCAGATGTTACTCTCGCATGGAGAGTACCCACATTTACTTGTGGATACCATAGAATAACACTCACTTGGGAGTGGTCCTAACCTTAGTGTTAAGGATTCTCTATGATGAGTCCTCACAGACGTTGTAGTATAACACTCACTTGGGAGTGGTCCTAGCCTTAGTGGCAAGGATTTTCTACGATGAGGGTGGACATTTATATGTGGTCGAGATCTGCTCTGCAAACATTAATCCTCTATGGAATTATTCCTAAATGTATGTGTAGATGGTGTAGTATAACACTCACTCAGGGGTGGTCCTAGCTCTGACAGGCTAAGGATGATCTATGATGAGTCCTTACAAATGACAGGTCCTACATCTAGGCACAGTCGATATTTAGATTTAGTTGTAAATGATTCAGTTGGTTGATACTATGGACCCTCCTCGTTAAGGGGGGGTAGGCTGATAAATGATTGCATCATCCTTGGACCTATGTCCTAAAGTGATGGGGATTGATCATCCTGCAAAGAGATCATTTGTACTGTTCATATCGTTTCTGCAAAAGGATCAAGTAGATCGAAGTGTGGTTGAAAAAGATCAAGAAGATCGAAGTGCTGTTGCAAAGGATCGAAAGGATCTAAGTGTTGTTGCAAAGGATAGAAAGGATCAAAGTTCTGTTGCAAAGGATTGAGAAGATCGAAGTGTTGTTTCAAAGTATCAAGAAGATCAAAGTGCTACTGCAAAGGATTGAGAAGATTAAAGTACTACTGCAAAGGATCAAGAATATTGAAGTGATGCTACTAAGGATCGAAGTGTTGCTGCAAAAGGATCAAGTGATCATGTGATGCAGAAAATGAAGACATTGAAGAGTAACTGTTCCAGTTACTGATTGTGAAAAATTCCTATGATGTATATATGTATGACCTAAATACTACTTAATATACTGTCTCTTGGTTCTCATATATTCTATGAAGATGTTGTCAGTAGAATAACCTTCTCATTAAGGGGTAGTGTTGAAATATTGTAACTTCAAAGTATATTCTAAATTAATTTTAATGATGTAAACCAAGGGAGATGCTATCATTCCTCTGTCAGGGTGTTACTACTATAATTGGTCATCATAGAGTCATGAGGTGAATCCTCCATTTTAAGTCAGGTCATTAGTACCCTAATGAATACTATAAAATACTTTTTTGAGTCTTCCTAGGTGAATTCATCCTAGACAGTTTAGTGGGGCCAACTTGTTTAGGGTAAAAGTCAGTTGTCTCAATGTGTATAAATAGAAGAGTTGTGCTTCTTATTTGAACACAGACTCACTCACTTGTGTAGTGCATAGGAGAGAGAGAGAGAGAGAACAACAAGGAGGAGAATACCTATTTTTGGGTTATATCTTATACATCTTATACAGAGGAAGTTTTGATGGGTACTTTTCTTCCCCTTGAGGGTTTCCCAGGATCAATATTGTGTCTATCTTGTGATTGTGTTTCTTTCAGTAATTCTGCATATGCTACTGTTGTGAATTTAGATTGAACACTAATGATATCTAGTATAGCATATGAAATCTTAACAAATATGCCATTGTCATATTCCAAGAAATGGAGACAACCTCTTTTTTTAGAGAGTGGAGTTATCATATTGAATTCTTCACCAAATATCCATGGATTGTCTCTCAAAATGCCGCTTGTGTTACATATATGTTCTAGTAAAACCATATTGTCATGAAGTATATTGGGACTGTAACCATGTGTTATGAAGAAGTATTTTCTATGAGTATTGATTCCTAAGAAATTAGCAGTGGTGATGTTCCCTCTTTTGGAGAAGTTTTGAAGGATAATCTAAGAAAGGTCCAAAAAGATATCCAAACCTCATGATAATCGTATTGCTACAAGAGATATAAACTCAAATCCTTTCAAGGACTTGTCTGAGATGTTGATCATGCTTTACCTTTTGCACTTGGTTTTGTGAAGCATTACTTAGAGGATTTTTCCTTTATAATTATATTTGTCAAAAATATTTGTTTTCCTATGTTGTTTATACACCTAATGTTCCATGAGATTATTTTTCATATTCATGATTAAACTGAGGGTGGTTTGAGAAATTACATTTCATGAAAGGAGGAGATCTATCTAAAGTCCCTTATTTATGTTCCTTCTTCCTGAATCTTGTGTTTACTTTCTTGTTTTTCTACCTTGTTTCTTTTCCTCACTTCCTATTTTTTTTGGAAGTTTAAAGGGATTAGTTTTGATGCCTAACCTCAAGGATTGTCCTATGGAGGATAGCTAAAGGGATGATTTAATTTTGGCCTTGATGAGTTACATTTGTAGTTGTTGTAGTTCCTCCTTGAAGATGACTATTGGGTGTTTTTCACCATAGATTTCAATGAGGTTGAGGAGAGTGACTTTATTCATTATCATGTCATCAAGTCTAGGATTTGTTTCATTTTCCTCTAATATTGAATATCTACACCTGTCTCATCCCATGTCGAAGTCATCTTCTTCAAGGATTTATTTATTCTTGGATGTTTTTTCGATGTTTTTATCCTTACAAGGTTCATCCTTATTCCTTCTTTTTTTATCCCCCTACTAACATAATATTAGACCTTGGTTATTTTCATTTTCTCCCTGGTTTTTGAGAATCTGAGGCTCCTTTGTACAGTTCACCATTGGATTTTGTTATTAGTGAGATGAACAATAGAGGTTTCATGAGGGATTGACTGGGGATCTATTTTTCCTTTTGGTTTGGACCTTGATGAATACTTCTTCGCATGTATTGTCCTCCTACTTCTTGATGGGTTGACTATGATTTAGAGGGAAATAATTGAAGAGATTTTCATTCTCATGATTTTTTCTAAATTTGGATGGGATATGCTTGTAGTCCTATCTTTGGTTCCATTCATTATCATTGAATATTATACTAATTGATTCTAAGAGATCCCTTGAAACATCCATATAAACATATATTCAAGCATAGGTGATGTACTTACCCATTTTGGTGATATCAAAGTTTTTGATGAAGATGCCTGGAGTGTTCCTTATACCAACAAGGATTTATTCTTCTCAGAACTATTGGGGGAGAGACTGCATGCATACCAAGATAGGAGAAACTATGGAATATTTCATTTTGGGGGATAATATTTTTGTCCTAACATGCAGATGAAGGCATGTGGAATTAAAGAAGAACTTCCCATTCTCAAAAAATCTATCTTGATCTTCTACATCAATAAAGATTATTGTGAGGAATCCCTTGGACCCTAGCTTTAGATCCACTTTTCATTTGGGTTTCCATATTGAATTGATCCACCAGGTTATACCCTTGGAAGAGGGTCAAAACCCCATGAAGTTTTTGATGACTGCATGATCCTTCATGTATTCAATATACTCTCTCATGCTAGAAGAGGTGAATTCATACTTGGGATTAAATGGTGTCTTCATTAAGAATCCCCTTCTTTTGGTTTTGGGTTGAAGAGTGATTTTGTTCCTTTCATATGATTTTGCATTGATGGGATCCTCTACCATCAAAGGTAATCCACTAGTGGTTTCATGCTATTATATCCCATCAAATAATGATTTCTTGTCCTTTTACATAGAATCCCCTACACCCCTCATATCTATAGGTAAATTTGAGATTCTTAACACCACATCCTCAAAGGACATTGATGGTTGTCGGTTGCTAACAATGTCTTTTACTTATCCAAGACTTTGATTCTCCGTTGAGAATTTTTTGAAAAATACCTACAAAGATGAATACTTATGAACCCTAGTCAAACTGGCTCACCATTTCATCATATATTATGTGTCCTTATAGTATTGTAATCTTAAACATGTTTATGGTGATACCTATCATTATAATGTGGTTTATAAAAATTCGATATTAAAATATTAAATTCACATCCAAATAAATGCTTAAGTAAATGTTTTTTAGGAATTTAATTTCCTTTTTTCTATTTGTTCATTATTTTTTGTCCAGAGTATTATTATAAATCATTAATTTTCTTCCATTTCATATCATTTGAAATAATTATTTATCATTTGGTTTAATTTCCTCTTAAGTCACACTTAAAATCAGTGAATTACATTGTTAAACAATGNTATATATATATATATATATATATATATATATATATATATAACATTGTTGTGACCATGTTAATGTGATTTTTTGTAAGGTTCATACCCACAGAGTTTTGAACCTATGAACTTACACAAGGAGTGCCTTAATCATACACCCATTCACCATCTATTCTACGCCCAGTGGGATTAAATGTTAGGAGGACATAGGGGTGGGTTTTGATCCATTTATGTGTCCATGGGTCAAGATATCATTTAATACAATATCTTTGGGCAGAACCACATGTTTTACCACTACCTCAAGGATCCCCCATGGCTCCACATTCAGTCCTCATTGGAATTGAACCTTTCCCACTGGTGAAAAACTCCTCACTCTTCACCAATGGATCCAATCCCTTTGGGAGATCATGTGAATGTAATTCTAAGAATCACTAGTAGATGTTAACATTTTTCCCACAAAAAATCATTGATATAGCAACACTTTTGTGTCGCTATAGAAACGAACATGAGCCCAAACTTTCATGGAAAAAGTCTTGTCAATTTAGCCACACTTATAACATTTCGTCGCTATGGCGACATGAAATAGATGGCATGTGGCATTAGTGGAAATGTCTTAAAAAACCTTCATCACTATAGCGAAGTTAATTTGTCACTATAGCAACGTTTCTTTGTCTCTATAACAACGGTTATTTATCGCTATAGCAATGTTACTATGTCATGTCTATTACAATGTTAGTTTTTTGCTATAGCAATGTTCATTTGTCACTATAGGGACGTACTAGCGTTGTTCCATAAACAACCAAATGTCCCTAAATCAACAACCAATCATGCACATAGCAACGAATTTTCTATACAAGCGACAAATGATCATCTCTATAGCCATGGAATATTTTTTCTCATGAAATAAATGACCAAGTCTTTTTATGTCGCTATAGTGACGATTTCTATGTATTTTTTAAAAATAAAATTTATAGCAGTAATGTTGGTTTCTACCAAATGGTGATATTTATTTATACCAGTGGGCATTAATCAACTTAAATCCATGCCAGAGAGGAAAAGGTATCGTCCCAACATTATGAATTTTCACAATCCCCAACTATCGATATCTAGGTAAAGTAATTCATATATGTTTCGTGACCAAATTTAGTTTTAAGCACTATACAGTACTAAATACTTACATTTTTGGATAAAGTAATCAAAATATAATTGTTCTAGAGAACAAATTGTTCAAGGACCCATATTGAAACAACCAAGTTTACAACACAAACACTTCCAAACTCCAAATGTGTATGAAACTACGATTACTATGGAACAGACACTTTGACCCAGATAACAGGTGTTCTTGGATTATTGTTTCCACAGAAGGGTATGTTTTGGTATTTTGTTATGTTAATGCTCTAAAGTCCTCCCTTGAAAGGACATAGTTGTGGATTTTGATGAATGAAAATATCCCACCAGCTAATTGGTTCTTGGATATTTTAGTATGGTAAAGGAAGAAATGAAGACACCCTTAATAAGATAGATGCTCCTAAATGGCAGGCTTGAAATTCTTGCAGATAGGATGTTCACCTAACATATCTATACTGGGGTAAAAAGAGATGTAGACAAGTACTTCATTTGTTCAAAGCAATGGATAAAGGTGGTGATCTTAATTAGGATGGACGGTTTTTTTTACAAATGTTGATGACTTCAACTTCTCCGGCAAGTCTAACTGTGTACTTGGTGGAAATTTTTAATCATATTCCTATTTGCACTACCATGTTGATAGGACCGAATTAGAACCGATAAATAAGCATCATCAAGTTTAAAGCCTCCCAACTAGACTCTTGAGTCCAGGAAAATCATTCAGAAAGTTTGGAGAAAATTTATCACTCTAGACTAAGACTTGACTAAATCAGGTTCATAAAGGAAAAATAGGTTCTTCATAACATCAATGTTATTGAGATGGGAAGACCATAAAAAATGTCCTCTATAATAAGTTTGATTTAGTTAAACATATGATAGTGTGGAGTGATCTTATACCCTTTCTATAATTAGGGCCCAAGTCTTTGAGCCTTATAGTAAAGACAGTTCAAACATTTTTCTAATGCTTTACGCAATCCTAAATTGTATGCACCAAAAAACACTTCTTCTAACCTAGAATTGAATATGAATTTGGAAAGGTCATTCTTCAAGGCCTGTATTGTTTTTTCTCTTCACAATTTTTATATATAACTACACTTAATTCTAAAATCTACATCAAAGGAAGACAACTTTCTATCTTAGCCTCAAGGCCATATCAAAGGAATACAAATTTTTGGCATGATTCCAATAATGGTTAATGCACCTCACAAATGATTTTTTTCTAACCATTAGAAAGAAAGAAGAGTAATGTGCTTCAAAGCAAGGAATGCATTAATAAACATTTTGTTTCCAAATTCAATATACATAGAAAAACAAATATCGAGTGCACAAAACCCTTTGGGAAATCTTGGACTGAGCCAATAACACTTTCAAATTACTAAACATTATTATCTCCATATCCATTATGCCCACTAATGTATCCAATTATATGGAAATGAATATGCTTAATTCTTGGGGAGGTCTCTCGGGGGGATTTCAATTCTAAGAGTTTGAGGAATTTTATTTTTGTCTATTTTATAATGGGTATTACAAAGTGAACAAGAAAGTAATTTGTATTTTAAGGTCAATATGGACAATACAAGAAAACAAAAATCATTGAAAAACAAACCCATTTCTAGAACAATGTTATCATGCATGTATTCAAATGAGAAAAATTAACAAGTAGGAGAAGGTTAACAATAATACCATATTTCTTTTTACTCCCACTATGTAGTTATGTGTGTTATATGTACTTGTGAATCACGTTGACCCACTACTATGGTCAATTATTGGACAATAATAAAAAGAAAAACCAAATTAATTACATACTAAAAATTATTAAAAACACTTGTAAGCCACTACAAGGAAGGATAAAAAAATATAACCTTGTGATCCAACATCTTGTGATACCTCCAACATAATATTGGCCCTGGTGTATCCCTTAAAAGATTCATTGCTTCTGGTCGTGGACTGCATGCCTTATGTACAACTACTGGGCATATCAAACAATTCCACATGATATATTTTGAATAGAAACCTATGTTTTTGTACATCTAAATATTTTGAATAGAAAACTCATAATTTGGGTCTACAAGATAGAGGATCTATAAATAAAAAAAATATGGCACATTTTGTGGACATTGAACCCATGTGTTAGAACAATTACACTCACAAAAATTGCCAATTACACATGCAAATTACACACAAAGGAGACTGAATATGGAGAAGAACACTAATCTGTATTGAATAAGTGTACAATAGCCAACCTTGTGAAGTCATATGCTGCCACAATAAATAATTACATGAGAGATTCGAATGCATTGGGATTCCATTCGAATTAGTCAAAAGCAGGCTTACTAAACATGTCAAATCCCCCATAGGTGCATAAAGCAGTTTCCAAATCTGCCTAGGAGCTCACGAATTGGAAAAATCAATTAGGCAAACTAATAGGTGATGGAAGGAAAACTCATACATGCTTTTACTAGGAGAAAAGAGAGGAGGAGGATGAGGGTAAAAAACAAGTCAACTTCACTTAGTCATACTTTCTGAATTGCCTTAAAACTCAGTAAAAGCAGCAATAAAGCAGAAAAAGCAGATATGCGCTAGGGAGGTTCAGGAATAAAGCAGAATTGATTCCAAGAGGTTTCCCAAGCGCTCCATGACTCATTTTTATCAATTTTTACCATCTAGGACATATGGAGGACAACTTGCATAGAGTGGAATATGGAAACTAGGAAAATAAGACAAAATGGATTAATTAATGTCTAAGGTAGCTAATTATGAGTTGATTATTCTAACACATTTGTCATGTTGTATGTATTACTACAATATAATAAAATTATGTGACTTTTTTGGAAAAGAAAAACCATACCTTAATATCCTTCATGTCAAGCATGTCCTTGAAATAATGAGCTACAATAACCATTAAAGTACTAAACACAATAATAGTAATAACAGTAACAAGCTATATCATATCTACGTTGTTAATGAAAGAAAACAATATATAATAGTAGCAATATATATCAGATCTGAACCAATTATGAACTCAACATAAGATGTTAGGGAATACCTCCCATATCCTCAGAAAAATGCTTCTAAATAGACTTCAACCTATTACTTTTAGGTTACTTGCATGAGACACAACTAGACTAGCATACATGTGAAAGGAGAGAACCTAGAACTGGAAAAGACCCTAAAATAGATCATCCTCACAAATAAAAAATAGTAGTAGCATAGCAATATTTCCAACTCACAATTAAAAAATGACAACAAAGTACTCCAAAAAATTCATATAAGCTATCACTATGGTGGATGGAACCTAAGGAGGGATCTTAAAGTCAATGCAAGGGTGGAAAACCCTCCTAAGGGGTCACGCTAGTCATCAACAAGATGGACATCAACATCTAAGGGTTGTATAGCTCAACGTTACCATGCAAGGGTCAATCACAAGTCACCACAAGGCTAAACATCACATACAAGTAAGCATGCAACTCAACATAACATAACAATGAAACATGACATCATATTAGGCTCATGCACATTAAGTCAATGTGAGGGTAGGTTACCTGTCCTTCTCAACTGTATGTTTTCATGCATATCATGTGTCTCTTGCAAAGAGTGGAAGCTGATAATCATCATAACTGGATAAGGAATCTCATGTGATCGTCTCATCTTCCTCAGGCTAAATTAGCAAGAGGTGGCCATCCCCTTGAGGATAACCATATTCCTGGAAAGATTTCACACATATTAAAAAATAAGCTCTGCAACAAAGTGAACAAACATTTCACATATAAATTGTAAAAAGAAAAAATATAGGTATATTAATTGTTTTAATCAACATAGTACTATAAAACATAGAGCTGCAATAATCATTAAAGTACTTAAAACAAAAACAGTAATAACAGTAGCAATATATATCAGATCTGTTTTTAATAAAAGACAACAATGATGAAATAACAATAACATTAATATACTAGATCTAAAATAATTATTAACTTAGGAAGGGGTGGTCATCCCCTTCAAGATAACCATAGTCCTTGAAATATGTCACACATATTCAGGAATATGAACTGAGAAATAGCATTCACATTATAAACCTCAATTCTAAAATATGACCATGCATTGACTAAATTAAGAAACTTGTGACAAAACTGTAATTATTCATTTATTTACTCAGTCAAATACAAATCTTAAATGTATACAACTACATTTTTTGTTTTGTTTTTTTTTCATAAATTCCAAGATAGGTACATCTAATTCGTTGTCATTTCCCATTGTAGTTGTTGTTCCCTCTTTTTTTGTTGATTGCGTGGGCATGATCTCCTATCCAAACTTCTGGTATGTTGATTAGTAGGGCGTAGAGTTCATAGGATAGGGGCATCATCTGCAAAAACCAAGACAATTATATAAATATAAATGCATATTTATTATTGAGATATGCATTTCATTATTTCCAATATCATTTCAATGATCTTTACCTGTTAGCTGACTAGTTGATACAACTTGAGTTTTCATTGGTTATGCCATTTGTTCCTCTTCTAGTTGATCATGAGCAAGGGCATTCTCTTCCATTCACAGAAGAAAATTTATTAGTATATGTCATCAATTATATATTAAAATCATATTAAATACTTATATTTTATAGCATACATACGTAAATGGCTAGGCTGCTCACCACCACCATGAGGCAGCTCCCCACCATCATGTGGTACATTTTCGGTACCGCTACCCTCGCTGCTTTTGTTGCTCTCACCCTAAAAACAAAAAAAAAATGCATCTATTTTTCAATGTAGTCATTCATGAATAGATTAAACAAGTACATTATAATGATGGCCTTATTGGTTTTATTTACCTTTGTGTGCATCAATGGGGAAATTGGGTTTTTTTCCAAGATTTTTCGGCGTTCCAGCACATGTTGAAAATAGTACTTGAATCCAAGCCTCAAGTCTTCTTCAGTGGCTGTATCTTCAAAATCATTTCCCTATAATTCATAACACCATGAAAATTGCTTGTGATAAATCAATTATTTATTCACTGCAGTTAGAGAAATTTTGGCTACAAATACTGATCGTTTTATTCTTACAATTCGTGCACTTAGTTTCTAATATCCACCCTAGCCCAGTTTGTACTTCCCATGTTTTTTTGCTCTTTCATTTTTGTTTATATTTGTCGAAGAGCCTATGAAAGGTTTCAAATATGTTAGATATTGCAACTTATATATATTTAAAAGTAAAAAAAATGACCATTTTTCATTGAAAATATGATGCGTGTCATACCTTATTGAACCGAGTGGCCAAGTATTTACTTTTTTTCTCAATGCCTTCTCCTTTACATCATCCATGATTTCCTTCCACTCCTTTGGAACCTGCTGATGCCTAGAAAATCCCAAGTACCGATAGTAGGGATTCTCCCCAATAAACTATTCCCAATTAGATCGTTTATGGTTTGGTATGGGAAATCCGTCCGGTTAGCGGCCCAACTATCGTAGATTTAAGGAAAAGTTTTAAATATATTTTATTGATTGCAGTATGGTCCACCGTTTATGTAATTTTATGTTTTATGAATGATATGCAAGTGCCTAAATTAAATGCAAGTGATAGTGGGTAAGAACCTCACTAGAGATGCACATGTCTTCCCTACGTCTTACTGATCTTGCCCCACATTCACTCTACGAAAGAAAATAAAAACTAATCTAAATCTATTCTAAACTATCCCCATGGAGCAATATTAATACTAATATGAATGACGTACTGCATTGTTTGCATATAGAATTCTACAGATAGTTGACAAATTCTGAATACATAAATACAACATAAAATTAACACAGAGATAACTTTATGAAGTTAAAACATTCATCATTCATCATTTCATAAGATTCATAACATAAAATTAAATCATTCACAAAATAGAAATAGTTCAGTGGGTTTAGAATGATCTCACAAATTGTACAACATGCTAAAATAGAAACAATTCTTTATTCATCCATCTACACAACATGCTTTGAAACTCATGCAGTCCTCTCTCCAGCAAAATTCAGTCCTCTTTATTATAAAAAGAAGTAGTTCTCCTTACAAAAGCGTATGAGAGCCAGAAAAATTCCCTTCTCTATTCTACTCTACCTCTACATATACATTTACAAAATGAATTTTGGTTATCCATGCCCTTTGGGCTTCCCTAACTCTTCGTTTACAAAATTTCATCCTCGAGTGTGCTCACTAGGAAAAAAGGAATAAATACAAAATATTACATAAAATCCTCCACTTGTGAATAAAACAAATAGCCTAAGTGGGCCCAATTGGTTTCTTAATAAAAACATCCCATGCTTGAGCCTATTCATTAATGATCTGATATTCAGCTGGCTGCAGCGCACGTGCAACTATTTCATGCTTGGACAACTGGGATTCTATCTCCTTTACTTTATGTAAGTTTTGAATCAGTAACTACTCAAAAGGATGCATGTGGACCGAAACTTGTACAATCCAGACTCCAATGGATTCCTCATTTATGCATTCAATCTTATCTATGCTCTATTCCCTTATCTTCAGCCTGTCTTGAAGGTTCTTTAAATGTTTCTCTTTGGATGGGATGTCTTCATCTTGAGTACCTGTTAAGAACCTGGCATTTATTGTGGGTTGAACACATTATTTTGTAGAACTTGGTACACTTATCCAAATTTTTATCAATGGCTGTGTTCAACGTTACTGTTCATTTGCAGCCAAAATTTAATATTGCCAATTCCATCTTTAGACCTCCTTCATTTTTCTGAGGCATGTTTGTCGAGAAGGTCGAATTAGCTCCTATCCAAGTTAGCTGGTTCCACACAAGTTCTACCACTTTTGATAACTTCTTCCTGAAAACTGATGAGCTATGTGCTATCTCTTTCAATATAGCCTCAATCTGCTTAATTCTATACATATCTCCCACCAACTTCAATAGAATCTGATTTATTTCCTTTTGCAACAAAGATGCTTGATTACGAAAAGGAGCAATATCAATTTGTTTTTTGTTCGCCGCCTTGATTTGCTTATCTAGAAAATATTTCTGAATTTCTAAATCTTCAACTCTTTTGTAAGTTGTGTCCTTTTGCTTTTGTAACTCTAAAACCCTCCTCTCAAGATCATTTTTCTCTCCTTTAGTGATGTTAGCTAATAGTACTAAGGCATCTTTGTTTGATTGCAAAATTTGATATGCTTCTTTAAATCTCTCCAACTGTGTAAGAATTTCATCGTGCTTCCTTTTTAGGATTTTCCCTTCTCCTCTTTCTTTCCTGAGGGTTTCCTTCATTTGGAACATTTTCTCCTTATACTGATCAATATCCTCAACCAAATTTCCAACATTATCTGCATTGGAAAGAGCTGATGCTACACCTTCCATCACAAGGAGTTTATGATCTTTATTTGTCCCATGTATAATCGTCTTCTCTATTACCATAATCTCTACAGGCTTATCTCTAGTGTCCACCCTTTTCTTGGATCTCATCACAATCCTTTTCTTGTTTTTATCAAATAAAATCGTATTGAGGTCAGCTACCGCCTGTTCACGGGATACAACGAAAGGTATTAGTCCAACCTCTATCGACAGAGCTGGATCTTCTATTGTCGTTCTACTTTATGGGACAAATGAATCCATAATATTTTCATGGGCCTATCTCTGCTCCAAGTTTTCTTGATATCGGGCTTCCTCCTCTTTCTGCTTAAGTTCCTCTGCTGCTTTTTATGCTACTTCCCTTACTTGGTTAGCCGTTTCCTTTTTTATTATTTCACTCTCCTCCCACAGTTTTTTCTCTTCTTCTTCCTTTTGTCGTTGTGCCTTCTCTGCTAATCACTGCTCTACTTCTTGTAACAATCTGTGGGATTCATCTTCCCTTTCATTTACAGCTTCTTCTTCTTTATTTTATTGTTCAGTAGTACCACTATTGTTTCCTTTGCCTCCCACAATTTTTATTTTCTTCTTTAATCTTCTGCTTAAGGCTGTCATATTGAAGGTGTTGTAGAATATATCCTCATATTTATCCCAATAATTTGTGTATTCAAAATGCACTCCTATTGACAAACAATATTTTGCAATCTTTTCATCTTAATCATTATTGTGAAAACTTTTTTCTCCAAAGTGAAAGTATTATAATTCCTTCACAAACTTTGGTGCACTTTTTACTCTAGTAAACTTGTAACTACCTATGCAGAAAGGCAGTGGTGGGTATACAATTTTTCATATCAAATAAGAAATTACCAATACCAACTATGTAAATATGTCTTACCACCTCTTTATGAACAACGTAGTCAGTAGCATACTTTGGTAACAAAGAAGGGGTTTTAGATCCCCCAAACATTCTTAAGTACAGACCTTCTTCCAAGAGGCAATAATTCCCATTCTCTCTCACTATCTCCAATGTATTTTTAGACATGCAATTGCATTATGTGAGGAGATAAAATTGTAAAGAAACATTATGAGGTCTTCATAGATGCTCTTGTAGAAACTATAGTATTTGTGTGCCCAGAATATCTGATATGCAGAATATACATGGGTCTTAGTCTTATCCCTTTTGCAATTTAGTGTTGGGAATTGGTGGGTGCACAAAATGCAATCAATCAGGAAAGAGCTCATATAGAACTCCGAATTCCTCTGTGACAAACCCCCAAGTGCTACACTTATACATGAGGACAAATTGTTTGCTACTATATCAGCCCAGTTGAAGATGGCACCTTTCGTAGCTACAAAATAAGTCACTGGTACCTAGCTTATCTTATAAAAATTTCCATTCGGTCGACCAAAAATCCGGTTTAACATAAAAGATAGAAGTCGACATGGGGTACATAAGTTTGCAGTTTCATATTCTCTAGAAGGCTTTGTGCATAAATGCTTCCCATGAACCATCATTTTCCCTACATAGTCGAAAACATCCAAGTCTAGTTCATTCAATCACTTTTATATCAAATAGATCTGAGTTGTAGGTAGCTTACATACTTGAGCTACATATGTCGAGCTATAGGCAGCAAAACCTTGTCTACTAACATTTGACAGAATCATCTTAGTTATATCCTCTGTTGGAAGAATCCAGCTGATTACTTCGACACATGGGAAGAGTTCAGGTTGTGTGGACACCTTCATGATAGCATACCTCCTTATGTTTGCATATATTGGTATGTCTTCTAAGCCCGTATCTGGGACAACCTGATACTTGATCATCTGATAGATCTGACCCCATCTGAACTCTGGCTTGATTCCAGTGAATGGTTTAGTATCTTCATAAATAATCTCCAGCTTTTTTATGATTTCTACCTATGTATCATCCTCCGTAATCTGTACCTTCTTCTTTCCTTTTTTAGGAATGGTGCTCTACAAAAATTGAGGCTATCAAAACCATAAACAATGTCTTAGATTCATTTCAATCTCTTAATATGCATGCATGATAAATATAACTATTAGATCTGAGACTGAAAACAACCAAAACAACATGAGGTCATATTAAACCAAAGAGATTTACTATGTCGTCCAGAAACATTTGAACAAACTTCTTGACACTAGGGAGAAAAACCTCTGGCCACCCACCCAAGTCAAAACAATGCTACAACGGAAAGGAGCTGAGCAATGGGCCTCAAGCTTCCGTAAAAAATTTTCTACCCAAATTTTCTACCAGGTAAATTTCCAAACTTAAAGCGCCAGGGGTTTTCGTATGGAATCAAACTGAGACAAAATGCGACTCACAATCCTTAGGAAAAGGAGATTTTAACACGGCCTCAGGCAAAGAAAAATCCAAAAACAAAGTCAGCTGGACAAATTTGTGCAGCAGGGACTATAAGATAAACCTGGCTTCCATGGCTCAAAACTTCAAGAACGACAAGTTTAACAAAGAGCTCTGGACAAGGAAGCTTCCCCAACCTACCCTTGCCAATGGTGATACCATTTCTACTCTTTCCTTGATAAAATATACAGGGCGTGGTGCAAACGATGAAATTCTCGTCTGACCACAACCCTGCTACTGAAACAAACTGACAGAATATCCCCCATGGAAAGGGAAAAGGGGATGAGTGGTGCGGGCACAGGGGTTTCACTTGTTGACCAATATCCTATCATGTTAGTTCATATTGTGGGTTTTAAAATTGTAGAAAATCGAACCAATATATTGGAGGTATTTGGGGGGTGAGGGGTTTAAGGTGGGGGTGAGTAGGGTGGTTTATAAGGATTGAGGTATATAAGGGGGTGGGGAAGAGGTTTTAATTATTGGGAGGGGGTTTCAACAAAAAGAGTTTGGGTAAATATCTCTCAAAATTAAGGGTATTCTTTAATATCTCACGATTGCATGTGCTATGTGAGAGGTTCACTAAGTGAAGTCCCCATAGGCGCGAGGCAGGCAGGGAACCTTGACAGTCCTGCTAGCAAGGAGGAGAGTGACCAGGGCTTGATGCATGGGAAAAAACAATCCTCGAAACCTAAGACGAAAGAAAAACCTCTATGGTCCTAGGGTATAAATATCTTCTAAGGGCAGGAAACCTACTCCCATAGACCACTCAATATTTTCCCATAAAATAAATAGTAGAGGATAAATGACTAGTCAAAGACTTAGAATCCTACTTGGAGAAACAACTTGAATATGGGTGAATGAAACCCCCACATAGCTAACATGACTCTACACAAAGGTTGACAGCTCCGCACCATGAAGACAACAATAGCTCTGACGAAAAATACCAATGACCATAATACAACTCCCTGGAAGCTTAAATAGGCATAGATAGGCAGGGTTATCAAATGGCCCATGAGTGAAACAACGTTGGTGCCAAGGTTGCAAAACTTTATTAGAAAGCTACATCGGTAACCAAATATGAGCACAATCGATAGTGTCGAGTGGAAAACAAGGGTGGATCTGCCATTCATCGGATGGACAATGACCTTCCTTGTCGGTAAGATAATATGATTCTACGGCAGCAAGGACTTAAAACTACATTACTGGTTAAAACTATGTTCATCCATGTGGTATTGGTTGAACCCCCAAGAAGACATTGGTTGCAAACACTTGCGGCACTCCACAGCATCAGAAAATACTTTTGAAACGGCCCATAGAAAAACTTATGGAAAGTTTCCGAAGCAGCGAGAAGATATGGAAAAGAAATGGCTTTTGATACTATCGACAAGTTTAGATAAGATGACCCGATGCATCGGAGAGGCTGTCAGCAAGCCATTGGAAAGAAAATCGAAAGCTCTCTCCGATAACATCGGCTCCAGAGACCAAAGTCTAACCGACAAATCGGTAAACTTGTGTGATTTTTCCGAAAGAGATAAATGGTGCAAAGGATCGATAGGCTCAACGAGTAGCTTCTCTGCTACGTCAGATCAACTCAATGAGTTCATCCGATATGACGAGTGGAAAAAATGAGTTTCATCTTAAGATTTTTTTCAATTTGTAAAAAAAAACTAAGTTAGGGAAAGAGTCCTTAGAAGTAAAAGGTAGTTTAGGAAGGCTTAGAAACTAGAAAACAAAGGGGGGGTCCTAGAACATGAGATTTTTTGGGGGTAGATGTTGGAACAACAACAATTGGCGTTTGGCTGGAGAAAACAGATCTCTGGAAAAACTAATTTTTGAAACCTATAATTGCTTTATGGCATTTTGTTAAACCAACTCATCTTTTCAAGATTTATTTAAAAATCCATACCTTTCTAGGAATGTAATATTTAGAACATATCGTTTAGTGTAGGCCAATAGGGTAAGGTAACCAATTTTTTCAAAGTCTTGATAACTCTTATGAGACCAAAATATGAAGTTCATTTAACTTTGCATTCGATTGCTTTCGGCTGAGAGACCATAGGATCGTAACAGAGTTCGGACAGGCGTATTCGTTTGTTCCTCATTCCCATGTCTTTTTCATTTTTTTGATGCTTTTAGACTTTTGTATTTTGAGTCTTCTTGGATTGCCTCTTTTGCATTTGAGATTTGATTTAGGTTCTTCCATCCATGGTGTCCTTTTGTGTGAGTGATAATTTGTTTCAGCTGACGGACAGAGAAGAACCTCTGAGAAATCCAATTATCTTACTAATTTTGTTCAGTATATCTTTTTGATACATAATTTATTTCTGGGAAATTTTGACTCTTTAAGCCTTTTGGCTTTAATTTGTGGCATGGGATTATTTTGAATACTATACACTTGTCCATCCTACTTCCTTTCCGTGGGTCCTTTGTTGCAAGCTTCCTAGGACAGATATTAATGTAAAGTGGATGGAGCCCCAAAATAGTGTTCTAGACTTCTCTAACCTTGGTTATTTAGCAGGGTTTAAAAACATGACTTCAATCTGTTCATAAAATAATTTCCTTTCAAATAGTCTATCAAATTAAAGAATCTCGTCATGAAATTTTTTTGACATAGATAAATCTTAATGAGCAGTTTTTTGGTTTACAAATATTGACAATTTGTCCAAATTCCAATGTCCCCCAAGCACCAAAAGCTGAGCTGGCTTATTTGAAATAAAACTAGAATAAAGCAAAGCACTGAAATCAATCAAAAGCAAAGAAACGCAAACTTGCAGAAAGAAAAAAAACATAACTAAAATAAATCAAACATAAGCAAAAAGGTTTATTTATGTACAAAAGGCTCCTACAACACTAAGTGAAATAAGGATTGAGAACCAACCCATTGATAGGCAGATTCTCTTCCCACCCCTGTAAATCCTGTAACTTATACGTTGAGGGGCCTAACTTTTCTGCATTCTAAAATGGTCCAATCCACATATGTTGAAACTTAGTATGCTTTCCCTTTTCATCATGCGCGTGATCCCACTTTAGAACCAAATATTCCACTTCAAAGCTTCCCTTCACAGACTTAGAACCAAATCTGTGCTTGTCAAACCATTTCTTAACAATCTCCTGTTGGTGCTTAAAACTTTTCTTAGACTTAGATCTAGACTCTTCTAGATTCAGCAGGGTATTAATTCTAGCTTGTAAAATCTCAACTAGACCCTCTAAATGCTTGGGCTAACTGGGAAGATGGCAACAAAATGTTCGGAGGTAAAATAACTTCCTTTCCATAAACTAAGGTATAAGGTGACACACCTAAGGAATTATTGGGTGTGACCCTATCATCCCAGAGTGCATTAGGAATAGCTATATGTCAGCTTCTCTAATTTTCTATCACAGTTTTCTTCAAAATTCTAATGAGATTTTTATTAGTTGATTCAACTAATCCATTACCTTGTGGATAATAGTTAGCAGAGTAATGTAATTTCATTCCTTTCTCATTAGCAAATTTAGTAAGTTTAATTGACGAAAAGTAAGATGCATTATCAAAAACCAAGGAAATTGGAACCCCAAACCTGGTCACAATATGATCTTGTAAGAAGTCTATGACTGCATCTTCGTTCACTTTTTGTAACGGGATCGCTTCAACCCATCTTGTGAAATAGTCGATGGTTATGAGAATATACTTGTGTTGCAATGAAGAGCTTGCATTTATTTCTCTGATGATATCAATTCCCCACTTTCAAATGGTTCTGACACAATAACTGGATGCAATGGTCCAGGTGCCTTTGCTTGTCTACCGTCGCTCTTTTTGCATGTGTCACACTTCCTTATGTAAGCATGAGCATCCTTAAACAAGGTTGGCCAATAATACCCAGCCCTTAAGATCTTGTGTGCAGTAGTGTCTCCTGAAAAATGTTAAAATTTCATATGCTAAGCTAGATCATTAGTATTTCATTTTGAATTCATAACAAAAGCATATAAATAGAATCACTGAAAGATAGATAAGCACAACCATACAAAAGGAACACAAATATTTATCCTGGGAAAACCCTAAAGGGAAAAACCCAGCAAAAGCTTCCTCAATATAGATGCCCCAAAAAGATAAAAGGTAAAACCAACAAGGAGATCAAAGCCTGATCCTCCTCCTTCTCCAGCCACTCTTCTCTTCTCTACTAACGCGCTACACAAGTGAGAGTGTGTGCTCAAATGAGGAGAGCTACACCTCTATTTATATTCATCCGTTCACTTCAATTAACTCATCCAACATGTAGGCTCGATTTAATCATGTAGGCCCGAGTTACCACACCGGGGTGCTAATGACCCACCTTTACAATTAGAGGAGACAACCTCATGAATTTTATTAGTTCTTCTGATTAGAAGCATCGGGGTACAAGATAATACAAGTGGTTCTCCCAGTATGACCATCGAGGACCACAAAAGATACATATAGAATATTCTTCGAAGTTACAATATTTCAACACTCCCCCTTAACGAGAAGGGTATTCTACAACAACATAAACAACAACAATAGTAGGAGAGAGATAGAGGACATCATCAACATCATCAGGGTAATACATCTATAAATCATTGGAATCTTTTCAACATTATGTAGTCTTCATCTTCAATCTTCAGTCTTCATCATCATTAATACTTTGAATACTTCGATCAACAACATCTTCAGCACTTTGAACTTTTGATCAGCAACATCATCTTCAACACTTTGACCTTTCGATCAACAACATCATCTTCATCACTTTGACCTTTCGATCAGCAACATCATCTTCAGCGCTTTGACCTTTCAATTAGCAACATCATCTTCAGCACTTTGACCTTTCAATCTGCAACATCATCTTCAGCACTTTGACCTTTCGATCAGCAACATCATCTTCAGCACTTTGGCTTTTCGATCAGCAACATTATCTTCAGTGCTTTGACCTTTCGATCAGCAACAACATCATCATCATACTCTGATCTTTTGATTAGAAACATCATCATGAAAATATCATCAACACCAAAACATCATTATCATCAAAACATCAACATCATCATCATCAAAACATCAACATGATAAAAACATCAACATCATCATCATCAAAACATCAACATGATCAAAACATCAACATCATCATCATAAAAACATCAACACGATCCTTCCTTTCGAAATTATAGGATCAACATGTCTGTGGTACTCAGACGATCCTTCCTGTCAGAATTACGGGATTTAGGTCTTTACGGATTTACTAACGATCCTTCCTTTCGAAATTATGGGATCAACACATCTATGGAGCTCAGATGATCCTTCCTTTCGGAATTACAAGATCAAGTGTTTACGGAGCTACTAACGATCCTTCCTTTCGGAATTACGGGATTTAGGTCTTTACGGAGTTGCTAACGATCCTTCCTTTCAGAATTACGGCATCAACACATTTGTGGAACTCAGACAATCCTTCCTATTGGAATTACAGGAGCAACACATCTGTGGAACTCAGACAATCCTTCCTGTTGGAATTACGGGATCAAGTCTTTACGGAGCTACCAATGATCCTTCCTTTCGGAATTACGGGATTTAGGTCTTTACAGAGTTACTAATGATCCTTCCTTTCAGAATTATGGGATTTAGGTCTTTACGGAGTTACTAACGATCCTTTCCTTTCAGAATTACGGGATCAACACATTTGTGGAACTCAGACAATCCTTCCTATTGGAATTACGGGATCAACACATCTATGGAACTCAGACAATCCTTCCTATTGAAATTACGGGATCAATTCAATGATCCTTCCTTTTGGAATTACAGGATTTAGGTCTTTACGGAGTTAATAATGATCCTTCCTTTTGGAATTACGGGATCAACACATATGTGGAACTTAGACAATCCTTCCTCTAGGAATTACGGGATCAACACACGTTCTCGAGTACTGAAGTCACTGGATCTATTCTGAACCAAAGTTCAAGGATGATACAATCCTACCACATTCACGGGGACCAAGATCTCTGGATACATTTTGAACCGAGGTTCAGGGATGATGCAATCCTACCACTTTCACGGGGGCCAAGACCTCCGGATACATTTTGAACCAAGGTTCAGGGATGATGCAATCCACCACTTTCACGAGGGCCGAGACCTCTGGATACATTTTGAACCAAGGTTCAGGGATGATGCAATCCACCACTTTCACGGGGGCTGAGACCTCCAAATACATTTTGAACCGAAGTTCAGGGATGATGCAATCCTACCACATTCATGGGGGTCGAGACCTCCGGATACATTTTGAACCAAATTTCAAGGATTATGCAATCCCACCACATTCACGAAGATCGAATTCACCGGATCTATTTTAGACAGATGTCCCAGGATGATACAATCCCTCTTCATTCTCAAGGACCGAGGTCACTGGATCACTTTTGGACAGATGTCCTGGGATGGTACAATCCCTCTTCATTCTCGAGGACCGAGGTCACCAGATCACTTTAGGGCAGATTCCTAGGGATGATACAATCCCACTGCAACATCACTACTCCCCCTTTCAAGGAAGGTTCTTCCGAACCTCACCAAGCTTGTCTCGAAAGTGTTCAAACTTTACTCGAGACAGAGGCTTCGTTAGCACATCAGCAACCAAACCATCATCATCTACATCTTCAGTATGTGAATATTGAACTATCACCATCTGTATCTCCAGTATGTGAATACCGAGAGCATCATCATCTATATCTTCAGTATAGAAATACTAAAAGCATCATCATCTCTATATTCAGAATAGAAATACAGAATCACCATCATCTGCATCTACAGTATGTAAATACTGAAACATCATCTATATCTTCAGTATGGGAATACTTAAACATCATCATCTGCATCTTATCTCGTATGTAGAAATACCGGATTTCTATGTGTTACGATCGAACACAGGGTTCTCTGTCATCACAACTCTGGTTATCACATAGAATCATTGTAGTATCCATCTTCAGTTCAAAGAGACCTGATATCAGCTTCTGAATCCATATGGCTTCACAACTTAGCAGAGCAATCTGCTATGTATCTTGCTTCAGCCATGTTACGAGAAACATTGGACTGTTTCCTGCTAAACCATGAACTCATAGCAGACCCAAAATCATATACCTAATGTGCTTTTCCTGTCTGAGATACTTCCAGCCCAATCTGCATCTGTGTAGCCATACAATCTATACTCATGGCTATCATCATATTATAAACCAAAGTCTATAGTCCCTTTCAGATATCTCATCACATGTTTTGCAGTTACTAGGTGAACCCGTCTTGGTTGAACAAGATATTGACTTAAGGTGTTCACAGCAAAACAAATTTCTGGTATGGTATTTTTTAAGTACATCAATGACCTAATGATCTGTCTGTAATGAGTCATATCCACTAACTCCGATGATTCATCAGCTAACAGGTTCAGGTTGGAGTCCATGGGTGTGGCCATGACTTTGCATTCCAACATATTGAATCTCTTCAATATCTCTACCGCATACTTTCCCTGGTTGAGAAAGATTTCTTCTGAACTTTGCCATACTTCTAGACCTAGGAAATAATGCATTAACCCGAGGTCTTTCATCTCAAATTCTTCTGCTAGTTTCTTCTTGCTTTCCATGACCTGTTTCTCATTTCCTGTTAAGGATAAGTCATCCACATATAATAACAGGATGACAAGTTCATCTTCTACAACCTTGAGATAAAGGTTAGGATCAGCTTTACTCTTGGTAAATCCCATGCTTGACAAGAAACTATCTATTCTTCCATACCAAGCTCTGGGATTTTTCTTCAGGCCATAGAGGGCCTTCTTCAACTTGCATACGTGATTCCATCTGGCTTCAACTTCAAATCCTCGTGACTATTCGATGTAAAAATCTTTCTCAATCATACCATTAAGGAAGGCTTGTCTTTACTTCACCATGGAAGAAACTACCATGATAGTTCTGAAGGAAGTGTACCTTACTTCCTGGAGTAAGTGTCTCTTCAGAATTAATTCCCTCTTTCTAATAGAAGCCTCTAGACACAAGTCTTTCCTTACTTCTATCAGCAACATATTTTATCTTGCAAATCCATTTGGAAGATACCACATTCTTGCTTTTTGGTTTGAGTACTATATCCCAAACATCATTCTAGTATTCTTTCATCATAACACCTTCCATGAGTTCGTCTTGTCAGGTCATCAACATATCCTAGTCTTCTGCATTCAACCTTAAAGGTTGGAACCCACTTTACTCTTAGTAAAGCCTCAATCCATCATGAAGCTATCCATCATGTCATACCATGTCGAACTCAGATATCTTCAGTAGTCACTCCCCCTAAAGTGGAGTATCATCTTCCCTCTTCATTCTGTATAGGTGGTTCTATGCTTGATATATACTGGTCAATAGAGTATGTCATGTCATATTCTATTCTTTCTGATGCAAGTCATGAACCTTGCTTTGTACACTTGTTCTTGTAGATCCATATGGAGGATACTATGTACTTCCCTTTATGTCTCGAAATCATATCATATATATCATTCCCCATGATCAACTGTTATTCTTTGATCATAGATTCTTTCATAGCATTGTTTTCTTCATCTTCAGTTATCTCTTGTACCCATGGTGGTCTTCATCCTTCGAGGTGGATCTACTGCTCTCTGAAGCTCTTTCTTCTGTCATGGTGTCTCTGACCCTGGGAGCTTCATATTTTATTGCAGTGAATCTTGAATTGTCATCACTTGTTCTTCAGAACAAGTCTCGTCCTTCTTATAGGAGGTTGTATAGGACCTTTCCTACAATTCAAATGCACTAGCTACATGGTTAGAACTATTTCATAAAACATATGCATAACGACAAATTCTTATGCATCATGCAACTGTTTAGCCAATACAACATTCATCCATATCTCACAAAAACTTTCTAGATGCCTTCCATCTCTATCATGACATTATTGAGATTGTGCACTAATCCAATATGTCAGCAAGGAGGTTTGATAAGTAGTAATGGAGAGTTGTATGGCACCATGAGCTACTTACCCATCACAAGCATATTAGTAGTATACAATCATTAATGCAAACAATCTATCAACTAAACATAATCAAATGCATAACAAAACAATATCATGCAATGACAATTGAATACTTATCTTTTATCCATTTCGTGGGTAGACTCCTTCTTGATTCTTCTACTTCATCATCTTCTTCATTCATGACATCATCATTTATTATCCAAATGATAAGATGGATAAGAGGTTCTTTAAGAATTGAGTTCTTCACATTCCTCATCGCTTGAAGGATCTTCTTTGAATGGTGAGATCTTGATCTTCTATTGCTTCCATCTTCTTTTTCTCTTCTTGTGAGTCAAGCTTCTTCTTCTTCCCAGAGTTTGTTGAAAGCAATTACTTCCTTCTGGCACACATTCCTTGAATGAATGAATTCTATGATCCTGGGAGACCATTCAAGTTGGCTATCACCACTTCTGCATTCTCCCATTCTTCTTCTACCGCTTCAAGATGTTTTGCATTCTGGATCTTCACATTCTTCAACTATTTTCTCAAAGCCATCTTCTGATTTATGTTCTTATCTTCAAATAGCTTGATCAAGGAATCAAACATCTTTGGTGTCTTTATGGAAGACACTTGTGGTACAATTTGATCCGTGATTGAATCAACAATGATCTTCTTGGCCTTGATCAAGTTCTTCTTGTGTAAGTCTTTGAGCCTCATATCCTTCTGGAACTAGAACCTCTCTACTCATGAAGGTGTCCAATTCATTTTCTTCAGAGAGATCAAATACTTCCATGCTTGGAAGTTTTCAACTTCACCAAGCTTGTCATCAATCTGATGTGATATATCACTTTGAAATGAGAACCTCAAATGCAAATAGCAAAAGATTAGATCTTAACAATTTGAGGTGTCCATCCTGCTTCCGGAGCGGGTTGATTTAGGGTTTGTTAGAGAAACCCTAATTTTCAAAAATTGAAATATTTCAGATATGATTGGATAGAAAGATAGATCTCTTCAAATGGAGCTGTTCAATGTACTCCTTTTCTGAAAAAAGTGGAGGGATGCTGGAGCAGAGTCCCGCAGCTACAGAAGAAGCTGCCAGTTTAGCGAATAGACAGTTTTGGCAGAGAGAAGATAAGGTAGAGCTACGACGCCGTAGCATGTTCCCAGCTGTAGATCAGAGCCGGAAACCATGACTGTTGGGGCAAAAAAGTCAAAGGAGGTGACGATACCTGAGCGACTGAGAAGAAAGAGCTCACCCACTGCATTGAAGGCAGCGGCGGAAGACAGGAGGGCTCAGCTACCCTCATAAAGGAAAAGAAGCAATGAGGCCGAGGTATTGAAGACGAAGGATAGAAATAGGGAAGCGGTGCACAGTACCCATGATCAGTACCGAGAAGCATGGAAGACTGCAGAGAGCTATGGTGTGACGGAAAGCGGCCACCTTAAGTATAGATAGGCCGACTGTCACTAGTTAGGGTTGGGTTACTGTTGGGACAGGCCCACAGTGTTGTAATGGCAAGACCTTCGGGCCGCCTATAAAGGGATGTATTTTTGCATTGTAAAGGGTTGGTTGGATAATTGTATAAGATTAGACAATAGTTGGTCAGTGGTAGAGGAGCCAAGCTCTGGTTCTGCTATTAGCTGTAGTTATCTTACTATAACCAGTAGCTGGATCATTGAGCATGCATGTAACAATCCGCAGGGATTGACAGAGAGGGAAGAGTATATTGTAAGAGGTGCAATATATAGAAGAGAAGAGATCTAAGAGAGAAGGGCTCCAGGATGTGTGCGGAGTTACCCAGAAGATCTTGAGCTGGATATGCGGTGCAGCAGAACTGTGTTTACCTTCCCCTGAGCTATAATAGAAACACAGTTCTGTGGACGTAACTTCCATCCTGGAGGTGAACCACGTTAAAATCAAGTGTTGTATGATTGATTTATGTGTTGTGTTTATCTGTTGCATGTATCATTTATTTCATGAACCTTGTTTACATTTATTGTATGTATGCGGTATTCAGTTTACAGCACTATAGAAATAATTGCAAGTTGAAATCCTTAAGAACTTTGTATAAAAGTCTACCTATGTTTCAGTTCTTATAATTAAGAGTCGCAGAGGTAAGCAGCCTTGTACGTTGAGCCCCGTAAGTCGGAGCAAGTAGCACTAAGTACGTAGAGCCACAGTAATAGGATATTGCATGGAGGCGATACCGCACCAGTAGAGAAGCTGCGGTGCGCTGCGGTTGAGGATATAGCGTAGGAAGGAGTTACGCGTGGTACAAGGCACGGCGATGCGATAAGGGTTGGAGTCATCGCGAGTGAGAGGAAGTGCGCATTGTGCAGAGAGAAATCTCACAGGCTAGAAGAGCTGCAAGACACCCAGGCTGCCACAGAACCTGGTCGAAGACACTTGAGTCTTTGGCCAACCCATTAGAATCACTTCGGGTGAGACTTCAGGCCGCCCTGTGGTCTGTTACCGAAAGGGCCAGTGAGCTAGGGGTGTTGTTGGTTAAATACAGTAAACCCAGGTTTGCCCAGCGACCAACAAGTGGTTCTGTTGCCGGTTTTGAACAAACTGAGCATTGATGTTCTGGTGGCGGCCTACTAGAGACGAACTCAATGAGTGGGTTTGGTCTAAGGAGAAAGAGTTTGCCGAACGAGAGAACAAGAGTCCTAGACTGAGTACAGAGGCCTGGTTACAAAAACATATCGTTACAGACCTGCATGCGATATTTTTTCCAACCTTTGGAAACGAGCTTTATGAATGGTTATCAAAGTTGACTGATACAAGCATATTCAAGAAGAAAAGAAACATTATCTGGACACCGGAGCTAATTCAGACCGTGAAGAACCTTGATAATCCCATTACGAGAGTAGTAGACTTCTAGCTTGCGAGTGTGCTAGAAGGCTTCGTCACAGAGTTTGCAGTTGAACAGAGAAAAAGCTTCAGCGAGGCTGAGCGCTACTTCTTCAAAGGATATCGCGGTAAGTACCTAAAATCTTTAAACTTGTCCATTAAGATGTTATTATATGAAAAAGGAACAATGGACCTAGTTTCAGACGAATAAGTAAAGATAGTAATGTCACAAGAGTTCCAAAATGATTTTGATGACATTGGACGAACACGTAGTGGAAAGAAATATAAAGTAGATTTCAGATCTCCCATATTTGAAGACAGTTCAGATAATACTAGACAACAGAGTCATACTACCATGGAAGGAACAGATGGGGGTATCCCTTACCACCCTTACACCCCATAGAAGTAGACCGGGACTTAGAACAATCCCGTAGGAACTCCATCCAGTAGCTCGCAGACAGTGCCTACCACCACTACATCACCTCCAACTACACCGCCGAGTGGTAGTAACACAGCAAATCAACATTCACCACGTAGAAATAAAATGGGGGATGATATGAAGCTACCTATCTTTAAGGGTACAGGGGCAGAGGACCCAGAGCAGCATTGGTTTCTCTATGAAGCCATGTGGACCATTAAAACCATCAATGACGATAATATTAAACTTGTACAATTGGTCACCACATGTTGTGTCTCTACCCAATAGCCTTTTAAAAAAATATTATTTCATCAAATAAAATTGTATTTTGTTTTGATGAAATGTTTGAATTTCATATAGCAAACTTAAAGAATTAAAAGCCACTAAAATGGTGACATTCCAGCAGCTACTGAAACATGAAATTCAATTTTTTTTTAAAAAGAAACCTTTGCAAACTATGGATTAGTTGACAAAATCACTACTTTGAAATTATCATTTTGAGTGGATTTGTATTGAAAATCAAGTGATTAGTGTTAATCATTTGTCATAACTTAATCTTGAAATCTTATCCGAATATTTATTATTTAATTTTATTATGTGATTTTGTTATCGTGAATCTTGATAAGGTTTAAGGTTGATTATTATATTCCTGGCATCTTATCAATGTTCATTCGAATTATATTTCCAAGGCTTACGCATAGCACAACCTTGTTATTTGATCTTGATTTCTATAATGGGCCTCATATGTCATATTTATTA
Organism: Pseudotsuga menziesii; assembly: GCA_001517045.1. Classification (NCBI taxonomy): domain Eukaryota; kingdom Viridiplantae; phylum Streptophyta; class Pinopsida; order Pinales; family Pinaceae; genus Pseudotsuga; species Pseudotsuga menziesii. Next base: position 140,811 of record LPNX011126069.1, on the reverse strand, counting down.
TTGTATAAAGAGGTCGAGGTCGATATTATGGGTTATGGGATGTGTATTTCACATAGCATGTCTCTCATTTCTGAAGGTTGAAATTATTATATAGTAAGATGTGGATGCATTTTATTCAAAAGACCAAGGATGGATGCTTGGATGTCATTAAGAGTTATATATTTTGGAATATGCATGAGCTCAAACAATATAAGCATTCTTAGTATTGGTAATATTGGTAAACATTCCTCCATATTGGCGAAAGACAAATAACCATGAATATTATTGGATATTTTTCATACGAAATGACAACCAAAAGAGTATTTTAAACAATAAAGAATTATTTCATGGATTAAAATGTTGTATTGAAAAGAGATTTATGGTAGTGAAGCTTTCAGCACTTTTGCTATTAATGTCATATCTTGATAGGTGGATGGACATCATGACAATTTCCAAAGTATTGTTACCACCTTACCATATTTGAATTGATGGTGAAGACATGTGTGGCCAGATAAATTCTAAGTTTCTGCAGTTGAAAGAGATTTAGTTTTCAACAAATATATATTCATTAATTTTGAAAATCTTTTATTAAATATTGCTGAGATATTATTTGATAGTATCATCATGTTTCTCTTCCAGAAATTAGTGTGTGGATAGTTAGCAATAATAATTGTTGGGTTATTCATTTTGTTTTTGCAGATATTCATGAGAGATTCTAGGATTTCATTTGATTAGATTCATTCCAAAAAAGGAACAAACTGCCGAATTGTTGCCAGTTACAAAATCGCGTTTCCAATTGACAGGCGATTTTCTGAGCCACGTTGTGAACAAACGGAGACAAATCTAAAAAATATGGCACATGGGTTTTCTTCAGAACGGACCCATTTAGCTATACTCAGGGGGATTTCACCAGAAAATGATGGATTCCAGGCGATTTCGAGGATCCTTTGAGCACAATTTTGGCAGTTGCGGCCGGCAACGAAATGGTTGTTTCCAAAAATTCGCCTGTTGCAGAGCTTAATTGGTTTTGATTTCTTCTGTTTGTGGTTGATTTAAGCAAGAAGGAATTTGATTGAATGGAAAAAGGGGACTGGACTGAGAGATCTCTCTCAGATCAAAACATTGTTGCCTGAGTTATTCTGTAAATGCTCAACAGCATTGAAGATCTTCTTTTTCAATGTTGGAAGAGTGAATCGAGAGCTGGAGCTGGGGAAAGCAGACTGTATGTTGTTAAAGATTAAGAGATTTCTCTCTTGAAAGCTCAGAAATACTGCTGCTAAGGGATCGATAGTTGATGGAAGGGAAACCACAAGACTGGGTTTTGATTTACTCGCGACTTGAGACAGCTACTTGTCTGCAGCCACGTTTTGTTGAACCGGTGATATTTTAATATATGTTTACTGTTTGCATACTGGGCATATACTCTTGATATCTATTAGTCTTGTCATTTCCTTTCTATTTTATTTATGTTTGTTATTATTCTCTACAAAATTTTACAAATATGCATCTCTTGTATGATTATCGATTTTCACGTTTTCGATTTTGCTGATATATCATGTCATGTAACTGACAATCGATATGGTTGTTTATATGATTTGTAATCATTACTGTATGGTTTTGTTAATACTTAATCTTCTTTAAATATTATCAAAGCGTATCCATGCGGTAGTTCTATTAGCATAAATCGATTTCATGGTTAATTTCTCGCATTGTTCTTGATCAGAATAAATTGATTTACATGTTGTTTCTTTTAAACTATTTTATAAAAAACAGTCATTGAATCATATTCAGGTTATTTTCTGATTCTTGGTAATTAATGTATAGTTGTCAATAATGTAAATTTTATAACTCATTTAAACATGTTTTTGATTATTTATAAGCCTAGTTAATTAAATAGATTTGATTCATAGATTAATTTAATCAACTTACTAATTTATTAGTAAGTAGATTAACTAGTTTGATTTGTACATTCGATTTAATTAACCAAAGTAATATCTTTAGTTTTATCTTTTAGACTTAGTTTAACTTTCAGGCTAACAGAGCCTTTAAACCTGTCGGAAACAACCATCCCAAACAGCTTGGAACCTGTTCTAAGGATCCCGGTCTGGGTTGTCTTCCCCGTTACGTGCATAGTCATATATGCCCGTCAACACCACACTAAGAAATCGAGCCTTAACATGGTATATGAAGTATACCACAGTACCCAGAACACTTGTCCAGATCAATACCACCATGATTAAAGAGTTTAAGAAACCTAAGTCTGATTCACAGTGCATTACAGAGCTCAACGACATCAAACAGTTACCTACAGAGTCGGTGTGGGACTTTGATCAGAAATTCAAATCCCTTATAGACCAAGTCAGCTTTGAGTTTGCGCCAGAGCAGCATAAGGAATGGTTTATTACAGCACCGCTCCCTCACATCAGACTACCATTAATGCAGCAAAAACTCCAGACGCAGGATGACGCGTTGGAGATGGCGATGAAACTAGAGGCTTCACCTCTAGCGGAAACCAGCACAGGCATGACAAATCTACAAAACCAGTTGGCTAATCTCACGTTACAGTTGCATGAGCTTAAGAAAGGGAAAGAGGTTGCACAAGACATATGGTGCGTAAGGTGTAAAGCACAAGGCCATACTAAAGACAACTGTCCATCCTTTGTAGAATATCTAGCAACAGGGGCTCCTAACCCCTTACCACAGACCCACGGGCCGTGGTGTGAAATATGCAAAACATGAGGACATCTACCTCAGCAGTGCCCTCTACTTCAGAAGTACGTGCAGACACCTAAGAACTTATACTACATCTTCTGCAAGTCTGTAGGCCATAATGAACATGATTGCCGAGCCTATGATCTCATGGTTGGGAGCAAGCAAGACATGTACAGAGTCCAATCAGAAACACAAGGTCCAGCAGCAAGACCACAGCATGATCCAGCTTATGGTGGTCATGGAGGAGGATTCAGAGGACGAGGACGTGGAGGAGGCTTTGGCCATGGAGAAGGATTTGGTTGTGGTCACGGACCAGTTACTTGCTACAACTGTGGAGTTTTAGGACATTGCACTCGGGACTGTTAGAGTCCCACCACCACTTGTAATTATTGTAAATCTTATGATCATACTATAGAGGAATGTCCTACCTTGATAGCTAAGATCAGGGAACCCAAGCCAGTAGTACACCAGAACATCCAGCTTATTGCTGCTGAGCAGGAAGAGCTAGAACCAAGAGTCAACATTGTGACTCGCAGCAATGTTTCCACCAGTGGGACATCGCAGGATACTGAAGAGAACACAGGTCAGGAATGGGTGCGCAGAGCTCCTAACAAAGCAACACCAATTGACCTACAGAAGAATAAACAGACATTTCAGGAAGCTAAGACTTTCTTTGATGACCCTATGCAATCAGGATCGCAGGTACCGCTGCCTAGAGGCATACCGTAGCAAGCACCTTGTGGCGTTAGCCCTGTACAGATATCGCAGGCTACCACATCGGGCACATGTGACGAGGACGAGATGACAGGAAGTGTACAATCCTTCCTGCGGAGTTGTTTAAAACTTGTGAGAAATGAGCAAGCTATCAGAGAAATTCAGTGCATCATAGATCAGTGTCAGCCATCTTCTTCCATGAGCAGTACATAGCGTGTTGTTCATAATATTACGGGACATACAAGAACAGGAAGAGAGATGCGACTCACAACACAAGTTGGAGAATTCAAAATGGATGAGGTGATCCTAGATCTAGGATCAGACGTAAATGTTCTGACTAAGCAAACATGGAAACAGATGGGTAGCCCTAAGTTAGTCAGATCGCCTATCCATCTGATATTGACTAATCAGCAGCGGGTATCCCCCCTGGGTCGATTACCGCAGGTGCCAGTTGACATTGAGGGAGTTCGCAGCTTTGCTGACTTTGAAGTTATAGAAATCATTGGCGATAGTATACCATATCCAGCACTACTAGGCATTGATTGGGCGATCGGTAACATGGTCGTTATTGACCTAAAGAGAAAACAAATGACCTTTGAGGACACACAGATCCGGTTCATCGCACTGTTGGATCCTTTTCAGGGACCTAGATATATTGAACCTATCCGAGCAGAGGAAGAGGGACATAACATAGAAAATATCTATTAGATGACTGTGAACCAGAGCAACTACATCAATCCGACCGTAGAAGGGAACATTAGTTGGCGATGCGACAGCTCATGCGCATTAGATTCAGATGTTAGTCTAGAGAACTGGCAGAACAGACTTCATGAAGTCTCTGCGTACAGATGCGCGTACTTGACTAAGTCACTGCGATGGATTGGCACAGAGATCAATGAGATTCCATCGATTCAGGGTCTAACGGATATCCAGGACTTTCTCAAGCAGTTTGAACAACAAATTCCTCACGAGTAGAGGATCGCAGCTATGGACCTTGCAGTACGAGCCACATCTACAAGATGGTGGTATGCACATAAAGAGAATATCGCATCATGGGATGATATTAAGAGACTAATGGTGATCAGATTTTCTATCGACCGAGAGTATGTCCAACAAAAATATATAGGAGAAAGTGACCCCAGGTCACATATTCAGACATGTGAACAGAATTGGTCGGACATTCCCAAGGGTGAATGGGTCCACCAATTCATTCACACTTTGGACACAGTTCCAAGGAACTAGTACACAGAGACTGAACTGCGCAAGGGAACAACTACATGGCCACTTATGATAGACAGCTTTCTACTCACCTTCGCTTTTGTTTCTAAGTACCCAAGTGTTGACCAGGCCCTAGATATAATAAAGATCAAGATATTTGAAGATTGTACCTTATTAGTATAGACTCAGCCTGAGTGGGCCATCCAGTTAAAAGATGCGCTTGAGTGCTATAACTTTGAAGCAGAACCAGAGGATGAGGATGAGGATCCTCACAACACCAACATTCCGGAGTCAGAAAGGACTCGCGATGTTGAGGGACCACAGTTAGAAATTCCAGCAATCACAGAGCCCATCAAGATTAAAATGATCAATATCGGCACATACACAAAACCAAAGTTTGCCTCTATTGGAGACTATTGGAACAATGAAACAGTCAGACAGATTGCAGACTTGCTACATGACTATCAGGACCTATTTCCCACCAAGTTCACAGAGATGAAGGGAATACTTGGAGACCTGGGAGTAATGAGGATGCTCGACCAGTCAAGCAGCGTCCATATAGATTAAATCCGAGCCCATAGATAGGCATCATCGAGCCCGTAGAAGAGAGCGAATGGGTTAGTCCCATGGTCGTACAAGAAAAGAAAACTAAAGGAGACATCAGGATCTGTGTCGATCTGCGTAAACTCAATGATGCATCGCTTCATGATCCATTTTCGACACCGTTCACTGATGAGGTACTAGACAACGTCGGAGGACAAGAGGTCTACTCCTTCACTGATAGCTTTTCAGGCTATCACCAGATCAGAATCCACCCAGAAGACCGACATAAGACCACGTTTGCAACAGAATGGGGCTCATTCCAGTATACGGTAATGCCCTTTGGTCTTAATAATGCACCAGCTATCTTTTCTAGAGTAGTAGTTGCTGTGTTTAAAGAATACATCCATAAATTCCTAGAAGTTTATTTTGATGATTGGACTGTATTTGGATTAATTGACAAGCACATAGGAGATTTAATACTGATGTTAGAGAAATGTAGGCAGTACCAGATTTCTCTGAACTTGAAAAAATGCATATTTTGTGCGCCATTTGGTATTTTGTTGCGTCACATTGTTTGTAGACAAGGATTGATGGTAGATCCCGCAAAAAATGCCATCATCGTAAATCTTCCAGCACCCAACTCAGTCAAACAATTGAGAACAGTACTTGGTCTTATCGGGTACTACAGAAAATTCATTAAGGGATACGCAAAGATCACAGCACCGATGGAGAAATTGTTAAAGAAAGATATAAAATTCCTATGGAATGAGGAATGTCAGCAGAGTCTAGACACACTTAAAGAGAAGATGGTTACAGCACCCATCTTAGTATTTCCAGACTGGACTAAGCCATTTCATGTACATGTGGATGCATCGGGCATCACACTAGGGGTTGTTTTAACGCAACCAGGAGAAGGGGATATTGATCATCCTATTGCATACTCCAGCAGAAAAGAACGACACCACAACAGAAAGAGAAGGCTTAGCTATGGTGTACATGCTGCAGAAGTTCAAACACTACCTATTGGGTGCCTCGTTCAATATGTTTACTGACCACTCCACATTGAAGTATCTGGTCAATAAGCCAGTGTTAGGGGGGAGAATCTGCAGATGGTTACTCCTCTTTCAGGAGTATGATTTTGAAATCATTGTGAAACCAGGAAGATTGAACGTCGGACCTGATCATCTGTCGAGGATAGACTCAGGAGAAGAGCCGAGTAACCTAGAGGACAATTTGCCGGATGCGCAGTTGTTTTCTATCCAAATCACAGATGACTACTATGCTGATATTATTCACTTCCTCACTACAGGATTAGCACCTGATGAGTTTACTAAGCATCAAAAGAAGCATTTAGTTGTTAAAGCAGCAGACTTCACCCTGATCACAGGACAATTATACAAGCTAGGTCCAAATGAAGTCCTACGTAGATGTGTGATGCCGAATGAAAAAGATGCTATCATCAGAGAGGCACATTCAGGAACCGTAGGAGGTCATTTTACAGGAAATCCGACTGCGTAGAAAATCCTAGCTGTAGGATTATGGTGGCCTACATTGCACAAGGACACTAAGGACTTTTGTAGATGCTGTGATATCTGCCAGAGGGTAGGAAAACCCTCGCGACGAGATGAAATGCCGCTACGACCACAGGTTACGCTGCGCGCATTTGACAAGTGGGCTATAGACTTTGTGGGTCCTATCAACCCACCAGGAAAATGCACTGGTGTGAGATATATCATCACTGTCATAGAGTACCTCACCAGGTGGGTAGAGGCCAAAGCAGTAAGAAATTGTGATGCTGCTACAACCGCACAGTTTCTTTTTGAAAACATCATCAATAGATTTGGATGCCCAGTAGTTTTGATGAGTGATCAAGGTACACACTTCTTAAACCACACTATTGAGGCCTTAACGGAAGAATTTCAGATTCAGCACCATAAGAGCACTCCCTACCACCCACAAGCTAATGGTATGATGGAGGCCTTTAACAAGATTTTAGAAAATGCTCTTACAAAGATCTGCAATAGCCAAAGGAATGATCAGGACCTCAGAGTTAACGCTGTATTATGGGCATATAGGACCACATGCAAGAAACTTACAGGACATACACCTTTCAGTTTGGTGTATCGACAGGAGGCTATTATGCCCATGGAATATATTCTTCCCAGTTTAAGAATCGCTCCGATCATCGGGATGGCTGATACAGACATAGTGGATGAAAGGCTAGCACAGTTGCTTGCCTTAGAGGAAGACAGATTCATCGTCGGCTTCCATCAGAAAGTGCAGAAGGCACGAGAAAAAGCTTGGCATGACAGACACATTAAGAGTAAGACCTTTCAGATTGGAGACTTAGTACTCCTCTATGACAACAAGTTTATTAAGTTTCCAGGGAAGTTCAAGATGCATTGGTTGGGGCCATATCAGATACAGCAAGTTACAGAGGGAGGTGCCGTTCAACTCAGCAAACTGGATGGGGAGATTCTTCCCACACTAATTAATGGCATTAGGCTCAAGCTCTATAGTGATAGCCACTCAACCCCTCAACCCTAGCCTAGATAGCTTACACAGGTACAGATGTCCAGTGTAGTTGAAAGGAGGCATCGCACCAGGAACTAGTCTACACCGGCAATTATTCTAAGTAGGAGGAATCACATAAGGACGGTTCATTTTGCACAAGTCATCAATGGCTTGCAGGACCCAAAAAAAAAAAAATTGTTTGGAGTAGAGGATGCGGTGTTGCATCGCAGCAAGGCGGTGTCTCTCCGTGCCACGTACCCACTTTCGCAAAAGAAACAGAGGGCTAGTCAAGTCGCCTTCTGACAGACAGTTAATGAAGAAATGACCGGTATATCTTACCGTGGATTTGGCAGCAATGTAATAAATTTTTCCATATTTGGTAAATCTTCGACGAGACTGGTGCCTGTACACACACACTTCGAGGGAAATTTGATCGGATTCCAGCATTTATTGAGGATCGGATGATGGGAGTGGTCTCGTCCAAGCAATTAATATAACCGACGGGTTCAGTCTAGATGACCGTTGCGCCTGGGATTATCATCTTCACCATAAAAGCAGAAATTATTCATTCGGGAGGGTTACGTTTGCACGAATTCAAGAGCCGAGACTTATAGAGTGCATCGATCAGTTTCCCTATGCAGAGCTAATCCCGTTACAGAGTGTTGTGATTTCCAGAAATTGCAGCCATTGCACATCCAGCGTTTTACACCGAGTGGGTTTTGTCTGAGGAAGAACCTTTAGAAGACATGCTGAGATGTTTTGACCCTGGTGGCCGTATGTCCACTATGACGACGCCATCCAGGGTTGTGAAATTAGGAATATCACAGGTAAGACAATTTCCAAGGATGAGGAGTCAAGCGCAGGATGTAGAAGATGTCATCAAAATCTCTGTTGAAGAGAAGAAGAAAGCCGAGCCGATCATTGAAGATAAGAAAGCAGAGCGGCGGAATGATGAGAAGAAATCTCCTGCTAGGAAGAAAGTAAAAATGAGAAAAGGAAAGCAACAGGAGAAGGAAGATGACCTATCTCATCAGCTAAGAGAAGAACAAGAGGTTCCAAAGGTCAGGAATGAAAATATGCGTAACCCAAGTAGCATAAATACCTGGAGTGAGTTGCTGAGAAGAAAAGTGAAAGGGAAAACAAACCGAACAAGCAGAACTTCAAGATGTAGACAAAGACTTGTTCTCGGAATGGAATTCCTGGCTTGTATACCTTTCGCATAAGTAGGCTCCAGACTGAATGAAATTTTTGAGAAGGCTGGAAGATACAGATTTTCCTTGTGATAAAAGTTCTAACCCAGATAAAAAGGAAAGGATATCTGTGGAAGACTTCTCAAGACCTGGAGATCCTTAAAAGGTCTCAGGAGCGACGAGAGCGAGACCATAACTAGGGCAGGAAAGATAAGAGAGCCCAACAGACTAAGTTACAGAAACTAACAAGAGAGTGCCGCAATGATGCAGAACGAGGTCGCAGGACTTCGGGATAAGTTTCAACGGACTTCGTAGGAAGCCAAGGAGAAGCTACAGCAGGAGAATCCCACTAGTAGTGGCTCGGGAACGAGCCACAAGTAAGTGTTAGGGGACTGTTGGAGCAGAGTCCCGCAACTATAGAAGAAGCTACCAGTTTAGTGGATAGATAGTTTTGGTAGAGAGAAGATAAGGTAGAGCTACGACGCCATAGCATGTTCCTAGTTGCAGATCAGAGCCGAAAACCATGACTGTTGGGGAAAAAAAGTCAAAGGAGGTGACGGTACCTGAGCGGCTGAGAAGAAAGAGCTCACCCACTGCATTGAAGGAAGCGGTGGAAGACAGGAGGGCTTAGCTACCCTCATAAAGGAAAAGAAGCAACGAGGCCGAGGTATTGAAGACGAAGGACAGAAACAGGGAAGCGATGCACAGTACCCATGATCAGTGCCGGGAAGCATGGAAGACCGCAGAGAGCTGTGGTGTGATGGAAAGTGGCCACCTTAAGTACAGATGGGCCGACTGTCACTAGTTAGGGTTGGGTTACTGTTGGGACAGGCCCACAGTGTTGTAATGGCGAGAACTTCGGGCCGCCTATAAAGGGATGTATTTTTGCATTGTAAAGGGTTGGTTGGACAATTGTATAAGGTTAGACAATAGTTGGTCAGTTGTAGAGGAGCCAAGATCTGGTTCTGCTATTACCTGTAGTTATCTTACTGTAACCAGTAGCTGGCTCATTGATCATGCATGTAACGATCTGCAGGGATCAACAGACAGGGAAGAGTATATTGTAAGAGGTGCAATATATAGAAGAGAAGATATCTAAGAGAGAAGGGCTCCAGGCTGTGTGCGAAGTTACCCATAAGATCTTGAGCTGCATATGCGGTGTAGCAGAACTGTGTTTACCTTCCCCTGAGCTATAATAGAAACACAGTTCTATGGGCGTAACTTCCATCCTGGAGGTGAACCACATGTTGTGTGATTGATTTATGTGTTGTGTTTATCTGTTACATGTATCAGTTATTTCATGAACCTTGTTTACAGTTATTGTATGTATGCGGTATTCAGTTTACAGCACTATAGAAATAATTGCAAGTTTAAATCCTTAAGAACTTTGTATAAAAGTCTACCTATGTTTCAGTTCTTATAATTAAGAGTCATAGAGGTAAGCAGCCTTGTACTTTGAGCCCCGTAATTCAGAGCAAGTAGCACTAAGTACGCAGAGCCGCAGTAATAGGATATCGCAGGGAGGCGATATCGCACCAGCAAAGAAGCTACGGTGCGCTACGGTTGAGGATCTAGCGTAGGAAGGAGTTACGTGTGGTCCAAGGCACAGCGATGCGATAAGGGTTGGAGTCATCGTGAGTAAGAGGAAGTGCGCATCACGCAGAGAGAAATCTCGCAGGCTAGAAGAGCTGCGAGACACCCAGGCTGCCACAGAACCTGGTCGAAGACACTTGAGTCTTTGGCCAACCTATTAGAATCACTTTGGGTGAGACTTTAGGCCGCCCTATGGTCTATCGCTGAAAGGGCCAATGATATAGGGGTTTTATTGGTTAAATACAGTAAGCTCGGGTCTGCCCAGCGACCAACAAGGGAAGCTCCCAGAACAGGAAGCCCTAGTTTTCCAATTTCTTTTGCAGAAATGCATGTCACTCTTTCTGTGATATCTCCAAAATTAATGCTCCTCTGTGTCTAAAATGTCGCACTGAGGTAATATTGCATGTCCTTGATCCAAAACCATAGGTTAAATTAGAATTGGTTTCACCAATTGGTATTTATGATCATTTTCCCAAGGTGACCTGTTACAAGACTGTTCAGAACAGTGAAGTTGTATGGAATTCCATGTGTCACTGGTTAATCTTCAGGTTTTGAAATTTGGACCACAGAAATTAAAGTCTATGTTATTTCTAGAACATCTTCCTGAATTTCATTTGGACCTCTTTAGCCCACGCTACAACAATTCTCCCCATGTGTCCTTTTTAGGGATGAATTCTGGGAGAGGCTGGAACCCTAACTTGGAGGGATCATATCATCCAGAATATAGCGAATCTGAGGCTGAATTTTGGATACAGTGTAAATCAGGATTGTATATTCGGCCTTTGAAATTTTCAACTCCTAAGTCTTTTCCAATATCAAGATATAGCAAATGTACCAAAACTTAGCAGTTTTGGTATTTAGGGTTTTTCCAGATTAAGGTCAAACTAGGGTTTGAATTTCCCGGAGTTTCACCCAACCAAATTTCTTGATCCAGGTCTCTAAACTTCAATTTGGATGAGGAGATAAATCCTATGCTGGGCTCACTCAAAAATTCTTCTTCTGCAAGAAGCCCTAATTTCCCGCACCGAAAACTGAAAATGCTCGGAATCGAATTCCGCTTCAACAGAAAGATGCGCCCTTCAATGGAGAGTCACCCTAGCATTCTTTTGCTGATCGATTATGGAGAGAGAACCAAAAAGTAAGAAGCCCTAGATTCTGTAGCTGCACAATTCCTTCTTTCACGGTGGCTCTGATACCATGTTAAATTTTCATTTGCTAAGCTAGATCATTAGTATTTCATTTCGAATTCATAACAAAAGCATATAAACAGGATCACTGAAAGATAGACAAGCATAACCATACAAAAGGAACACAAAGATTTATCCTGGGAAAACCCTAAAGGGAAAATCCCAGCAAAAACTTCTTCAATATAGATGCCCCAAAAAGATAAAGGGTAAAACCAACAAGGAGATCAAAGCCTGATCCTCCTCCTTCTCTAGCTACTCTTCTCTTCTCCACTAATGCGCTACACAAGTGAGAGTGTGTGCTCAAATGAGGAGAGCTACACCTCTATTTATATTCATCTGTTCTCTTCAATTAACTCATCCGACATGTAGGCTCAAGTTACCACACTGGGGTGCTAATGACCCACCTTTACAATTAGAGGGGACAACCTCATGACTCTTATTAGTTCTTCTGATTAGAAGCATCGGGGTACAAGATAATACAAGTGGTTCTCCCAGTAGGACCATCAGGGACCACAAAAGATACATATAGAATATTCTTTGAAGTTACAACATTTCAACAAAAAATTCCCTACAGAAGGACCATCATGCAATTCTTTAACAACTTTAGATGCATCCTATTGTTCCAAACATCTCAAGAATACTCCATCATAGTTATTCTTGAAAAGAACTCCATCAATTATCTGATAAGATGCTGACTTCAAGCGTAGTTCTCTTCTTTGATTAGAATTTCAATGTTCAGGTAAATATCCCTACTGGAAATAGTGTATCAAATATCTCTACCAAGACTCTGGGGCTCTAAATACAGGACATATATCAATCATATGCAACTCAGTTTCATTTTCCTAGTCCTCCTCTTCAATATTTTGACTCTCAGTCATCAAATTGCAGAGCCCTTGTCCTTTGATGATAGTGGCTGGTTTAAATTCTAAGTCATATTCTTGAAAGGAAGTTACCCAATTTCCTCTTCTTTCTCCCAATTCTTTTTGCATGAAAAGGGTTCGAACTGCTGGGTGAGGAACAACCACTTTGGTTCTATTCTTTAGGATGTAAGGCCTGAATTCTTTTACAGCTTTGAAGATTGCATATGTATGTTTATCAATAGCAAGGTAATTTAACTCAGCACCTTGTAACCCAGTGCTCATGACTGATATGGGGTACTCGTCTCCCTTTTCTACCTTCTGTGTAAGTATTGTTGCTAGCTAGTTATCAGGAGAAAAAGTGTATAAGATGAAATCTTTCTCAAAATCAAGACTTTTGAGAGAAGGTGCAGGGGCTATTACGGTTTTGATATTGTTAAATGCATCCTTCTCTATGTTAGTCCATTTAAACAGTACACTTTGCTTAACCATCTATTGCAAAGGCTTGACTATTTGAGAAAAATCAAACACAAACTTTCACACAAAATTTATAGTCCCGATGAAAGATTGCATGCCTTTCTTATTGTGGGGTGAGCGGATTTGTGCTATAGCGTCTATCCTCTCCGGGTCTATGGAGATCCCTGTTGATGTATTTGTAACTTCAGAATGTATTCACTTATATATCTTATGTTGTATTTAATTGTACCCCAATGTTCCTATCGGGAGAGTCATTAATATAATAAATTCATGTAAATTCATTGAGGTTAACCCTTCATTGTGATTCAGGGAAATAATCCCCACAATTGAGTTGATTTTAACCCTCCATTGTAAGTCAGGGCAATAGTCCTCATAGTTGAGGGGTACTAGCGTTATTAGACTCTCCTAGTGAATTCGGCCCTGGTAAGTAATTTTCAAGTGGAAAACTAGTATGAATAGAGAGTGAGTCTCTCTATTTGAAACACACACTCACTCATCTGTAGAACATGAGTGAGAGAAGAGGAGCTCGCACAAGTTAGAGAGAGAACAGCTGTCGGAGATCATCTTTGTGTTTTTGGGTTTTACTTTTTCTATTGGTGCTAATTCTATCTCTGAGGAAGTTGTGGGGTTTTCTCCTTTATGGTTTCCTCAAGGAAAACTCTTTGTGTCTCTTGTCTCTTATGATTATTGTTGTGCTTGTTATTCTCTGAAATAAGAGCCTAGATCATATTGCTTAAATGATAAAAATCTAACATGGTATCAGAGCTAACCTGAGAAGAAGAAACTGTGCAGCTGCAGGAGCTAGGGATTCTTTCTTTTTGGGTCTCTCTCCATAGATCATCAGTAAAAGGAGGCTAGGATAACTCTCCAATGAAGGGCACATCTTTATGTCAATGCAGAATTTGATTCTGGGCATTTTCAGTTTTTAACCTGTCACTGCTGCGGGAAATTAGGGCTTTTCACAGAAGAGGAATTTTTGAGTGAGCCTAGCATAGGATTTATATCCTCCTAAAATCAAAATTTAGAGACCAAAATCAAAATTTTTGGTTGGGTAAAACCTTGGGAAAGTCAAACCCTAATTTGACCCCAGACCTGAAAACCCTAAAATACTAAAACTAGTAGTTTTGGTACATTCGCTATATCTCGAGATTGGAGAAGGATCAGGAGCCGAAATGTTTACAGGCCAAAGATAAATTCCTTATGTACCCTATGTAAATGTTTTATCCTCATATTCTCTATACTCTGGGAGATATGATTTATCCAAATCAAGGTTCCAGCCTCTCCCAAGATTCATCCCTAAACATGACACATTAGAGGAAATTTGGGGTCTAAAATGGGCCTTATAAGAAAATGCACCAACAATAAATTTTGTGAGTTGGAATTCAAGAACCAATAGAATTTCAATAAAATGAGTTAACCATAATGGTTGAATGGACATATTTGTCATAAAAGAAAACTACTTTTTTTGTTCGTATTTTCAACATATCTCCCTGTGTTTTTACTCAAATTCCGAGCGAGAGAGCTCTTTGGATACGGAATTTAATTCTGCATCCATTGAGTACCCACACTACATACTTTTGATGGACCTCTCTACCCCAAACATAAGAAATACCTGAAAAAATGTGATGATGATGTCATCATCACATTTTTTCAGGTATTTTTTGTTTTTGGGGCAGCCGGGTCCGTCAAAAGTATGCAGTGTGGGTACTCATTGGATGTAGAATTAAATTTCGCATACAACGAGCTCTCCCGCCTAGAATTTGAGTAAACACAGGGAGATATGTCGAAAATACGAACACAAAAAGTAGTTTTTTTCATTCTTCCTCCAAAATTAATAACTATTATTTTATTATTTTAACTATTATTTTATTATTTTCCTTAAGAGGCCCATTTTAGACCTCAAATTTCCTCTAATGCCTAGGGAAAATTGCTATATCTCGGGATACAAAGGTCCAAATGAAATTTATCAAGATTTTCCAGATAGGGAACAAACTGTACTTTCTGTGGTAAAAGTTTTAGAACCTGAAGGTGAAACAGTGACATGTGGCAGTATGTACAGGTTCGCTATGCTGAAGAGTCTTGAAATACGTCATCTTGGTAAAACTCTCATACGTCCCAATTGGTGTAACCATTTTTTCTCAAACATGCAGTGTTGGAAAGTGGAAAAATGATCCTACCTCAATACTAAGTTTTAGACATAGAGGAGCAATAATTTTGAGATATTTTGCAGAAACAATAGTAGTCAATTATACAGAAGAAATTGAAGAAAACTAGGGCATCATATATTTTGCAGTTCTGATCACAGTTTTGGGAAAATGATTATGTTTCTCATATCGCCTTTAGAAGGCACATATTTCTATCCTATCAGATCTGAAATATTCCAAGTTTTGAAAACTAGGGTTTCTCTGACAAACCCTAGATCAGCCAAATCTGGAACCAGGACAGACACCTCAAATCAGTAAGATCTAATCTTTTGCTATTTACATTTGAGGTTCTCATTTCAAAATGACCTATCACACTATCTTGATGACAAGCTTGGTGAAGCTAAAAAATTCCCAACATGGAAGTATAATTTTTCACTAGTTCTTGAAGAAAATGAATTGGACACCTAAATAAGTGGAGAGGTTCCAATTCCAGAGGGAGATGAGGCTAAAGCCTTACACAAGAATAACTTGGTCAAAGCCAAGAGAATCGTTGTAGATTCTATTAAAGATCATCTCATTCCTCATGTAGACACCAAAAGGAAGTGTTCTATGCTATGACAAAGCAATCGAAGAAGAATAAGATTTGTTATAACCACCTTGAATTTCCTCTCAGGATCATGGTATTCATTCATTCGAGGAATGTGTGCCAGAAGGAAGTGATTACCTTCTAAGGGCAGGAAAACCTAGTCCCATAGACCATTAAATATTTTTCCATAAAATAGTAGAGGATAAATGACTAGTGAAAGAATTAGAATCCTACCTGGAGAAATGGCCTGACTATGGGTGAATGCAACCCCCATGCAACTGACCAAACTCCACATAAAGGTTGAAAGCTTCGCACCACGACGAAAACAACAGCTTTAATGGACAATAGAAATGACCATAATACAACCTCCCGACAGCTTAAATAGGAATAGATAGGTAGGGATACTAAATGTCCCACAAGTGAAACACCGTTGGCGCCAAGGTTACAAAACTTCATCGAGAACCAAATATGAGCACAATAAATAGTGTCGGATGGAAAATAGGGGTGGATCCATCATTCATAGGATGTACAAAGACCTTCCTTTGTGGTAAGATATTATGATTCCGTGGTGGTAAGGACTTAAAATACATGGGTGGTTAAAACTATGTTCATCTGCGCGGTATCGGCTGAACCCCCAGGAAGACATCGGTTGCAAACACTCGGGGCACTCGATAGCATCTACAAATACTTCTGAAGTAGCCCATCAGAAAAATTATGGAAAGCTTTTGACGCAGCAGGAGAATAATGAAAATAAATGACTTTCGATACCGTCAACAAGTTTCAACAAGATGACCCGATGCATCAGAGAGGCTATCAACAAGCCATCGGAAATAAAACTGGAAGCTCTCTCCGATAACATCAGCTCCAAACACCATAGTCTAACTGACGAATCGGTAAACTTGCATGAGTTTTCCGGAAGAGATAAAGGGTGAAAAGGATTGGCAGGCTCAACGAGTAGCTTGTCTGCTATGTCGGCTCAACTCAATGAGTTCATCCAATACGGAAAGTGGAAAAACTGAGTTTCATCTTAATATTTTTTCTAATTTGTAAAAAAATAATTTAGGGAAAGAGTCCTTAGAAGTCAAAGGTAGTCTAGGAAGGCTTCGAAGTCAAAGGTAGTCTAGGAAGGCTTAGAAACTAGAAAACAAAGGGGGGGCCCGAGGTCATGAAATTTTTTGGGGGTATATGTTGCAGCAGCAACAGAACCATCGAAGGATACTCATACTTAGGGTTAATTTGCAAATTGTCCCTATAATTTACCCTGACATATTTCAAATTCAAACCGGCTACTACAGTGACACCTTTTCTGTTGAAGGTATCACCAATCAAGATGACCATGTGGTTGATCAAATCATCTTTCAATTTTTCATTTTGGGAATTCCAACATGTATGAATGGTGGGCCCAAAAAACTCCAATGCCTTCTCATGCAGGTTCTTATAAAAACATTATTTCCTACAACAAAAAATATGATCATTAATTAAAAATAATTTGAGGCATGTGGCTTTTAATTACATGAAAAAAACACTGAATAACTTAAATAATACCGACAATATTTGGTATCTTGATTGGAACATAGTCCTGGTCCACCAAGAAGGAAATGGGCAATGATCCCCTGCTAACCACACGTACTTCTCCAGGATAGCAACTTTCACATTCGATGCTATTGTCCTCTCTAACATCCTGTGAAGTAGTAGTGGATGAAGGGCCATGATGATCCCCAACATCCGGTGAGGTCGCAACTTATAAGGGGAATTGTTGGTTAGGAGATTCAAACAGCCTCGTTGGTAGAGTAGATTGACGATTTTTTGAACTATTGCTACTACCAACACCGATCTCTACATCCTGTACTCGATGCACGGGTGTTATCTCCAAAAATTCCTACAAAAAAGAAAAAATTAATTGATTAGATCATATCAAAATAGAGAACTAAAATAAGATAAATGAATATATGTGGCATGTTTCATAAAATATTTCAAATATTTCACTTGCCCCATATTGTTCTATGTTTTCGTTAAATCATCAATTCTTGCTTTGATTTCCTCAGTCTAAGAAGTTCTTGATTGGAATTTTTCAAATCCTTCTTCACAGTTTCCATTGGGTCATTTGAATAAAAGATATCTTCCTCGGCGACCACCTCATCATCCTAATGTGGCATGCTCTACAAATATCAATCTATAAAAGTAGTTAATTTTTTTTATCATTACAAAAATTCACATAAAAAAATAACCTCCATATAATAATAATAAAATGTTAATCATGTTTAGGTATTAGTGTCATTATTAGTGACTTTCCATAGCCAGCCTACCACAATACAAGAAGCAATACATATTCATATTGAAGAGTAAAATTTGAGCTATGTCTAATAAATGTGATTAATGAAGAAAAACTTTAGTATTAATATGGCAGTCACGTTTACCTGACCAAAAGCTGCAGGTGTGTTCTGAGCACCCCCCTGCCACAAAACAATAATCATGAAATCATCTTGAAATACTAATCTCATAAACATACAAAATGTCAAATGTTAACAGCTGTAATATAATCATGAATTTTGGTTACTATTAAATTGATACTATTAGGTACTATTACGCTAAGATTTATCTAATGTGACACCATTGGTGACTTCCCACGGTCAGATTTCCACAATACAAGAAGCAAGACATATTCATATTGAAAAGTAAAAATTGAACCATGTCTAATAAATGTGATTAATGACGAAAAACTTTAGTGTTAATATGACAGTCATGTTTACTTGACCAGAAGATGCAGGTGATTTCTAAGTACCCCTTAGCCATAATATAATAAGCATGATATCATCTTAAATTATTGAGCTCATAAGCATAAAAAAAGGTCAAATGTTAACAATTGTAATATAATCATGAATTGTGGTTACTATTACATTGATGTTTACCTCATCAGATCTACTTGCTTGTGGCATCTGGCCACGATCACCCTGCCAAAATACAAGAATCAAGACATATTAAAAGTGAAAAGTGCATATTTAACCATGTCTAATAAACATGATTAATGAAGATAAATGCTAGTGTTAATATCATAGTGATATTTATATTAAGCAAGACATATTCAAAAGTTTGTGTATATTATAAAAATCATGACATATAATTAAAATTGTTGCAAGAGAAAAATAATAAGTCATCGATCAAAGGTTGAGTTAAATGTTGTATAAGATAATTACCCCCATAATAGAAACCCATGCATATATTCGATTCAAATTGTAATCAATCAACAAATCTTCACCTGCAACTATCGATTTTGTTGCACATACGAATACATGATTTCCTACACGCCCCTCAAATATGAAATCGGGTAGCTTATGTGTTGTCCCTGGACGTGCACTATTTATAAACCCTGTGATATTTCTGGAATATTTTAGCCTTACATCAATATACATAGTATCTCCTTTGTTCAGATTGTTGTCCAATAGTTGTATATAATTTTATGAAACTTTGTATCTTTGCATATTTCGCGTATCTCGGACAAACAAACAGTCATCGTATTTGTATCTTATTCTGATATACTCCATCAATTCAGTTTCAACTCCATATTTGAACTTTATTCCATCCATGGGAAATGTCCCCAATCCATGTAAAGATGATGGAGAAATGTGATAAATTCTCCCATTGAAGAAGAAATCTGTGTCCACTTGGGGTAGCTTCTTGGGTGGCCATTGTTTGACAAGATGTCTATACCTCAAGGGCAACTCAATGTCACCTATTCGCTCATTATCATAAGCACATGACCCTCCTTCAGAAAGAAAAATTTTCTTTCATCTACGAGATTTTCTCCTTACCTTTTCACCTCTAGTTGATCTTGACTTGTTATATCTTGTAATAGATGTCTCGCTTTCAACCTCTTCTATTCTGTCTTCCTCACTTGAGGAAGATAGATATGACAAGTAACTATTTGGTGGTACGTACAATCATTAAAATGAGACAGCATCATGTAGTTGAATTTTCGATACTAAAAACATCATTCATGGCTCTTACTCTTGCAACAAAATAAAGATGGGAATAGTAACGAGGCTAACAAGGACTAGAGTAGTAAATTGAAATGAATAAATCTTGTTGGACCCTCCAATATTAAACACTAACAAACATTATATATTATGTTTTGTTGCTACAAGATTATTCATACAAGTATTTTGATGACTATCAATGTGACTATACTCACAATATTTAAGAAGAAAGAACTGGTGGATAATACTATGTATTGCCTACATAGGTCTAAAATTCAGTATTGGAAAACCTAGTTGTTAGCACTTGTGCTAAATTTTTAAATCATTACCTGTGGTGATCGACTAAAAAAAAAGGGGGATAAGATAAATATTTATGGGCATGATAGTGTGAGAATGTTGGACTGGAAGAGAAAGACAAACAAAGAACAGATCCTACCGTCGTAAGAAAAGGTATCACGGATCAGTGGGTATCAGAGATTCATGATGGAGGTCGAGCGCAGAAATTTCAGTAAGGAGGTTGTGTGAAATCCATGGCTCGATTTGGAGCAGATCAGATCTTCGGTAGAAATGCATTCTCACAATGGAAGATGTAGGGAGCTTAAAGGCACATCAAGGACACGATACCCAGAAGGTCCGCACAACTTAAAACAGTCAGGATCTCCCCCTCAGAGAATGTACATAAGAGAACAATTTTTGCTACCCAACCCGCATGATGGATAGGGAAGAAGATGGCCATAAAACGGGGGGAATGCCCCACATGTTTGGATGGTAGTGAACGTACAAGGATCAGATCGACGGCCCTGATTGTAGTTGTGGCAAGAAAGTGTGCGACGGATAAGAAAAGGAAACAAGGAGAAACCACATAGGGCCCTCTCGTTTTCTACGAAGGAGATTCAGGGAGGTAAGCGATCAACAACCTTGATCTGTATCATGGCAGAAACTTGTGTGAAGGTTAACTAGCAGACAGAGTGTGAAGCGGGGTAAGGTCCATCTAGCGTGAAATCAACGACGAAGACATGTTTCACTCATTTGAAGGTGTGGGTAAGGAGATGAGGGAAAAGGACCATTGAACAAGGGTTAGGGTGGGAAAGATCGATAGCTATGTCACTTCTCAGGACTCTGACAACTACTACCGAGCATATGTGATGATGAGGAATTCTATCTGCGAATTAGGCAATGGAGGGCAGGTGTAGCCTTTACACGACATACTGCGAGGAATAAGGGACTCTCAGAGCTAGGGAAAGACGTGATGCACAAGGAGGATATCAATGAAGTGCTAAGCGTCAAATCCACACATCCCAAGGGGATATGGAGCTGGTTAGAGGTGAAGTCGCAGGTCAATTCAGCTAATGATATCAGGAGGTCAGAGTCTTAGGGGTGGCATAGTTGAAATCTTTGCATGAGGGGATTGGTTCAAGAGCCCATGTGATCATCCATTTTGTCATCATAACACTTGATGATAGCACGTGTTAAGGTTAGACAAGCACGCATTGGAGCTTAACTGCTCAGCTTGATATAATGCCACTGTCAGAGCCATTTCAAGATGTAGAGGGTCTGCATGCTAATGAAAAATAAGATGGCTACTATGACTATGCTAAGGGTCTTAAGGAATTCCAACGGGAGGATGGCTACGAATTATGTGCTTAAGACACTTGTTTTCTGGGGCCCCTTATTGGCCCGCAGGTGTTGTTGGGAAACCCAACTTCCATTGGGTCCTCGCACATCAACAGCTCCACCCATCGAGGTAAAGATGTCTCCTTTACTAGATAGAGTTTCTGACATAGGTGGAGGGTATGTTTTCTTAATAGATCACTACACTGCTTTGGGAGAAGTACCTGAGGTTCCCAATCCTGAGAGATTTCCGCCAAAGGCTCCAGATAGGAACACGAACCCCATTACTAGGGCACATAGTATCCATTGCTAGGGGTGGTCAGTTTGGGAAAATGTTCGGACCCAGGAAGAGAGGAGCGGGAGGCTTCATCATCATTGTCTTGGGATCATATTGTCAACTTCATCTAGAACAATGATGAGTCTTAGGGAGTGTTGCACTGGAACACCCTAGAGGGAGGATATGGTCTCAGTAGAAGAAGCTAACATGAACGATGAGACTATTAAAGGATCAGAGCTATCAATAAACTAGACTTCCTTCTCCAGATCTACAGAAATAATGGTATTACCAGGAGACCTAGATGCCTGAGAAGGGGCCAAACACTAAAGCACCATAAACCTCCCCGCTAGATGTGAACACGGACATAATATGTTTTTGGAGCATGAAGAAACATGGAAGTCAGAAGAAGCAAGGGTCACCTCAGTTCTTTTTTGAACTTTTCTGACAGAAAGCGCGCCAAATGAATGAAACCGTTAGTGCTAAAACGTCATTGTCAAAATAGGTGATCCTGCATTCAAACACCACAACATTATTTTTGTCCGACGTCTTTGATATATCTTGTTGTCTATTTCAGTAGTAAATCATGGTGAATCTACCACCTAATGTAGTTTGTTAGGATTTTTGATGTAATTATTCTGGGTTAATCCCATATTTTGTAACTGTTTTGATACCCTGTTTCAAGACGTATCCCAGGGGTAATTCACATTATAAATAGAACCTCTTCATAGGAGGAAAAACGTTGGAATAATTTACATTTTTTAGGCCTCAGCGCTAGTCTTGTAGTTCTGCAAGAAATTTTTGGGAGCTCCAATGAATATATTTTTCTATAGTTATGAGATTCATCATGGTGCTAGTGTTTAGTCTATGTTTCCTATTTATTTCATTTTCATATGTGTTATTTCTGCCAATAGATTTCTAGATTAGCATGCAGGAATTCGCTCTCAGTTAAGCGCTCCTGCATCGGAAAACCTGTTTGTAATGTGACTCTAATAGCTTTGACATAATTCATCCATTGATAGGTGCTTTGTTTCAGTTGTTTCCCTTTGTTATTTTCCACTAAAGTTATGATTAGAGATTCATCCTTGATAGATGCCTCTATTCTTTGCCGAACTCTTTCCTTATTCCTATCTGCCATTGCTATAAATCTATTTCACTAAATGTTGCACTTACTTTTCCTCATGATACATAAGAGAAATCCATTTTCATTATAAGTTGTAATGGCCTTAAACGTTTCAGGATGTGACTCTATCTCCCAATGGTTTTGATTTTGTTTTTCTTTTCAACCTGTTTTATTTTGTAACTGTCATGTTACTAGCATAAATCTATTATACTCCATGCGTGTTCAAAGTTAAATAGGTATGTGAAGGTTACCATGACAAGAGAGATCCCTCTCTGACTGCCTTGGATAGAAGGAAGTCTAAAGCTAGTTTGAAATGGTTACCCCTATGACTTCCTACAACAACCATAGGAAAATTACAAGGTGATAACATCTTGGTGCTGTTGCCGAGGACCGAATGAGCAAATTGTCCTTGCGACATTTCTTAGTTCTATAAATTGGTTGAGCAGCCGGTCTTAGACACATATTGGTTGTATATGCTCTAGCGACTCCACTCAAACCCTTTGAAGGCGACTCCATTGGGAACCCTGAACACCTAGAAGTTGCAAATTTTTTCAAAGGTTCCATGGAGACTCCACTAGGGAAAATGAGCCCAATATAGTAGATCCTGGAAGCGCATGGTGAAAGATGAGGTACTTTGTTTCCTTTCTCCAAGATGTCTTGTCCTTCCTGGTACATTTTTTCCTATCATTCCCTAGGCTGGTTAAAATAGTTTTCCAATATTTTTCATGCTTAGGGAAAGACGCTAGACCCACCCTTGTATATCCCTCTTAAAATACCGAAAAATTGCCTTCGCCATGTATGTATGATTCGGACCAAAACCCTTCATCTGAGCTCCATGAGGCTTGTGATGCTACTGTTGATCCTATTCCCTTCTATGAACCCCCATATAGGTATCTCTAGCTCTCATATGATCTAGAACACCCTCTTTCCTCCTCTAAACGAGCCTCATCCAAATCCACGGTCAAAGGACCACTCGTTGTTGCAACATTGCCTCCCCTCCATTAAAAATTTGCAAAGGCTCCGTCATTCAAAGATTTATCCCTTGTCGAAAGCACTACCATAACCCTAGCAAGGGCAAAATGATTCACCCCCATACTTCTCCCTACAGTCCTCCATGACCTTCCCTAGGGTTACGGCCAAAGCCTTAAGCAATTTACTGGGAAGAAGGAATATTTGGCTAAGGATCATCTAGGATGGTTTGCTGACTGGATTGACCTTAAAGAAGTAGACCATGAAGATATTACGGTTAGGATGTTTTCCCAAAGCTTTACTGGAGAGGCAAGGAGATGGTTCACCAGTCTCCCAGACAGTTCCATATTGGGATATCAAGCTTTGGAGGACACTTTCAAAGGAATATGGATAGAAAATAAAGACCCCAGGAGGTGCTTATCTCAGTTCTATGCCATCATGAGGGATGAGAGTGAATCCATCCAAGAATTATCTAGCAGGTTTATGAAAGTATATAACACTATCCCTTCTGAGTCCAGACCACCTCCTGGTGCTACCCAAATACAATACGCGGAGGCATTTGATAGCGAATTCACTTTATGGCTCATCGAGAGCAGGTCAGCCTCTCTAGAAGACATGATGAAGACGCCATTGAGGTGGAGATGATCCTGACTGCTGCTAGGGATAAGGGAAGAAAAGAACAAGAGAGAAGAAAGAATGAATCTCTCCCCCAGCTTCCTCTCTCTAACACACCGAAGGACATAATGGAGGAGATAATGGATATCTCAGAAGAATGGATAGAGGGATTCATGATGAACCATGACACCTGTCCCATAAGAAACCAAGAAGACAAAGGACCCCTGCATATTGAGCAAGCTCAAAAGGCCGCTGGAGGACCTACAGGAAAACACAGAGACTCCTCTACTAGAGGAAGAGGACAAGCTTTTGGAGCCCCCTTCGCCCCCTAATCCTGACCCTCTCGAAAAGTACAGTTATTAGGATGAAGGTAACTGCATGCCCTTGTGTTTTTCCTCATTTGACTATCTAAAACAAAGGTTAAAAATTTCTAATCAAGTGCAGAAAATGGGGGTTAAGAATGAGGTCATGTCATTGTTTAGAACGGCTAAGGAGGGAAGTGGACAAACAGAAATTATCATGCATCCTAGTTGTTCTTCCTATGAGCACATAGATGAGCAGTCCAGGTCCATACGGGAAGAGTATTACATTTTATAAGGGAAATAACCTGTATGTCGCAGGCCATGTCTATGGGGATTTTGAGGGGTTTTCAGACCTCCACTATATGACAAATACGAGGATAGTTTCTCTAAACATGAGGGTCCTAAATGGGAAGTTTCTTCCCACTCTTCTAGTATAGAAAGCCTATGTCAAGAACAGCATGGTTCACTGGATGTTATTGAAAACATTTCCTATGAAATGCAAGACGAAGAATAGGGCATGGTTTCCAACATTCAGGATGAGACAACGGAGATTGCAGGTACAGATGGTCACAGGTTCCCCTTGCATGAGTGTTTTAAAGAACACCTGAGCATTTGGCAGGGGAAGATATAGCTGGAGTAGCAATCATGGATTCGGCTAGTGCCGAGAAAATTTCATGGCAATCATGGGTTTTATGAGCCAGTGGCTCAGTATGTGGAGCATCTTGGTCATGATAGGTGTATAGTGGGATTTTCGAAGGGAATTCGTGACCCAATGGCCACACTTGTGGAGAATCGATATGATGGGAATTATAGGACGTTTATGCATGGCAAAAATATGAGGTTCAAAGATAATCTCCTATCATCCTGCTTCACATCACTGCCCTCCATCAAGCAGGAAAGAAGGTACTACAAATATAGTCACCTTCTTGATTGGCTTCATTGGAATTCAGAAGTAACTTAACTAGGTAGTAATGCTTATCTAAAGTAGGGTAGGTAGGATCAAATAAGCTCAGCATGGTGAGCATTTCATTTCATTTTTGCAAGTTTTGTTCATTATGTTATTATCTATCCGGTTTTTTATTTCCGAACACGCTGGTAAGCTTTCAGGGAATGGCCATGAAACGACCCAATGGATCAGGCATGTGATCTACAAAGGTTCTTTTCTACCTCGCAGGGAGGATATCATCATCGAGTTGGAGAAATTGTTATCACTTGTGATAAAATTTCGAATGAGGTGATCGTATTGAAAAAAAGGGGATAAGAGAAAGCTTTCTGGGCATGATAATGTTGAAAATGATGGGTTGGTAGAGAAAGACAAACAAAGAACAGATCATGTCACTACGAGAAAAGGTATCATAGATCAGCTGGTATCAACGAATTCACGACAGAGGACAAGCACAAAAAGTTCAATGAGTAGGGCATGCAAAATCCATGGCACGATTTGGAGCAAATCATATCTTCAACGAAAACACATCCTCACAATGGAATATGCAGGGATCTTAAAGGCACATCGAGGACACAATACCCAGAAGGTCTGTACAGCTTATAAAGGTCAGGATATCCCCATCATAGAATGTACGGTAGAGAACCATTTTTGTCGCCCATCCTGCACGATGGATAGGGCAGAAGATGGCCGCAAAATGGGGGGAAGGCCCCATATGTTTGGACGGTAATGAATGGACAAGGATCATATAGACGACCCTGATTGTGGTCATAGCAAGAAAGTGCGTGATGGATAAGTGAAGGAGACAAGGTAAAACCATGTAGGGCCCTCTCGTTTTCTACAACAAAGATTCAATGAGGTAAGTGATCGACGACCTTGATCTGTGCAAAGTTTGACCAACAAGAAGAGCATGAAGCAGGATAAGGGACATCTAGTTGAATGGCTGAGATTGCCTGCGCGTGAAATCAACGACCAAGACATGTTTTGTTTTTCCAAAGATGTGGGTAAGGAGAAGAAGGAAAAGGACTGTGAAACAGGGGTTAGGGTGGGAAATATTAACAGCTAGGTCAATTCTCAGGATTTTGATGGCTACTGATGAGAATGTGTGATGATGAGGAATTCTATCAATGAATTAGGTAGTGGAGGGCAGGTGTAGCCTTTACATTATGTACTGCGAGGAAGAAGGGACTCTCATAACTAGGGCAAGACATGACGCACAAGGAGGATATCAACGAAGCACCAAGCGTCAAATCCACACATCCTGAGGGGACCCAGATCTGGTTACAAGTGAAGCTGGAGGTCAATTAAGCCAGTGATATCAGGAGGTCAGAGTCTTAGGGGTGGTGTAGTTGGAATCTTCGCATGATAGGATTGGATTAATATCCCACATGATCATCCGTGTTGTCATCATAACAATTGAAGATGGCATGTGTTAAGGTTCAATAAGCATGCATTGGAGCTTAACTTCCTATCTCGATACAATGCCACCATCTGAGCCATTTAAAGATGTAGAGGGTTTGCATGCTGATGAAAAATAAGACGCCTCTTATGACTATGCTAAGGGCCTTAAGGAATTCCAATAAGAGGACGACTATGGCTTATGTGCTTAAGACACTTGTTGTCTAGGGACCCTTATTGGCCCATAGGTGTTTTTGGGAAACCCAACTTCCATTGGGTCCTCATGCATCAACAGCTCCATGCATCGAGGTAAAGACATCTCTTGCACTAGAGAGAGTTTCTGACGTAAGTGGAAACTGTGTTGTCTTAACATATTACTACACCACTTCGGGAGCAGTACCTAGGGTTCCGGATCCTGAGAGAATTCCACCAAAGCCTCCAGATAGGAACACAAACCCCATTACTAGGGTACATAGTATCCATTGCTAGCGATGATCGGTCTGGGTGAATGTTCAGACCCAGGAAGAGAGGAGTGAGAGGCTTAGTCATCATTTTCTTGGGCTCATATTTCCAACTTCATCTAGAACTATGACAAGTATATGGGAGTGTTGCACAGGTACATCCTATAGGGAGGATACGGTCCCAGTAGAAGAAGCTGACATGAACGACAAGACTATTAAAGGCTCAGAGTTGTCAAGAAACTAGACTTCCTTCTCCAGGTCTACAAAAATAATGTTGTTACTAGGAGACCTGGATGTCGGATAATGGGCCAAACAAAAAAGCACCATAAACCTCCCCACCATCTGTGAACACAGACAGAACATGTTTCTGGAGCACGAAGAAACATGGAAGTCAGAAGTAGCAAGGGTCGCCTTAGTGCTTTTTAAAACTTTTCTAACAAAAAGCATGCCAAAGGAATGAAACTGTTAGTGCTGAAACATCATTGTCAAAATAGGAAATCCTAGATTCAAATCCCACAGCATCATTTTGGTCCAACGTGTTCGATATATCTTGTTTCCTATTTTAGTAGTAAATCATGGTGAATCTGCCACCTAATGTAGGTTGTTAATATTTTTTCTGTAATTATTTTGGGTTAATCCCATATTTTGTAACCATTTTGATACCCTATTTTGGGACGTATCCCAGGGGTAATTCAAATTATAAATAGAACCTCCTCACAGGAGGAAATAGGTTGGATTGATTTACATTTTTTAGGCCTCAACGCCGATTTTGTAGTTCTGCAAGCAATTTTTGGGAGCTTCAATGAATATATTTTTCTATGGTTATGAGATTCATCACAGTGCATGTTAGTGTTTAGTCTGTGTTTCCTATTTAGTTCATTTTCATATGTGTTATTTCTGCCAATACATTTCTATATTAGCATGCAGGAATTCGCTCCTAGTTAAGCGCTCCTGCATCAGAAATCGTGTTTGTATTGTGACTGTAATAGCTTTGATAGAATTCATACATTGATAGGTGCTCTGTTTCACCTATTTCCCTTTGTTATTTTCCACTAAAGGTGTGCTCAGAGATTCATCCTTGATATATTCCTCTGTTCTCCATCGGCTTCTTTCCTTATTCCTTCCTACCATCGCTCTAAAACTATTTGACTGAATGTTGCGCATACTTTGCCTCATGATACATAAGAGAAATCCATTTTCAATATAAGTTTCAATGGCCTTAAACATTTCAAGTTGTAAATCCATCACCCAATGGTTTTGATTATGTTTGTCTTTTCAACTTGTTTTATTTTGTAATTGTCTTGTTACTAGCAGAAATCTAGTCTTTTGCATGCGTGTTCAAAGATAAATGTGTATGTGAAGGTTATCATGACAAGAGAGAGCCCTCTCTTATTGCCTTGGCTAGAAGGCAGTCTAAAGCTGGTTTGAAATGGTTACCCCTGTGACTTCCTACAGCATCCATAGGAAAATTAGAGGGTGCTAACACTATTGCTATAAGAAATACAAGCATCATTCCTCTCAAATTACAATCAAAAGAGAGAAAAGAATCAATGGATGTGGATGATACTATGTAGTGCATGTTAGCAGCCTATAATTTTCCTATGCTTGTGGTAGGAAGTCACAAGGGTAACCATTTCAAACCAATCTTTAGAATCTAGTCTAGCCAATACAGTTAGAGCGGGCTCTCTCTTGTCACAAGGTCTTTCACATACACATATGGCTTTAAACAAGCATGCAGAAGGCTATATTTTTGTTGGTAATGGGTTTATTTGTAAACAAAAGATTGAAAGACAGACAGATATCAAAACCATTGGGCGAGGGAGTCAGAGTCTAAACCATTTGTTGCAGCTGCAACTGTTCTCCCCAAATTTCTTAATTTTTGGGCCCCTCCTCATGATTTAGCATTGTTTTTTAATCATTGGATCCTTGAACCTTTTTGTCGTGCTTTATTTTTGGATGATTTTCAAGGATTGACCCTCGGCCTGTTTTCAAAAGTTGATTAGGTTTGGAATTGTTGTTTGAACCGTTGTTGAATTTCAGAGTTAGCGATTTTATGCTGTGATCAGAGTATCTTTTATTTTGATCGAAAGCTGTAGCCATTTTTTTGTTTTCGTCATTGCGTGTCCCAAAGAAACTAAGCGCCTGAAGTCCAAAGCGCTCCGCCCTCCGATGCTATTCGCATGTCTTTAACCTTTTTCTTCCACCGTTGCGGCTCCCAAAGCAACTAAGCGCCCGAAGTCCAAAACGCTCCGCTAGCCGATGCGTCAGTCTTTTAGTTGCTTTCACGTAGTCATTCCTTTTCCGTCGTTGCGGCTGTGCAAAGCTTTAGTCTTTCGATGTCGATATTCTTCCGACTTCCGATTTAGAACTTTCTTGCTTGAGGCTTATTCAAAACTCTTCTGACTCCGATATGCTTAAAGTATTTCGCAGTACCCATTCTTGTCAGGATCCACCGTTGTGGCTGTGAATGAGCTACCCTTCCGATGTAAGTATTTTGAGCCGCCGTCAAGTTTTTCGTCTTCCGTCATGAATGATGTCTATTGAGGCGGTAAGTGGACGAGGTAGTGATGGCAGCGTTTTTTAAAATTCTCAGATCAAGGGGTGCACTTGGTCATTTTCTTGTGGATTAGCCATTCCAGGTGGTTTAATTTAACGTTTAAAATGTCATTCCAATGAATGATGCACAGTAATTGATTGCAGATAGAACTCAAGGGACTATTGGGGTGACCGCGGCATGAAGGCGTAGCTTGTCAGTTTTGTAAAAATCAAATCGAAACCGACAGGGTCGCAAGGGAGACAAGCGAAGGAAAAGACAAAATCAAAAGCAACAAAAGCACAAATCTGAAAGGTCCAGCAGTTACTCAGCTGATCATGAGCAGATGAAGAAAAGATGAAAGGAGGAATATAAAACGCTCGAAGAACTGAAGAGTCACACGTTTGGGGGGAACCCAAGCAGTCTGCTGATTTTGTTCAAATATTTGAAAGTTAGAAGTTACAGGGACCTTTTTCCCTGGAAAAACTTGTAAACCATTTGCTTGTAAGAGGAACTATTTCGTTTTACAATCAGAAACTGCAACTTTTGCCTATTGGAGAAAGCGTAATGTGGAATGTATCAATGTGA
Organism: Pseudotsuga menziesii; assembly: GCA_001517045.1. Classification (NCBI taxonomy): domain Eukaryota; kingdom Viridiplantae; phylum Streptophyta; class Pinopsida; order Pinales; family Pinaceae; genus Pseudotsuga; species Pseudotsuga menziesii. The sequence goes on along the minus strand of LPNX011126069.1, from coordinate 110,306 downwards.
TTAAATGAGCAATGTTGAAGGGGAACTATTTCGTTTTCAGATTTGTTTCATTAACTGTGAGAGTGTTTTAACTTCTTGAACCTATGTTCTTGTTTAAATGGTCTTCAGTATATTTTGTGATGTTTTCCACTATGAGTAATGAATGTTGTTCATAAACAATTGGCTATCTGGTTGTTCAAATATCTGTAATTGTTCATGTGTCTTGAAAGAAGCAGCTATCTGTAACTTTTCATTATGCATGTACAAAATATATTACTCACCAATGAATGATAATCCTGCTCCCTAGGGATAGGTTAGGTAGTTAGTTTTAATTTCTTGTTGTATGTGATTTAGATGCTTGTGAGTGCTAAGACGAGAGGTAAGAACCTGGGCATCACGTTGTGACTGCTCCCTGCATACTTATCACCTTGCATTTAGTTAGGCACGTGCATCTCATACCTTAAATCAAAAATACAAAAATATACGGTGGACCGGGCCGCAATTGGTAAAACCTTTGTTTTGATTACTTTGACCTACGGTAGCCGGACTGCAAACCGGACGGATTCCCTATACCAAACAGTCACAGGCTAGTTGGGAACGTTGACTGGGGAGAATCCCTTACTGTTGTTGTCTACAAAAATCTAGGCCTCAACAGTTTTGGCGCTAGAAGGATGGCAGCCAATGCATGGCTGGCCGAGGAAACCTGTTTTCCTGAGATTATTCCACCAATAACAGTTCTGAAAGCAATGGGCTTCATAATCCAATTCCGGAAGAAAGGAATAGAGAACATCTATATTCTGTTGGCAACAAAGTTGTTAATGACCTGAGAAGACACACCAGGGAATATGTAAAGAAGATTGGAGGATTGCCAATCATCCCTGAATTGCCCAGAAGAGAGTATAAAAGGAAAGATCGTCCTATAGTAGAAGACTCAGTGCTGGTTGGAGACTGGGAAGAACTTGTAGAAATAGCCTTACAGGAAGTTGTACTACCTTTGAATCAAGAAGGCCCAGATACCCTTCACAGTTCTCCTGCTCACACTCCTATTGGCTCACCTCCTCACTCTCCACCCGCACTCATGGCAGGAGTAAATGCTAATCCACCACCTGTTAGGATATTTAGACACTTAGGAGTTAGTTAAGATCAACTTGTGTAATATATCCGTTAGGTAAAAGTGTGTTTCTTTAGTATGCATTAGTATGCATTTGTAAATATTCTAATCCGACGGTCACGATATGTTCTAGACATAGAGTGATCCGACGGTTCAACTTCTCTTAGATCATACCTACCATTGATCCGTGGCTTAACACCCGATTGGTCTATGATCTCTATTTAAAGAGCATAGAGGGTCCTTGTCTAGTTGATCGATTATGAGAAGCGCATGGAACTTTCTTTCTTTTGCATAATAAATTGCTCCGAAGTAGCTATTTGGCCGGGGCCGTGGACTGTTTCCCTCTCGAGGGTTTTAACCACGTGACAAACATTGGTGTATTGATCTGTGATCTATTTGTGTGAAGCATCTATTCTTGGTGTTCGGTCCTTTGGGAGTACCCTGTGTACCCTAACATGGTATCAGAGCTTTTATGAAGAGCCGCTTTCGGTTTTGATCAAGATCTGGAACCGTATTGCCGAAACTTTAAAAGGGTTTCTGGTTTTGGTTTTTCTGTGCATTTGTGGCCTATGGGAGCTATTCCATTGCGTCCGGAGTGTCGTTTCCATTTGTAAATAGTTTTCGTTTCACCGAAAACCGTTTTCGTTTGTTCCAGAAACACCCATTTCGGCAAATCTGAAGGTATAATGTTACAGTGACGGTTTTGTTTTTTTTAAATCTCTCATACATTTATCAGTTTATTATTAGATCTCTTTTATTTTAGTCTCGGACTGTTTCCTTCCCTGGCTGCGTATGCTCTTTGCCGTGCACCTTGCGCGATCGCGGCGAATCAGAAACAGTGAGGGAAAGTTTTTTTCTTGTCTTCTCGGCTACGTATGCTCTTTGCCGTGCACCTTGTGCGATCACGGCAAATCAGAAACAGTGAGAAAACTTGAAAACGTAGACTTTCCGGGTAAGCTAACCAAGATCTAACCCCATTGTGTGGAAAAAGTTTTTTTTTTTTGTTTTTCGTTTTTTTTGTGATTTGCAGGAAAAGAAAGCAAGCACGGAAAACGAGAGGGAAGAGTAAAAAAAAAAAAAGCCCCCTTCCTCTTTCCATAGTTTTACATACCTTTTAAACTTAGTTCACTTGGTCCAAAGTTGCTTTACATCTTAATAAGTCTTGAGTTCAAGTCTCATCAAGTTACTTTTTAGTGCATGCAATTTCTATTTTCAAGTTACTTTATTGTAAAAGTGCATCTCACATTAATAAAATAAAATAAAAGTGAGTCACTTAAGTCTTTTTTATTGCCGCACTATTTAAAAGTCATTATTGTAAAAGTGAACATCACTTATTCTATAAAAGTGATTCACTTCAAAAGCAACTTTATTGTAAAAGTGATTGTCAAAGGTAGATCTTGGGAAGAGGGGGCTTCTTTTTTTAGTTGGTCAAGTTAATATCTGCCACGTCACTATTGGGGACATCTTCAACATTTCCTTTGATCAAGCATAACTTCATCATCTGGAATCCGTTTTAAGTGCCGTTTTTTTTAAAACCGCATATTTTTTTTCGAGCTCTTTGCATCTAAACAGTTAGTTTATATTCTTTCAGCCATTATTTTACAGTATGGCCGCCCCTTGTGATATCATACTTACAAGTTCTAACTATTTCTCATGGAAATCTCGTATGGAGGATGTACTGCGAAGTAGGGGACTTTTCAGGATAACCTCAGGGAAAGAAACAGAACCCACTGATGATGATAAGAAAATTAAATGGGCAAATAGATGTGATGAAGCTCGTGGATTGATTGGGATGTCAATCTCTACTGATTTGCGATTCCACATATCCGACCTTGATGAACCTGATAAAGCTTGGGACAAGTTGGAATCTGTGTTTGGTAAACACAATTGAATTCGGGGTCATCAACTTGAGAATGAGTTGCTTACCTTGAATCCAAATGATTTTTCTTGCATTCAAGACTATTTATCTAAGTATAAAACTCTTAGACTATTATGTGCAGAATGCAAGATTAAGAAAGAAGACAAACAGTGCATTTATCATATTCTTTCCAAACTTGGACCTGCATATTCTGTTTTTGTATCTACATTCTACTCCATGAAAGAATCCTTGACTGCAGCCAGCTATGTAGAGCCTAGTCTTGAATCATTTTGTGATTCCTTAATTAGAGAGCAAGACAAGCTCATTCATCTTGGAATAATTAACACTGCATATACATCTGGGAAAGCCTTATTGTCCCAACAGAAAGAAAAGTCCAAGCCTCCCAAGAAACAGAATTTTCACAATAAAAAGCAAAACAACAAGGGTCCCAAACCCTCTCAGTCCGCTCCTCCCTTAAAAAATGATAAAGGATCCAAGCAAAAAGGAAAGAAGACTGAGCGTCATTGCAATTTTTGTGGGAAAGATAATCATGATGAATCTAAATGTTTTAGGAAGATGGCAGCCTTGGAAGCAGCAATGAAGAAGCACCACATCAGCCTAGATTCGTCTTCAGAATCTACCTCTCATGGACATGCACTTTGTGCTTCTGGTTACTCTTATACTGCATCTTCTTCTTCTACTTCAAATGAATGGCTCATTGATTCTGGAGCATCTTATCATATGGCTAAGGATAAAGCCATCTTTTCTACTATGCATGAATGTAACACCAAACAGATATTTGTTGGTGATGATAGATCTCTAAATGTTGTAGGATATGGAACAGTTCCAGTAGAGAATGGTCATTTTAGTGATGTACTATGTGTTCCAAAAATTTCCTGCAATTTGTTATCAGTCTATCAAATTACTCATTCAGGTGAAGGTAAAACTGTAATGTTTACACCTCACCAAGTTGTAATCAAGGATTTTAAAAATCCTCAAAATGTCCTTGCTACTGGAACTGTTGATGATATTACCAGGTTGTACAAATTTAACAACTTTGGGTCATCGCCTTTTTCAT
>LPNX011126069.1:1682-104452 GCA_001517045.1 Pseudotsuga menziesii | reverse complement strand
AACCACGTGACAAACATTGGTGTATTGATCTGTGATCTATTTGTGTGAAGCGGCTATTCTTGGTGTTCGGTCCTTTGGGAGTACCCTGTGTACCCTAACACCACCTGCCTGGAGAGCCAGATCACCTTTAAATCTAACACCTCCGCTACATGATTTACCTCAATCATTTGAAAAGATGCAGCCCAAATTCGACCCAAATGAGAAAATACTAGTAGATGATCACCTGCAAGGTTTTTACTTGGCAATAGAAGGGTTGAGGGCTGGGGAGTATGAGGATGTAGTTTACAGACTATTTTTGCATACCCTTAAAGGAGCTGCAGCATCATGGTATTTTGGGTTTCCTACTAACTCTATCCCTGATTGGGATACCTTCGAGAGAATTTTTAGAAGTAAGTATGCGATTCAAAAGACTCATGCAGCCCTCATGAAAGGACTATGCGCCTTGAAGAAAGAGAGAAAGGAAAAGGTGCACAGTTTCACACAAAGGTTTGCAGCATATCTTAAAAAAAAATCTGAAGCTGATAAACCTTCGGACAAGGTACTGATTGAGTATTATACTTCAACTTTAGGCCCTAATTTGGCCATGTTTGCCAAAGGTAGGGCCAATCCTACTTTGACAGAAACCTATGAAGAGGTAGAAGTAGTGGAGGCTGAAAGAGAAAGTATCAAAGATTATCCAGAACAGTCAGGAGAGAAAGGTGCGGGTAGGAAAGCCTTATTGTTTACTAAGCCTAAGGAAGAGAAATCGCCAGATTTTGAAAATATGGCAAAAATGATGTAGAAGCTTTCCAACAAAATCATAGATTTGGAGAAAGAGAAGGAAACACAAAAGTTCTATAAGCCCTATTATAAGAAAAGAGAGGATAACAATCAGTCTCAACCTCCTCCTCACAATGCTGCATCCATGAATCTAACAGAAGTAGGAATGGAAAATTTTTGCACTTTCCACCAACAACCACACTCTGAAAGAAATTGTCCTCAATGGATAAACTCAATGACGTTGGTTATGAATCAGCTGTTGGATTCTAAGTTAACGGATAATGGAGATGAATAAAGAAAGTAAAATACTACTTCAACAAAGGAACAAGAAGAGGAAACCATGGTTTTGTGGAATTCTTTTTCGTTATTTGACGCAGAAGAAGAAAAGAAGCAGGGCTACAAGGATGTCATGGAAACCAACGTGACAACAAGGAGCCAAGGGATAATTAAAGAAAACAGTCTGATTCTCCCAAATATTAAGAGGCTTCAGTGAAGTGTTAAGAAATTTCAAAATAAATCCTTAGCTGATAAAATTCCATAATTCACTATTACCCGCCAAGATCCTAAGCAGAATAATACGTTGGCCAATCCAAATGAAGAAAAGATGAATGCTGATAAACCTCATCCCATTGAACAACAAATGGAGTATGACATCATGGAGGATTTAAAGAAGGTAAAATCGAATGTTTCACTATTCGAAATGTGTAAATTGCCACCGCAAAAGGAAAGACCATTGAAAGCACTTGAAGCATCGGACAAGAAGCTTCCCACTGACAATCGACCTCAGGAAGAAGAAGAAATCGGAGAAACCAGCATTGGAGGTAAGTCTAAAAGAAAACATCCACCTTTCCTCCTCACATTTGAAATTTTCAATCACAACGTCCATAATTGCTTGGTAGACTCAGGGGTGTCGGTTAATGTCATGCCAATATCAGTCTGTAAAAAGATCAATCTGCAGCCTAAGCCATCCATGTGGAGGGTTGTTCAGTTGGATAGGACAGATGTAAAGGTAATTGGTGAGATGGAAGACGTCCTAGTCCGTCTGGCATCCAATGATAAAGTGTGCCAAGTCATTAATATCGTGGTGGCTGATATACCAGACGCTTATGGTCTTGTCCTGAGTAGAGATTGGTCGGCCAAACTAAATGGATATTTTTCCTCGGATTGGTCGTATCCATGGCTACCATACAAAGGAAGTCTGAACCAGATTAAGATTTTAAGAGAGCCTCACATGAAATACAATGTTACTCAACTGGAGGAAAAGAATGAACCAGTGGATTCTGTGTTGGGAAATTATTTTATTGAGTTGGAACCAGGAAATTACCAAGCAGAAGAACCCAGCAACACATCAGACACCTAGCCTGATCTCCTTCGATTCTCACAGGCTGATGAAATCGACTGTAAAATAGTAGACTTAGCAGTAGGAATAGATTCACATTCAGTAGTTAGTGATTTTTGGACTTTGTTTTTTGATGGCTCTAAGACATTAGAAGGGTCAGGGGCCGGGTGTGTCCTGATCGACCCCTAGAAGAATAAACATTTTCTCTCATGTAGATTAGAGTTTGAGTGTACTAATAATACAGTTGAGTACGAAGCGCTGGTGCAGGGCTTGAGGAAAGCGATTGAATTAAAGGTAAGTAATCTAAAAGTTTTGGAGACTCTGAAATTATTGTGAAACAAATCCGGAATCAAATACATTGTGTTTCCCCTCACCTGAAGGCTTACCAAAATGAGGTATGGGACCTACTTAAATGTTTTAATGCATTCAATATTATCTCAATTCCAAGACTTAAAAATGCAGCAGCTGACCTGTTGGCCACATCAGCCACTAGGCTAGTACCTACTAATAATCAATGCTCTGTTGAATTACTTTTCAATCCCTCAGTACCTGATATGATTACCAACCTACGAGTGTTCGATGATGACCAGCAGATTATAGAATGTTTAACAAATGACGAGGTATTTAAAGGATCAATTATAGACGATGAAGAACATCAGGCTGAGCTGAAGTATGATAATTTCATCCCTAAAGGAGTCAGAACGTTAGAAAGAATGTTTGATTTAAATGAAAAGTTCAGAAGACCAGCCAACGTGAAGACCCACAGCTCATCTCTACAGTTTGAGCTGATAAATTTAAGGACTGAGATGAATCCTAAATTTGTGAATCTTGGCAAATGTTGTTCACCAGCAGAAAGAGACAAGTTTGTCAGTCTGTTTAAACAATATAAAGATGTTTTCGCATGGACATATGAAGATTTGAAACCATACAACACCAGCATCATCAAGCATGTTATTCCCATCAAAGCTGGCATCAAGCCGTATCAGCAACCTTTGAGAAAAATGCATCCAAAATTGGAACCATTGATTCAGAGTGAAGTGAAGAAATTATTGGATGCTAGAATCATTTTCAAGGTCAGACACTCTGAGTGGGTATCAAATCTGGTACCAGTGAGGAAAAAGTCTGGAGAAATCAGGCTCTGCGTGGATTTCAGGAATTTAAACCGTGCTTCAATCAAAGATAACTATCCTGTGCCACCCATGGAGCAATTGCTACAAATGGTTTCGGGTTCTAAGCTATTTTCATTATTAGACGGTTTCTCTAGCTACAATCAAGTATTAGTAGCCGAAGAAGACAGATTGAAGACAACGTTCAGGACCAAATGGGGAACCTTTGCCTACAGAAGGATTCCCTTTGGGCTTATAAATGCTGGAGCGACGTTTCAGAGGGCTATGGACATATCTTTCCATGGATTGATTAGTCATAGTGTTGTAGTGTACCTTGACGATATTACGATATTCTCCAACAGGAAAGAAGAACACACATTTCACTTAAGGCAGATTTTTGAATGCTGTCGAAAATATGGCATCTCACTCAATCCCAAGAAGTGTGTGTTCGCTATCACGGAGGGCAAGTTGTTTGGTCACATAATATCAAAGAAAGGAATCTCTATAGATCCAGAAATAATTAAGGTCATTGAACAAATCCCCTTTCCCCATAATAAAAAAGGGACGCAATCATTTATGGGAACTATAAACTTTGTGCGAAGATTTGTGCCTAATTTCGCTCATATTTTCAAGCCGCTGCAGCAGATGGTGAAGAAAAATGCACAATTCAAGTGGACTGAAATTGAGAAGAACACTTTCAGCAAAATTAAAACTATTGTTGCACATGCACCCTCCCTGAGAAGCCCAAATTTTGATAAAGACTTTATTCTGTAAACCTTCGCATCCGATGATTCACTAGAAGCTATGCTGACGCAAAAGGAAGATGGGGGGGATGAATTCCCAATATCTTTCATGAGCACTGGTCTACAAGGGGCCGAATTAAATTACCCAGCCATTGATAAACAAGCTTATGCAGTATTCAAAGTAGTGAAGCAATTCAGACCTTATATTTTAAAAAATCGAACCAAGGTGATCGTCCCCTACCCAGCTGTAAGGTCCCTTCTTATACAGAAAGAGTTAGGAGAAAGAAGGGGCAACTGGGTAACAGCTCTTCAAGGGTACGACCTTGAATTCAAGCCAACCTCTATAGTTAAAGGACAATGGTTGCGCAAACTGATGACTGCAAATAAGAACAATGAAGAACACGCCTAGGAGGATGAAGCCGAATTACATGTAATGGAGGTATGTCCTTTGTTTAAATCTCCCGAGTCTTGGTATAGAGACCTTGTGCATTACCTGCAGGCAGGGCTATTGCCAGAACATTGGAATTCTAATCAAAGAAGAGAGTTGCGTCTTAAATCAGCTTCCTATCAAATTGTTGAAGGAGTATTATTCAGAAAAAATTATGACGGAGTTCTTCTGAGATGCTTAGAGAAATAAGATGTAGAAAAAGTAATGACAGATTTGCATGACGGGCCTGCTGGGGGACATTATTCGGGAGACACTACAGCCCACAAAATCCTCAGAGCAGGTTACTATTGGCCTATGCTCTTCAAATATGCACATGCACATGTCAGGAAGTGTGGTATTTGCCAAAGGTGTAGTGGGAGACAACCTAGAGAAGCGGCACCCCTAAAACCTGTGATGATTACGGAGCCATTCGAGCAATGGGGGTTGGATATTATTGGAGAAATAAAACTGAATTCCTCCTTGCAGCACAAGTACATTCTAACCGCAATCGATTATTTCACTCGCTGGGTCGAAGCTATCCTGCTGTGCAAGATAACTGAAGATGAGATCATCAGCTTCCTACAAGATCATATCATGACCAGGTTTGGAGTTCCAGTTTCGTTAGTATTTGATAATGCTAAGTACTTCTCATCAATTAAATTAACTTCTTTTTCTCATGATAAAGGGATAAAATTGCATTATTCTGCTAATTACTATCCATAAGGAAATGGCCTGGCTAAATCCTCTAACAAAAATCTGATTAGAATTTTAAAGAAGACTATAATAGAAAACCAGAAGAGTTGGCACTCAGCGCTACCAAATGCCCTTTGGGTTGATAGAGTCACCCCCAAGTCTGCTATAGGAGTGTCACCATATACCCTTGTGTATGGTAAAGAAGCCATTCTTCCTCCCAATATCATGCTACCTTCTTCCATAATAGCCCAAGAATCTAGAGGGTCGGATGATGAAGTTTTGCAAATAAGGATATATAATCTTCTGAAAGCAGAGGAGGCTCGATCTAAATCCAGAGAGCGCTTTAAGCAGCAGCAAGAGGTAATAAAGATATGGTTCAACAAACATAAGGTAGGAACAAAATACTTTGAGGTGGGAGATTTAGTCCTCAAATGGGATCACCCCCATGATGAGAAAGGGAAACACACGAAGTTCCAACAGTTGTGGGTAGGTCCTTTTCAGATTGTGGCGAAGCTTGGCCCTTCCACTTATAAGTTACAATATCTGCAAGGGTGGGAAGAGAACTTACCAGTAAATGGTTTAGTTCTCAAACCTTATTTTTCTTAAGTTTCATTTGTTTTCTTCTTGTATATAAATAATTTGGTTTGGTCGTCTTTTGAGTCTTTGAGCTATGAAGTTGAGTTTTTGTTTAAATTTTCTGTTTGATTTAAATAAAAGAAGCAAGCTTTGGTCGCATGGAGAGCATTGGAATTCTGGACCAACTAAAATCCTTGATTATAAGACTGTGTATTATGGTTTTATCTGATAGAGTTTCTTCTAGTTTAGCAGTTTTCCTAAATGGCTGTGGACGCATTGAAATCCTACTTAATCCCTGTAAAGTAACTCAAGATTAAAAGGTCTGGAATACTATTTCGAGGCTCCATCCATCTCACACTTAAAAATTTCCTAGGGGGGTGACAGCAAAAAACCCATGGAAAGGAAGCAAGGTAAACAATATATTATATATAAATGATCCCATGCCAAGAATTGAAAGCCAAAAGGCTAAGAAGAGTCAAAACTCCTAAGGAAGAAATGTATATCAAAACAAAGTACTAAATCATGTGAGTATAAAATTGCCAAAAGTTCCTCTCCGTCCGTGAGCTGAAAACTAAATACATCTCTCACACAAAAGGACAATATGGATAGAGGAGCCTGAATAAAAATTCAGAAAGAAAGGCATGAGGAAGACTCAAAGGACAAAAGTCCAAAAAAGCACCCCAAAAAAAAAGTGCAAAAGGGCATGGGAATGAGGAACAAATGAATATTTCTGTTTACCAGATGTTACGATCCTGTGGTGTCCAAGCTAGAAGCTACCCAAAGACAGAGGTAAAAAATGAAACTCATACTTCTGGCCTCGAAAGAGTTATCTTGACTTTGAAACCTTGGTTTCCATTTTCCTGAATAGGACTACCCTCAATGATTCAAAGTTCATGTATCTGCCATTTGGGAAATCCTTACATCTAGAAGAATTCAACATGTTGATTTTATTGTTAAACAACCTGTTACTTAAGGAAGTAGTTGCCAGAGATCTAGTTTCACCAAGTAGTCGCCAATTGTTGCAGCTGCAACCGTTCTCCCCAAATTTCTTAATTTTTGGGCCCCTTCTCATGATTTAGCATTGTTTTTTAATTGTTGGATCCTTGAACCTTTTTGTCGTGCTTTATTTTTGGATGATTTTCAAGGATTGACCCTCGGCCTGTTTTCAAAAGTTGCTTGGGTTTGGAATTGTTGTTTGAACCGTTGTTGAATTTCAGAGTTAGCATTTTTATGCTGTGATCGGAGCATCTTTTATTTTGATTGGAAGCTGTAGCCGTTTTTTGTTTCCGCCGTTGTGGCTCCCAAAGCAACTAAGTGTCCAAATTCCAAAGCGCTCCGCCCTCCGATGCTATTCACATGTCTTTAACCTTTCACTTCCACCGTTGCGGCTCCCAAAGAAACTAAGTGCACAAATTCCAAAACACTCCGCTAGCAGATGCGTCAGTCTTTTAGTCGCTTGCTCGTAGTCATTCCTTTTCCGCCGTTGCGACTGTGCAAAGCTTTAGTCTTCCGATGTCGATATTCTTTCGACTTTCGATTTAGAACTTTCCCGCTTAAGGCTTAGTCAAAACTCTTTCGACTCCGATATGCTTAAAGTATTTCATAGTACCCATTCTTGTCAGGATCCGTTGTTGCAGCTGTGAATGAGATACCCTTTCGATGTAAGTATTTTGAGCCACCGTCGAGTTTTCTGTCTTCCGTCATGAATGATGTCTATTGAGGCTGTAAGTGGATGAGGTAGTGATGGCAGCTTTTGTTAAATTTCTCAGATCAAGGGGTGCACTTGGTTGTTTTCTTGTTGATTAGCCATTCCAGGTGGTTTAATTTAACGTTTAAAATGCCATTCCAATGAATGATGCACAGTAATTGATTGCAGGTAGAACTCAAGGGACTGTTGGGGTGACCGCAACGTGAAGGCATAGCTTGTCAGTTTTGTAAAAATCAAATTGAAACTGGCAGGGTCACAAGGGAGACAAGCGAAGGAAAAGACAAAATCGAAAGCAACAAAAGCACAAATCTGAAAGGTCCAGTAGTTACTCCTCTGATCATGAGCAGACGAAGAAAAGATGAAAGGAGGAATATGAAATGCTCGAAGAACCGAAGAGTCACACGTTTGGGGGGAACCCAAGTGGTCTGCTGATTTTGTTTAAATATTTGAAAGTTAGAAGTTACAGGGACCTTTTTCCCTGGAAAAACTTGTAAACCATTTGCTTGTAAGAGGAACTATTTCGTTTTACAATCAGAAACTGCAACTTTTGCCTGTTGGAGAAAGCGTAATGTGGAATGTATCAATGTGATTAAATGAGCAATGTTGAAGGGGAACTATTTCGTTTTCAGCTGTGTTTCATTAACTGTGAGAGTGTTTTAACTTCCTGAACCTATGTTCTTGTTTAAATGGTCTTTAGTATATTCTGTGATCTTTTCCACTGTGAGTAATGAATGTTGTTCATAAACAATTGGTTATCTGGTTGTTCAAATATCTGTAATTGTTCATGTGTCTTGAAAGAAGCAGCTATCTGTAACTTTTCATTATGCATGTACAAAATATATTACTCACCAATGAATGATAATCCTGCTCCCTAGGGATAGGTTAGGTAGTTAGTTTTAATTTCTTGTTGTATGTGATTTAGATGCTTGTGAGTGCTAAGACGAGAGGTAAGAACCTGCACATCACATTGTGATTGATCCCTACATACTTATCACCCTGCATTTAGTTAGGCACGTGCATCTCATACCTTAAATCAAAAATACAAAAATATACGGTGGACCGGGCCGCAACCGGTAAAACCTTTGTTTTGGTTACTTTTACCTACGGTAGCCGGACCGCAAACCGGATGGATTCCCTATACCATACAGTCACGGGCTAGTTGGGAACGTTGACTAGGGAGAATCCCTTGCTGTTGTTGCCTGTAAAAATCTAGGCCTCAACACCATTCAAGGACATTACTGCCAAAAATGAACCATGATTTTCTATATTGTATTATGAGGAAAATTAAGTGCAACATTCAGCCAAATACCTTCAAGTTATGGTAGAAGAAAGGAGAAAAGCCCAATGCAACAAGGGTAACCTATCTATTTATGAATCCCTTGCGAACACCTTTAGCAGAATAACATGATAAGGGAAATGAAATAAATGGAGCATCTAACAAGGATAAATTCTATAACAACCATTACAGACACATAACAAATTCTACTTCTGATGAAAGGAGTGCTTAATGAAACGAATTCCTCACGTACAACTAGAAAGCATTTAGCAGGTATTAACACATATGGAAAATACCATAAACAAACAACACAAACTAAATACAGACACCGTGATAAATCTCATAAACTCATAGAAGAACTTTCTTATTTATTACTCCCAAAAGTGTTTGTAGAGCTACAACTCTAGCACAGAGGCCTAAAAAATATGAAATCCAAATCAACCCCTATCCTCCTCTGAGGAGGCTATATTTATAATGTTATGGCTCCCGAGACCATCCTCGAGACAGAGCCCAATTTTGTTACAAAATTTGGGGCTCAAATCCCCAATCATTATGAAGAATCCTAACAAATTTCCTGAGGTGTAAGATTCACCACAATTTACACCTACAAAATCCAATATGATGTGACAGCCACACTGGATCAAAATAGTAATGCGAGGCCTGGGATGCAAGCTCGCTATCTCTGATAGTGGCGTTCCAAAGCTTGCTAATGGTTTTATTCCTCTTGCACACATTCTGGCGTACAAGCTAAATTATCCCTGTGACCTTTTTTGCTTCCGATCTTTATGTTCATTCTTTGTTTGATAATCATGTTCTTCCTGTGTTCACAGCTGGAAGGAAGGTTTATGTTCCTTCTATGTTTGGATTTCTTTTCAGAATCTAAATCTCTTGGTAACACTTTTATCTATGTAGAAATGGAGAAGACATCCCCATTTATCGACAGTACTCAATCCTTGATGGGCTTGTCATTCTTTTCTACTTCTTCCACCGAGACCAGATCATTCCTACAAAACATGCCAGCGCAACACCTCCTTGGACTTTTCATCACCTTCATCAGAGTTGATATTTTGTGTCAAGGACAATGATGACAAAGACCTTCGATCCTTTCTCCCCTAGTCTAAACATTTGTTCAGGCCAGCTGTTCCTATCAATGGATACTATGCACCACAGTAATGGAGTCCATGGCCTTGTCTAGAGGTTTAGGAGGGATGCTCTTAGGATCGGGAACTCTAGGCACTGCTTCCGTAGTGGTGTTGCATTTTATCAGGACAACATTTCCTTCACCAGCATCAGAAAATATTTCTAATGTAATGAACATATTTATGATGCCCTTACCAGCGTCAGGAGGTCTTCCTAATGTAATGAACATATCTACCCCAATGGTTTGATTTGCTTTTGCGCAATGGTATAGAAACAATCAAAATCCCAAAAAATGCCCAACGTTCAACAAAACACATCGAACAACATGCTTACCAAGCAGAACAGTCATTATAGGTCTCGTATCAGGACCCCCAAGATTCTTAGCAGAACAGCAGTTAGTCATCCTTGTTCTTCACCGGTATCCACTCAATTTGTTTCTCACAACAACTTTGATTGCAGAATTATAACGAGTTGGGAGGTTGAGTTAAACTAACTTCCTGTCAAATCTTCACACATGCCATCGTTTAGTGGCATGATGAAAACACGAGTGGTCACGTGGGATATTGATCTGATTCCTTACATGGAGATGCCAACTACACCACCCCTTATTGTTGTGACCTCATGATATCATTGGTGGAAGTGACCTTCAGCCTCACTCATAATTAGCCTCAGGATATCTCATAGTGTGTGGACTTGACATTTTTCACTTCATCAATCCCGCTTATGATGATATTGATATGCCCTGGATTTCATTGCCTTGCTTCCTTACCATATGGAATGTAAATACCATACTTACCTTATGTTTATTAATCATTACAGTGTTGATCATCATTACCCGCATCATGCATCAAGTATGGGGATTCCAGGATGTGATCTACACCATCGATATTACTAGCCTTGATCTCCATTTTGCAGCCCCTTTCCTCCTTATCTCCCCTAGAACCTTTGGATTGCGAAACAAACCATGGCGGTAGATCTCCTCTACAAGGGGTCTCAATCGTTCAGCTATGCGGCCCCAACCCCCGTGATCTACCTACTTGCTAGCCTTCATACATGTCTCCATCGCGAAACTATATTAGACCCTTGATCTAATCCTCTACCTAATCTCCGCTATCTGAGGGTGTAGGCCCTACAGGGCTTCGCGTTGCCTCATCCTCTTATCAATCGTGCACCTTCTTTCCATGAAATGCATTCCCACCACGGATCTAACCCACCCAAGATCATGACTATTGGGAAAGGTGAACCCTACCATATTTCATGGCCATGACACATGCTATCCCCCATGCAAGTTGGTTGCATGAAATCCCCCTCCGTCGTTGATCTTGGATAGCATCCAATCTCGACCATTGAAAAATGGGAAGCTTAACCAATTTCATGCATCTCCCCAGCTCATTTCTGTGCGCATATTTTCCCAGCAAAACCCTTAATAACCATCGATCTTCACCCCTCGTTCATCGATGGTGGATCCTGCACACCTATGTCAACTGTGGATTTTCTTTGTCCTATATCCATGTCGTCCATCTTCGCCATTGAAGAACTGTGAGAGGATATTCATATTTGATCCCGGATACAAGGTTATAACTCCATGATCTCTTGATATTTTCTCATGCCGCACCATGGAATTGCTCAATTTGACCTTCAGGTTAAGGACAAGCTTCCCAAACACCCCCAGATCGCAAGATATGAAAAAAATTTCTTACACCTCCTTTAGCTTCACTGATCTAGACCTTTGCAGGGAAAACAGTGTAACTTCCTATGTGGAGATTTCCAAAATTTAGCACAAGTGCTAACAGTTCCTTCGACATGTAAAGTATAGATTTGAAATTCAATATGCCAAAACTTTGTGTTATAGGAAAATCAAGCATCATGCCTCTCACTTAACAAATCTACCAATAAAAAGAGACATGATAGCAACATACCTCTTAATTAATAAAATGTCAATCAAATGAGACATACCATTGTTGATCAATTCCCAAAGGATGCATTTGGCCCCTTCCCTTTCAGTGATGTTAGGTGAAGCCCTAGAATATGTTATATGATTACCAACAAATTGGGAAAAGAGTTCTCTTCAAGATTAATGTTGGGTAAGGGCTCTGGAGTTTTCATCACAATCCTTTAGAGGAAAAAAGCAGTGGATAATTCTATGGAATACCTTTTGTACAAGCTCTTTCTAAAATCAATTATGAAAAAACCAACCCTCTGATTCTTTATGCCAAAACCTAATGCCATGGGAACCTATCTTATTGATAATAAAAAAATTTCCTTTCAAGGTCACATAAGGATTAGTAAGACCTACTTATTCTTGAGGGGAGAAAAGGAAATAATTGACTTAACCCTTAACTTGTGATTTTTATATATGCACTAAGATTTTAGTTAGAACCCATATTTATTAATCTTATTAGTTTCCAAGACAAGTGTATAACCAAAATTAGATCAGTCTCTTTGGAGATTTCTTTAAAAATATCAATGGTAAGGGATTCCATAGAATTAATTGGAACTTTGTTCCACTCCTAAAGTCAGGTTAGAATGGGGATCATTGAGGCTCATATTTAGAGCAAAGCGTATCTATGCCAAATGGAGTGTCTATTCAATAATATGCCAAAAGGGATTCATCTCTTTTGGTTATGGTGCCTTGACAAGCAAATCATCCATCATGTGGAAGAGATAATATTCAAAACCCCCTCTTATTGAAGTGGAACTAGTGGAATAATGGTGGGATTGCAAATAGGATTTTGGATGGGACGTGTTTGGCACTTTCAACTACCCTAGAATATGGTTAATCGACTAAATGAATGTTATTCGAAAAACAAAAAGGCACAAGGATTGGACGGAATTCTTGCTAAAATATATAAACCTAAGGTGCCTCTTAAATCTAGGACCTTCATGTGGTTATCCCTAGCAAAGAAAGCATTGACTTCTCTTCAAGCTTAATGTTGGGTAAGGGATCTGGAGTTTTCATCACAATCCTTTAGAAGAAAGTGGATAATACTATGGAGTACCTTGTGTACAAGATCTTTCTAAAATTAAATATGAAAAACCCAACCCTTTGAATTCTTTATGCCAAAACCTAATGCCATGGGAACCTATCTTATTGATAATTTGTTTTTCCTTTCAAGGTCACATAAGGATTAGTAAGATCTGCGTATTCTTTAGGGGAGAAAAGGAAATAATTGACTTAACCCTTAACTTGTGATTTTTATATATGCACTAATATTTTAGTTAGAACCCATATTTACTAATCTTATTAGTTTCCAAGACAAGTGTCTAACCAAAATTAGATCAATCTCTTTGGATATTTCTTTAAAAATATCAATGGCAAGGGCTTCCATAGAATTATTTGGAACTTTGTTACACTCCTAAAGTTAGGTTAGAATGTGGATCATTAAATCTCATATTCAAAGCAAAGCGTCTCTATTCCAAATGGATTGTCTATTCAACAATATGCTAAAAGAGCTTCATCTCTTTTGGTTATGGTGCCTTGACAAGCCAACCATCCATCATGTGGAAGAGATTATATTCAAAACCCCCTCTTATTGAAGTGGAACTAGTGGAATAATGGTGGGGTTGCAAATAGGATTTTGGATGGGACGTGTTTGGCACTTTCAACTACCCTAGAATATGATTAATAGACTAAATGAATGTTATTTGAGAAACACAGAGGCACTAGGATTGGAGGGAATTCTTGCTAAAATCTAGAAAGCTAAGGTACCTCTTAAATATAGGACCTCCATTTGGTTATCCCTAGAAAAGAAAGCATTGACTTGGTAATCTCTTCAAAAGAGGACAAAAGCTAAGGGGCTAATATTTGCATCATGATAATTTATTGGTTCACTATGACTTTAAAAAGAGGCATGGGGTTCAATCCTATCATTGATCCATGGGCCTAGTACGTGGAATGAGGACTCTCTTGGGGTGTATGCATAAATCCTTATATTTTTTTATTGTCTCTTAGGCTATCTAGCAAGGAATGCAAGCATCTTTGAAGACAACGAGATTCCTCCTTCCCAAGTTCAAATATCAAATAAAGTTTTATATCAATGAATTAAGATTAATCCAGAGAGAGAAAAGCAAATACACATATGGAAGTGGACAAGCCCCAACCATGAGCATTTTTATGGTGGCTGTAAATATAGTATTGGCTTCCCTTATTCTCATGATTCTTTTAGAGATAAACTAGAGGAGGGTACTAACAATATGGAAAGGTGTAAATACCAGGAGATCTTGTTAGTATTTATTGTTGAACATCGTATCACTTGTACTTTGGGGATGAGGAATTTTGTAGTTGGGCATTGATTCGAACCCTAGATCCATAGGTATGAAGCACCTCAAACATACAAACATTATATAATTAGTATCACCAAATCAATGACTGTCAATGTGCTCTCCTATCGGCGAAGAAGTGGGAAATGGACCAACCCTAATGGGAAAACATGTATGTACTTCAAAGCGAATGCTAAATAAGTTCGGGGGTATGTCCAAAGATCCCACTGAAATGAAATTTTCTAGCGTCAAAGTGAAAACAAATGCCTTGGGATTCTCCCTTATAGTTTGAGGTTAGGGATTTTTTTGGGTTAGCCAGCTTTGATATTTATGCAAAAAAAAATTAACAGCCATTCTAAACATCATGTAATGTGAATGAATTTACATTCAATTGATATTATAAATGAGGCATAGGGTTCTTACAGGGTACTGTGAATCCATTCCCCTTGACAATGGCGGGCTCCTCCTCACAGTGGTCGGTTTCTTCTCCTCCTCCTCACAGTGGACAGCTACTCCTCCTCCTCGCAATGATGGGCACCGTGCAGGATGAGATATTGTGCGGCCTCAGAGACTCATCGGTTGAGAAATAATTTCGTTGGGAAAATAGTTTCTCGTGGGCTCACGCATGCTTTGATTTTGTAAATTCAAAATTGGAATTGAAATTATAAATATAATAATATGTGTATTGATTTATAAATATATACATATATATATATATATATATATATATACATTTCTCTCTCTCTCTCTCTCTCTCTCTGTATATATATATATAATGTAACTAGATTCCCTCATTCTATATATAAAAAATTTGTGGAGACCAATGCTATCCCACATCCATGGTTCAAAGCTTAGGGAGAAGAAAAGACAATATGAGACTTATGATATTTAAACTAGGTAGATACTATAGAAATTATATTATATGTGATTAATCAACCACCAAGAAATTAACCCATTGGTTTAATTTGGTAGTGGCAGGGTCATAAAGGGAATGACATGTGTATTTAAGAATGACATGTGTAGTGAAAATAGTGGAAATAAATCCTATATATACTGTGATGCTTGGAGTATATATGAAGATGTGATAGATTTGGATCAAGGGTATAATTGAATGGACAATGTCTTTCAATAACATGCTTGTCTTATTTTCAATGTGTTTCTTGATTTAATTGACAAGGCTTCAAGTTGGGATGATTTGTCAATAAATCAATAATAGTTGTTAGATTAGAAAACAAAGATATATGCATTGAAGGTTAGAATTCACAACTATACTATGGACCATGCATTGAGGAAGTGAAAATAAATCAAGTTCATATTTCTTCTATCAAGATAAACCCCTTCTCTCCTTTTTCTTCATATTGAAATGGAAGAAGTGCATCTCTATGACCCTAACCATATTCAAGCAACACCCACAAGGAGCAATTTTTTCTTAGGGGAAGATCATTTGCTAAAATATTGGATCAAATATTAGTATCATGAGATGTTCTGAATCCCCCCCCCCTCACATCACTCTTATTTCCCTAATACCCATGATCACATAAAGAAGAGAATGTAACATACTAAATAAAAAAATAAAATAACTAAATCATTTAAACATAATACACTATGCAAAAAGATATTCTCACATACCTCATAGATTCCAATAGTGCTACAATATCATTGATATTCTTCTTCATCTGACTCAACATGTGTATCATCATCTGGTTCATAAAGGATCGCTCATATCATTATCAGCGTCATCATCATCATGGTAACAATGATGATGATGATGATGATGATGACGACGACGACGACGACGATGACGACGACGATGATGCAAATGATGATGCTGATGATGATGACAGTTGTAGTGGGTGTTTCTCCCCTACTACTTGCAAAAGCACCAACCTTAGCTCATCTAGAGCATAAGGAAGAGTTCAACAATAACAAAATAAATAATACAACAAAATCAAATATTTTTAGTGTTTTCACATATATATAAACTAACTAATGCAAGAAATAAAAATGAACACACCTTTCTGAAAATGGGCCACCGTAGCCGTCCTTGGAAGTGGTTACGAAGCTCCACATTTTGGGTCTCCAATGTCTTCCGTAACTGGTTTTCAAATGGGGGGAATGGATTCAAATGGGTACAGAGTGAACTCAACGTACACCATGGGAAATGGTGAGGCAAAATGTGGGAATAATGGCAGAAAACGTATGTTATGTGACTAATGGCAAAATGGAAAAAATTATTTTGGGAGAGTCCTTCATAATGTATTTATAGTGTGGTCTTAGGGTTTTTTTAATCATGGTATTTTATTTTCTGTGGTATTTATCTAAGGTTTTTTTAAGCGTTCTCTTTTTTATGGTTTTTATCCCTTTATGGGAGAGAGTGACGATAAATCACAATAAATGCTCATCATCCCTTCATTTATGGGAAGGAATAATGATGTTTTAGACAATTTTTAGTGGAAATGCAATTGTGAAGGTCAAAATGAAGGAAATAATGGTGGGAACATGATGTATGGCTATGGTTTAGACCATGGAGAGCTAGGTGAACAGTTTTTAGTGTTAACAATAGTGAAGATGATGACGATGCTAACATTGGTGATGATCATGATTATAACATTAATGATGACGACTCATAATCAATATCATCATCATCTTCTTCTTCTTCATTTGACTCAACATTTGTATCATCATTTGGTTCAGAACTGCTATCGTTGAAAGGATCACTCATATCAGCATCATCATCAACGTTATTTTGGTTATATATTCATCATAAATATCATCATTGAGTACTACATTGTTTGCTATGTCATTGGATGATCAACTTCTTGATTGGGTTCTTCATCTGACACAAATGTGACGGCCAACTATTGCTGGTCTGCGTCACCTTCTTCTTCAACATTGTCTTCTTCCTCTACAATATACTTGACCAGTCTTCCTCTTGGATCATATCTAACAATGTATGACCAACCTGCTTTACCTAGAACCTTTTAGTAAAAGACATGCTCACATTGACTTGGAAGAACATAAGGATATGTACCAAGTTCAAGTTCCCTTGTATTAACCACTGTAAATCCATTGGCATGCTCAATAACAGTTCTTTCGGGATCATGTTCATTCATTTGTAGGATGTACCATTTGACCTCAAACATAACTATTTTAAAGGAATTAAAATCACACTCAACTATATATTCCAAATAACCATAGTACTTATTTTCATATACTTTTGTATGCTTATTACTTCTATAGGAAACATTAATGACTTGAAAAACTGCAATTATCCCACAATGGAATGTTTTTTTCTTGTCATCCAACTTTTTGATGTGAAATTTACGAACATTGCACCACATAGCCTCGTGGTGTATCAATTGCATCATGCCCGACTTGGTAAATAAATATATAAGAAGAAATAAATAAAAGAAATACATTGATATAATGAGAAACAACGAAAAAAATGATCTGGGTAAATATACTTTCCTTTTTATCTTTTAAACCACCTGCTAAATCAATTTCCCTTTGCTCAAGTTCATCGGGATATTCTTCTTGATGAGAATGCATTATTTTAATCAATTTACTCACCCCTTCCCATGATAAGGTACCATAGATTTATGTACATCATTCTATCCATTCCTCCATCCAGTCAATATTGTTTGCAATGTATAAATGTCGTGCATCCCACTTGTGACCAACTATATGAAAAATAACAATTAATAATTGTAAATTAGCAACCATTAAAGAAATTAAGTTTACCTTAAAATACAGATGCCAATAATAAAAATTACATGAGTAAGTTATATATATAATAAATTGAAAAATTAATTGTATAATAAAGTAAATCTACACCATCTAATTACCTTACACTTTCCTCGTTCCGCTTTCCCCAAAAGGACCTCCCCTTAAAATTTGTTGATGGAGTTGACATGCCAAATGCAAGGAAAATTGATATTTTTTGCTAAATTTGGAAGATACTTACTAATGTGCACCATGGATTGATATACCATATATACCTACTGGCATAGAACCCTCGAGACGTGCTCTTTGTCTAATAAAAATCCCTTAATGACTTCAAATTCCTTTCCACCATCCACATTGACCTTGTGTGTACAGGTCCACACAATTCAATCTCCTCAACTTGGTGTATGATAGTGTTATTATGCATTGAAAAATGTTGGAGGTAAATACATATGCATTTCACATATTAGACGAGGAATTTCTTTCTTCCAATACCTGATATCGTCTTTATGGATTTATTTAGATGAAAAACACCTACAAATAATGCAAGAAAATAACAGTGATCAACAAGATTGAGGCATATATAATAAAGTTCCAAGATGTAAAACACAATATGTCAATAAGCTATGCAACAAAGTCAGCAAACATTTTCATGCATATAAATTGTTACTTACCTCATGTATTTACCAAGATCATATATAAGTTGTTTTATGTTTTCGTCAAAGCTATCTGGGAGAGATAGAGGTAGAACATACTATACCAAAAAGAAAATCATTATTTATTTCCAAATAAGAGACAACATTTACTAAAAAGATGTACTAAATGGAAATTATGTACTTAAATAATTACCTTAATGAGTGTATGTCCATCATGAGTATTAACACCACCAAAATCACCTTTTTTTGTTAAGATATTTTGTATGTTCGACGAAAACCTCGTCAGAAACCTTATTTTCCTAATGACCTCTTTTATCGAACCACTTTGTTGCTCTATCAATAACCATAGAAAACTAATATTTCAGTCCCCATCTCCGGCATCGAAATTAATTACACTTTGCAATGTGTGATTGACTTCTACAATGTCACTACAAATTTTCACAATTGTATCTTTTTTAGTCCTTCCATATAAGATTTGCCATATCATTTTTGTTACATTCTTCCCGATATGCATTGTATCGAAAAAATGAGCTCTTTGTAGGTGCTCATAGAAAGAAAACCTACTGAATTGTATGGGATAACTCTTCATTCCTCGTGGAATCCCATTCATGCCTTAGTGACATTCATTAAACATAAACAGAAACACATTAACAATAATTCATGACACCCATGGTACATAAAATTTAGTAAAAATATAAAATTCATAATATTACATATTTATATGCTACATATACAATTTGCATACCTCGATGATTTCTATTATATTCCAACTTCCATAGGTGAGGTGTCATTCTTCGTGGTTTCTTTCCATTCTCTTCTTTACTATTGAATTTTGTTTTTTTAGTGGTTTGATACCTATGGTTCTTAGGGAGGAAGTTCTTGTACTCATCAAACACCTCCTTTCCTAAACTTCTTGAATGACAATATTTTATCCTAGGACCATAGACTAGACATGCAAATTTTCCCTTTATTTGAAGACCTGCAAGATATATGTATTAATGTTATATCATCAAAATATTATTAGATTAAATAAAAAAATGCATGATATTTACCTTTAAAACATATAATTTTAAAATCCAACAGAAAATTACATACCACAAAAATGTGTTAACATACGAATGTCATGAATCATCCATGCAAATATTCCATGGAACTACAATTGTTTCTTCCCTATTGGTCTAGAGATGTGTAACACCCCGGTTTTGACCCCGTTTGCATTTAATAAAATGATGTAAATAATCATGGTGTGGAGCTAGGAAAAAACCCCACCATTGAGTTAGTGTTATGCTTCGGCAATTAAGGTTGGGTCGATGATATTTTATTCCAACTGAACATTAAAAGTTGGGCAGTATGTTAAAATTGCAATATTAATTAAAACCCTACAGCCAGCTATGTCAATGCAACTAAATGAGATGGGGGCATGATTTTCCTAAGGATAAAGGAGTGGGGGATTGGAAGAGTGGGGCAGAAATTCAAAATGGGAAGAGCACCATTTTTTTTTAAATGTTTTTTTTTTTAATTTTCTTGAGCAAGAAAGCACAGAAATGCCTACCTTTCCCTCATGCATGGACGTTTCATATTCCCCTCACGATTATGACTAGGGGTAAAGTTTTTGGGATCCCAATCTTCATTCACGCAAAAGGCAAAACCACTATGTGTCTAAACCATCAACGATTCTCTCTAGTTCTACGTTTTTGTTTTCCCTTTCACGATTTCTCATGTTCGGCAATCTATTTTCTTTCACGATTTTGGTTTTTATGTTCGACGTTGTTCCCTTTCACGATTTTCTCCTGTTCGGCAATCCATTTTCTTTCACAATTTTGGTTTTCCTGTTCAGCATTGTTCTCTCTCACGTTTTTCTACAGTCTGCCAGTCATTTTCTTGAATGGGAATGCTTTGAATCCAATTTGGTGTTTTTGATTGAATTGACTAGCAACGTTTTCATTTTGGTATTTTGTAGCAGTCGATCTAGCACTGATAATGCTCAGAAATTCATAAATTACTGTGTGCATGTGTAATCCTTAGCCTTTGTCACGTTTTGTTGATCCCAGACTAAGATCATTGTGTGTGCATCCTTGTGTGGCATCTGAACTGATAAACCCAACTAGAAGGATGGCTTGGCTGGTAGCCCGATAAACCCATCTGTTGGCTTGGTTGTGTCTCATGTGTTTTGGCTAAAGTGTAACCCACTACCTATGTGAGTCTGATAAACCCAACTATGTTGGCTTGACTGAGTCTTAATGTAGCCTTGGCTATAGGGAAAATCTTCTAGTGCTCCTTATCCCTTGGGGAAATCATGCCCAGCTCAGGGGTGGCAGTTTTGCTGAGATATTAAAGAGCACATTGGCCTCTGGTTGGGTGGAATGTTGCAGCGACATAGTTGGTTGTGGGACAATCTTATTTCAAATATAAGTAATCCCTTGTATTTTATTTCTGCGACTGTATATTGTTATGAATTCATATGAACATGTTAATTGCTTGAATAGAATGTATTGGATTAATGTATTTGCTTCTATTGTATATTGCATTATGCATATGTTTATAATTATGAATGTTTTATTTCAAGGCATTTTTTTTATATATTATGTTCATGGGGCTTAGACTGCCTGGGTTGATAGTGCTAGATCCATCCTCTCCGCTTAGTAGAGGGGTGGGGATGTGACAGTGTGGTATTAGATCCTAAGGTTGCATCATTTGACCTCAATGGGACAAGATGAACAGCTAAAAGAGGAAGGATCAACCTCTATGCTTAGCAGAAGGAAAAAGAAGACAGACAAAAAAAATTCTAAAAATTTTTCTAAGTGTTGAATATTCTCCTTTAGTGGCTGAGATCATCGAAGTGGAGCTAACGCGGAGGGAAGAAGTTGGTTTTCGAGCCTCAATATCAGTTGGGTTCCAAGAAGTGAGCCGCAGTGGCAGCTGTGTTTCCTAAAGGGAGCCGCGGCAGTGGCTAAATTCCCAATAGACAAGCCAATGGCATCGATGCTTCCGCAATGGCAAGCAGTTCAGCAAGGTTGTCGTTGGGAGAAAGTCTGGATTTTCTCTGACATGGTGGAAGATTTGGCAAGATCACCGTCGAAAGGTAGATCCCCTCAATGGGCCATGAAGAACCAACTTATGTGTCCAGCTAACAGCATCCACAGCAGAAATTTTTCTAAGTGTTGGAAGAGGAATCTCTCTTGTCGGTTGTGATGATTGAAGATGAGTCGATACGTTGGCTGGATTAGATGAAAGTGAGCCGATACGGTGGTCGCGTTGGAAATATGGAGTCAACAAGAAGGCAAAAATTTTCTTAGGTGTGAAAATTCTTCCATGTCAGATGAGAAGAGCCAATGCGCAGTGGGTGGAAGCCGAGAACCGAGCCGCAACGATGGGCGAAAGTCAGGCTTTGAGCTGCAACAGTGGGTGAAAGTTGGGCTTCGAGCCGAAATGGTGGGTGGAATTTGGGCTTCGAGATATAACGACGAGTGGAAGCCGGGACCTAAGCCGCAACGGCAGGTGAATGCCAATATTTTTGTTGCTGAAGATAAAAGACGAAGGAAGAAAGAAAATTTGTCTAAGTGTTGGCTTGGCGGCCGGCGAAAAAAGAAGAAGGAGCCAATGGCGATCGGTAAAAAAAGAAGATCGAGCTGATGTGTGGCAGAAGAAATTTGAAGATCGAGCCGATGTGCGGCAGAAGAAATTTGAAAATCGAGTCGATGTGCAGCGGAAGAAATTTGAAGATCGAGCCGATTTGCGCGGCGGAAAGATGAAGATCGAGCCGATGTGCAGCGGTGGAAAGATGAAGATTGAGCCGATGAGAAGCGGCGGATGGAAGATGAATATGGAGCCCCTACGACGGGTGAAATTCAAAAAAAAATCGACATAGTGGAAGGAGACGTCGGAAGGAAAATGAAATTTGCTCCAAAACAAGGAATTTTAGCAGGTTTTTCAGTGAGATCTTGAGGGGGGGCGAGCCCCCTTGACCCCCGTCGTTTCCCTGAGACAGTCATTCTTTGTGAAAGAAAAATCTGTGTTTTTGGTAAAGTTGTCAATATATGATTTTTTTTGCAAGTGAAGGTAAGTAATGTATGATTCATGTGAATGTTATGCAGCTAACAACTATGTTATTAAATATTTTACAAAATCCTAGTCACCTTATGAAGAAAGGGATATGGCTACAAATCCATGATCAAGAAATTGGTGAGCGAATTCTGCAATCTTCTGTAAGAGACCAAATAAACTGGTAATATCAAGGGCATAAGTAGGAGCCATGCAGGTAATGGTTTAATTATGATAATTGCATAAGTGTTGGAAGGGGATTGGGTAAGAATCCATTGAACCGTAATCATGGAATGGTATGCATTTAGGAATGAATGCATTCATATGAACGACATACTTCCATAGTGTCGTGGGGCATGGAGTGGTGAAGGCAAGAGGTCTCATACCATGTGGTTGTTTGAAAATTTAGACTACATTCATATAGAAATATATCATGCCCTGTGAATGTTGCTATGAATTTAATAACCAAAACAAGTGAGAACTGGTGGTTTTGATTATAGTAATGCATCCCATATGAGGTAGTCATGGTTAGGCCATAATATGTTTGAATGCATAGTATTCATGAATCAATACAAGGTAGCATTGAGTGAATATGCATTAAGATATTTTATAAATCTTGTGATTATGCATTGAGTGCATGCATATGAAAAGTTTGAGTAGATGTTGTAAAGATGCATACATAATTATGGGTGCACATGTTGTGACGCATTGCATGAATACATAGGGATGGTGCACGTGTTATTATGACTAAATAACGAATGAAATGATGAATTGATGATAGTTATAGGATCATTTCATGTGATGTTATGAATGCAGAATAGTAAGTGCATGAAGAAGGTAGTCATGATCGATGGGCTACCGGAATGCTCTATGGAAGGCCAAAGTTGTATAAATGATATGATTGTGAAATAATGAGTATCTAAAAGTTTCATTTAAATTGCATAAATGATGTGAGTATACCTTGCAGTTTTAGTATGATTATGATTCACGTGAAGTAAATGAGTTTGGTGATATTGATATGTTAACAACTAGAAGTGTTTGAATTCTGGAGTGTTATAATTCTGAAAATGCTTCAGTGATTGTTGCAGCAATGAAATATTATATGCATAGAGACTTACAAAGTGTTTGGTTGATTGAAGTTTAGATTGCAGGTAGATTGTTTTGGGCATGGCAATGTGGGTAAGTCCATGACGAAGGCTGGAATCTACCACGTGAAAGAACCAAACCTCATGAGAAGAGTCTCATGGTTGTAAAACTAGTTTATGTGCAGAATGGATTGTCAATTTGGACTTGTAGATTTCAGATTTGAGAATTTGCTGATAATTACTAATCATCGTTGGCTTGCATAGAATTGTGTCAGGAGGACATATTGTAAGTGGATGTTCATGCTATGCTAGTAAGCATAAAATTATAATGGGCAGAGTGGTGCCACTTACAAGAGACAAACAATATGAGGATAGACTCATTGCTAAGCAAATCCATTTCTATAGTAGACAGAGTTGCAAATTCATATTGAATTTAATTGTTAGTACCATTGATTGGTTATGGAACAATCATATTTGAATTGTATTGTTAAATAATGTTGACTGTTTGGCTACTTGATAAGTGTTCCAGGAATACACATTGCATGCAGACCATGTGTGATGGCCTGCAGGAGCCAAACTTCATGGGAAGGATCCCATATCTTGGAAATGGGTTTCGGGTGAAACTCCATTGGATATTTTGGTAATGTCCAATCTGCACTACATGATTGGTAAACAATATGAGTGAGATGGTAAAGATTATGTCAGTAAGACATATGTGGGGTATGGAATGTAAAAAGGAGATGGATGGAAAACCAAGGGACTGCCAACTCAGAGAAGGGAGCCCCCATTCCTCATTAATGAAGAAATACTGCATATGCAAATGGATAAGTATTATGTGACCCTAGCTAATAATATGCATGTCCAATTGTTAGAGTCAATATGCAGAGCATGTTTTGATATTATTTCCATTACAACAAACT
Organism: Pseudotsuga menziesii; assembly: GCA_001517045.1. Lineage (NCBI taxonomy): Eukaryota > Viridiplantae > Streptophyta > Pinopsida > Pinales > Pinaceae > Pseudotsuga > Pseudotsuga menziesii. Next base: position 80,000 of record LPNX011126069.1, on the reverse strand, counting down.
GCTTGAGTATGAGTAGGGCCTACATGGCTCATATTGGAAAGGGGTGCACACTTTTCCGATGTCGGGTCATGACAGGGTTTTCAATATTGACTACACCCTAGGGAGTGGATGCATTCCTAGTGTTTCAATACTTGATAGTGAATGTTACAAAATATGGTTACAGTTTTAGAGCAATAATGCTGATGAGTTTTCTTATGCTACTTGTGTTGTTAGCCTAAACAGATGCAATTTGGTGTTGCACACTAAAGAAGAAAAAGTAAAAGGTTATTGTGAGGGGTTGTGGTGTAAAGGTTGATGTGTATAAGAGGATGTTGTGGAGGTTGTGGAGGTTGTAGGGATTTCGATGAAGGGTTGTGAAGGTTGTTAGCACTGAATTTATTTTTGTCGGAAATTGGTCCTATTGCCTTCAAAATTTTAAGTTCTCATGGGTGATTGAGTTGGTTTCCAAAGTTTTCTCATTAAGCTATTTCCAGGTTGGCAAAGAAGAGGAGTTAAAGGAATTTTAGAAATAATTTCTTCACAAATGGGGCAAAAAATCCTATTAATTTTTGAATGAAATCTACAAAATGGGTTTTATAAAGATTTTATTTTATTTATATTCAAAAATTAATAGTTTTGAATATTTTTCCAAAGTCAAAAAGCGGCCTTTATTCACCAAACCAAGTTTTAATGAAGGTTTATGTGCTAAACAAGGTTTATTACCTTTCTTAAGGTATAATCAAAACACTAGCACATAAAATAATCTGATGGCTGATATATAAAGTGAAAAATCATCAACGGGTATTATGGTTTCCGGAGAGTGAACTTGCACGTTTGATAAAACAAAGGAGCCTGGCGGAATTGAGTACGTGTCACTTGATCTGACGACGGGGAAATAAAAGCAAATCACATCGACGATCGTGGATGGATCCGGAACGGAAAGTTGCATGATGGTTAAATTGGAAAGGTGGTAGCGGAATGTCCATGTGGTAACTTTTGGTAAATTCCACGGGCAAAAGCAGTTTGGAAAAAACTGTCGAAAGGAGGCTCCGGAATAGACCATTATTTAAAAATAAAGTTGACTTGGTTTTTAAAAATAATTTCATTTGTGTGCTGCGTGCTGAAGGGAAGAGACAGTCCTCCATATTTCCAAACTCAAACTTTTAGTTGTTTTCAATCATAGGGAAAATGGCGGAGATAAAGAGTCAGCTAGAAATTGATTTTTATAGAAGAAGAGAAGGGAAGCCACCATTCAACAATGCAGAAGGGAATCCCAAAAATAACATCAGCCCAGAAGAGTTGCAGAAATATATACAGTGAGAGCATTCATGAAGTTAAACAATTCAAGATTCAAAAGCAACATAGCATATTTTTCTGAAAATGACTGTTTTAGTCATTTTATTCAACGACCTGTTTTCAGCAAACGAAGAAGAAATTTAAAAAACTGAAAGAGTTTTTTCATAATAACATCGGGATCTACAATAACCTCTCTCAGTTTTTACCCAGGTGATACATATTGGGAGCAACAAAGTCATCTTCAGAGGGACAATGTTCAGATTTCGAAATGACTGTTTTAGTCATCCAATTAAAATAAATTTTTACATCAAATGAAGATGAATTTTGTGAAACTGGGAGAGGATTTTCTTCAAAACATACCTATCCATGATAACCTCTTTCATTTTTCACACAGGTGCTACGTTTCAGCAGCAAAAAAATCAGTTGTACAAGCTAGTTTTCATGTTTTCCAAAGGACTATTTCAGCCATCAAATTCAAAGAATTATTTTGGACAAATGGAATTTAATTTGACAAAACTGAAAGATGTTTTTATTACTAAAAGGCATGTAATCAAAAACCTCCTTCAGTTTTTACACATTAATCACAGGTTGGGAGAATTTAAAATATCTTCACAAGTCATGTTTCCAGAAATCTACAACTTTATTATTTGAGTCATCAGCTTCAAAGGAATATTTCGAGGATATTGAGATGATTTTGGAGAAATGAAGACATGGGTTTTGTCATGCACATGTCCAATTATAAAAACCTCTACCATATTTCACACAGCTATCACCATTGGAGATATGCAGGAGAAACTTTGTTGTAACTGTTTCTATTTTTAGAGTTCAATTAGGTTTTGAATTCAAAGTTAGGTAAAGATTATTCTTATATAAATTAAAATGTAATTGATAGTTTGAGAGAGGATTTTCAAGAGCAGAGACACTCTATATTGTAATGTCTTCACGTTTTCAGTAAATGAATGAAATTTGCAGAGGAAGAATGTGAAATCTTTTTCATATCAGAGATTCTTGTGCCATCTTTTTCTTCAGTAAGTGATTTCTTTATGTGACTGTTTATCTTGTTTCCCACTCCATTTTGTATTTGCTTTCATGCTTGAGCATTAGTTTTTATGGACTAGAATTCATCTTGCATGCTCTAGGTCCATTGTTCAAGCATTTTCAAAATATTTTCTTCTAAAGTCTGCAGAATTCACCATAGTTAGGTGCTCTGTTTGATGGAATGTCTCCCTTTGTCTACTAATCAACCTGCTAATACCTCAAGACTGAGAAAAGGGTGCCTACCTTGCCTTTGATCATAAACCTTCAAAACCTTACCTCCTGCAACCTATTTCAGATCTGATTGTTGACTCCATTGCCCAATGGTCTCCTCCATGGCTGTCCTACCAAGTCTTTAAAACAAACTTGTCCTATTTGTCCCATCAAAAATCTGACCTTCTGAGTGTCTTTGATTGAATATCTTGAGTATGAAAACTTTGTAAATAGTGAGAGATCCCTCTCTGACTGTATTAGGTCATAAATACATTCTAAAGTGGTTTTTGTTGTCACCTTGGAATCTACCTTTTCACAACCTGGGTACATTCTAAGTGCTAACAAAGGTGTTGATGAAAGGGTTTCTATATGCCTAGGGCTCCATAGTAGAGCGTTGACCTAGAAATGGTCGTGGTGAATTTTCCTTCCAAATCAGTGGGAAGGTGTACTGGTTGGACATTAATTATTTGATGTTGTGGAGCAGCATGTGTGCTGGCCTAACATCCAAGTCCATAGGCGATCCCAAGGCTTGCAAAGTAAAGCAAGACTCTGTGGACCATAGAGGAAACACACAATACAAATAATTATTTGGTTATCTTTCACTTTCTTGCTTGTAAACATACATGTGTATATGATTTGGTTATGATTTTCTAAACTTTTTGTTTAGAGATAAAACCTGTGAGAATAAACTAACATGCAAATTAATTCAATGTTTGAGTATAGATATTGTTGGGAGCAAGGACTATGAAGGCATCTTAGGGATGCATGAAGACATGTGACCGTCCTAAAGAGCTTAACATGAGCAGTAATGAAGAGGCTGCTGGTAGGACTGTGTGGGTCCTAGCAGCCAAGAGTTGTCACGATAGACCATGTGGAGGGACTCCATGGTTGAGAGGTCTAGAATAGACCATAGACACTAAGTGTCATGGCCAAGAAGGGTTGTTCAAGCATTCACGATGAAGTGAAAGAGGTTGGTAGCATGAAAACCACAGTGGTGGTGTGGGTTCTAGAATGGAACAAGATGAAGAGGAGAAAACTCTTACTGCTCTCTATTTCCTTCTTTATTGATGCATTTATAAGAACAAAAACAAAAACAAAATTGTTGTTGAATGCATGTATGGCTGAAAGTAGAATGTGTTTAATTGCTTGAAATAAATTGTGAATGCTGAAGTAGTTAATTCCTATCAAAAAATGGACATGAATGAGCTCATGTGCCTGTTGGGAAAGCATGAAAAGTATGAAAGCCTCATGGATAAAAACTTGGACTACCCATGTCAATTGGGCAATCAATTGACTGATTTTAACATTTATATTATGCTTGGCCTAACAGAATTACAATGATACATTTCACAGGTGATAAAAGTGAAAGATGGTTGTGCACATTGACCATGGTAGCAGACCAAAGGCTATTGGCATTGTTTGGAAGTCTCCTCCAAACAATTGCCAAGATCCAAGAGAATCCAAGATACAGAAGAGGCAGAATGAGATGAACCACAAGGTTTTGCAGGACTCTATTTGTCTACAAAGGGAGGTAAAAAGCATGATGGGAGAAATCCAGAAGAGAAAAAAAAGTGGATCATTGATGAGGCATTTGTCCAATCAATCCATTAAGAAACATTCCATACATGAAGGCTCAAAGGAAATTGAGTAGGCAAAGATGAAGCAGCTAGTGGAATGTTCGAAATGTGGAGGACATCATTGCCTTTGGGACTGTCCAACAAGGGAACATCAGGAGGGTAGCAGCCATAAAGTTTCTAGACTTGTGGATGAGCAGAAGGATCAGAACCAGTAGGAGAAGCTTGTGGAAGCCAAGGACTTGGTCCTGAAGGTTCAAAGTGAATGATAGAATACAAGGCAGATCTGAAAAAAAAAATTGAAAGTTTCGGACATATAAATTGTATATGAATTCATAAGTATTGGAACATTGAGGACGATGTTATTCTAAGGGGGAGGGGATTGTAACACCTCGGTTTTGACCCCATTTTAATTTAATAAAATGATGTAAATAATCATGTTGTGGAGCTAGGAAAAATCCCCACCATTGATTTAGTTGTATGCTTCAGCAATTAAGGTTGGGCCGGTGATATTTTATGCCAGCTAAACATTAAAAGTTGAGCAATATGTTAAAATTGCAATATTAATTAAAAACCTACAGCCAGCTATGTCAACACAACTAAATGAGATGGGGGCATGATTTTCCTAAGGATAAAGGAGTGGGGGATTGGAAGAGTGGGGAAGAAATTCGAAATGGGCAGAGCACCATTTTTGGAAAAACATTTTTTTAAATTTTCTTGAGCAAGAAAACACAAAAACGTCTGCCTTTCCCTCATGCATGGACGTTTCATCTTCCCCTCATGATTTTGACTGGGGGTAATGTTTTTGGGATCCCTGTATTCATTCACTCAAAAGGAAAACCCACTCTATGTCTGAACCCTGGACGATTCTCTCCAGTTCTGTGTTTTTGTTTTTCCCTTCACGATTTTCTCCTGTTCGACAATCTATTTTCTTTCACAATTTTGGTTTTTCTATTCGGCATTGTTCCCTTTCACAATTTTTCTCCAGTATGCCAGTCGTTTTCCTTAACAGTAATGCCATGATTCCAATTTGGTGTTTTTGATTGAATTGACCATCAACGTTTTGATTTTGGTATTTTGCAGCAGTCGGTATGGCACCGGAAATGCTCAGAAATTCATAAATTACTGTGTGCATGTGTAATCCTTGGCCTTTGTCACGTTTTGTTGATCCCAAACTAAGATCGTTGTGTGTGCATCCTCGTGTGGCATCTGAACTGATAAACCCAACTGGAAGGATGGCTTGGTTGGTAACTTGATAAACCCATCTATTGGCTTGGTTTTGTCACATGTGTTTTGGCTAAAGTGCAACCCACTGCCTATGTGAGTCTGATAAACCCAACTATGTTGGCTTGACTGAGTCTTAATGTAGCCTTGGATATGGGGAAAATATGCTAGTGCTCCTTATTCCTTGGGGAAATCATGCCCAGCTCGGGGATGGCAATGTAGCTGAGAAATTAAAGAGCACATTGGCCTATGGTTGGGTGGAACATTGCAGCGACATAGTTGGTTGCGGGACAAGCTTCTTTCAAAGATAAGTAATCCCTTATATTTTATTTCCGCAACTGTATATTGTTATGAATTTATATCAACATGTTAAATGCTTGAATAGAATGTATTGGATTAATGTATTTGCTTCCGCTATCTATTGCATTATGCATATGTTTATACTTATGAATGTTTTATTTCAAGGCAATTTTTTTTATATATTATTATTATCCACCTGAATGGCACCTCTCCATTCGAGTGCCGACATCCCTCATGTTGGCACACAAAAGGACATTTATGGATTGACGGTTGCCCAAAACACTATAGATGGGCTTATTATGAACTACATTTACCATCCATCCAGCTGGTTATTTTCACCTTTAGATATGTCAATTCTTGTACGCGACTCTTTAGTTATGCAACTCATGTGTTGTACGCGAGTCTCGGTTGTTGCATCTCGCGTACAGATTTGTATGCAGGTTACCCTTAGAGCAACTTGTGTGTCATACATGAGTTGCCAGTATTGATACCCACGTACATCTTCCTTTGACATTTAAAATAAAAACATGTGATTACTTGATATTAGTTAAGCCCTTGACCTTAATCACCTTAACTGTCTCACCCTCCTCAACCTTCGAAACTGCCTTATTTCACCAAGTATAAATACAGGCCTTGGGGAGGGCGTTAAACACATACACTTGGAGAGCAAATTTATGCTGGTGGAGTTTATACAGAAGTATTTGGAGCTGTTGAACTCATAATTCTTTGGTTGCAGAGGATTCCTTGTCTCAGGCGTTGGGTTGTAATCCGAACTCTTTCATTATTGTTAATAAAGAGAATCCTTCTTCCATATGTGTCTTGAATGTATCTCATATATTGTGGTTTGATAAATACTTATGTTTCAGCATTTTGTATATGATTTATCTAACCTATTTATATATATATGTATCATCTTGTATTTGGAATATTGACTCTTGACAGGTGAAGGAGAAGCATCCCTGAAGGATTTGGAGGAGAAGCAGAGCGGAAGAGGACAAGCTAGGATCAACCGTCGTGTATCGGGTGAGTCTTTCCCATCCTCCTATTTCCTTTACTGCACTCTAGAGTCGATTGCCTGCAAGTTTCTTAAGTATGTTGGTAACCCCATACCTTCGGTTATAAGGTGTTTATTCCTGTACAACAGAACGAGCGACTCTGCTGGGGAGCCCAGACTGCTGTAGGTTGTTTCTGTCACCCTTGACCAGTCTTTGCTTTGAAATTGGTGTGTGGTCTTTTATCCTGGTTCATACTTATCATAGTGTTTGAAAGTCTTGTGGATTTTTCTTGTTTTTTGAGAAAAAATTTGTACCTGAACGCGGGTTGCTCATCAGCACAATCGCGTACAGAGGCCTGCATACGCGGGTTGATCTCTTGGACAGTCGCGTACAGTATGCGAGTTGCCCTTATATACAGTCACGTACATGCCTGGAAATAGGGATTTTTTAAGTTAGGGTTTTCTTGTCCTTGTCTTTGCATAATTCCTGTTTGTTAGTTGGCTTTCTTTATGAATACTGTGATGTTAATCTGAAGACTTCGATGACCATACTTTGCGCTTTTTTCATAAATCCCTTGAGTTTATTTTGATTGGATTGTCTTTTGTTTGCATGTTGAAGTAGCTTGGCCTGTTTGGGTTATAGGGTGAAGTGTCTCTGACCAGATTAGTGATCAGGGTCTTGGGCATTGTGTTTCCAGTCTGTCTTTTGATAGTGGTTGGTTGTCACTTACCTTTATGAGTTTGCAGTGATATTTGTCATTGTGTTCACCCAAGCTAGGGTTCCCGGTTTGCCTTTGTTGGTTGATTCATGGTTCTTTTGACCTGTTTACTTCAGTTTGTTTATTGTTATACAGTTGATTGCATCCAAGTATACTCAAGATTAGTGCATTTTAGGTGCATGGTAGAGTTTGAGCATTTTTTTAAAAATGAAAAGAAAAACATTGTTAAGCTTTTGCATTTGCTTTTGCATAAGTAGTTTTCATTTCATTTTTAAAAATATAATCTCAAAAACTAAAAAAAACATAGGCTTAGTTTCTTTTATCGTTTGCATTTGTTCATCAATATATATTTACAAAAAAGAAAAAGAATTTTGCTTTAATAGTGGTAATTTGCTTTCAAAAATACACCTTTACTTTTATTTATTTCTTATTGAGTCAAAAACACCATAAGTATATTGCTCCATTTCCTTCTGAGTAAGAAATAGCCCTTTAAAATGAACGCAATAATTAAAATTTACTAGTAATTTTTATTTTTAGGGGCCTTTCACCTACTAGCTTAGGCTAGACTTGTGGGATAGGAAGTGTAAACTTCCCATAAGTTTTAAAATCCAGACGTAGTGGACCTTTCTTTAGGTAAATCCTTGACTCTATCGATTGTATCTGGGAAGCTCCTCTCAAACGGGAGTTAAAAATGAGGCCGCGTGGAGGCATTGGACAAAGGAGATAACCCTCCAAATCCTTGTCAAAATGTAAATCAGGACTTTTACGCATCTAGGGATTCTGTCCTATACAGAGTTTCGGGCTCAGCTATCCTGCCCATGAGTACGAGTCAGGCTTGCGACTATCCCCCCAGACTGTTGGTATAGCTAAGGTAGCCTTTAGTCTCTTGACATTTAGGGATCATACCTAGGTAAACCAGAAACCTATTTCTGGTTCACCTTGAACGTGCTTGGAAGGTAACCCTTGTTGTAAGTGTAGGAGGGCGGTTGGGTGATTCCTCCGCTTGTGCCTAAGAACCACTTCAAGGATGCCAAGTAATCGCTCATCAGCTTTCTTCAGGAAAGTATATCTTTTACCCTTGTTTGATTGTTTGAGACTTTAGGATTTTTATAGTGTGTGCTCTATGGTTTTGCCTGTGTTTAGTTGACCTTAGGGTGTGATTTGTCAAATTTTCAATTCTAGAGGACCAACCTATTAGAAGGTCAAGAAGGTTGCAAAACCTTCCTCCTATCGTCACATTGGAGCCTCCACCTCCACCCCAAAGGCGGAGATTAGACACGGACAGTTTATTTGAACTGGTAGGAATAAGCGAAGTTCTTGGTGAACCAAAAATGATAGCTAACCGTATTGATCTTGATACAGTTGAGATAGAAGAATTGTAGACTGGAAAGTTTGCAAGAAATTTTAACACCCCCTTGACTGATTTAAACGATCCTGTGATCATTCAAGTTAGACCTTTTGATTCACCTGTATTAGGTGTCCCTATGGGTAGGATCATGTCTTCTATGGAAGAAAGTCCTTTTGTGTTCACCTCAGCCGTCCTGGCTGAAGGGTTACTACCTCCCCTGGTAAGTGCCCCTAGATCTAGTATACTTTCTACACCTTTGACTCCAGCGAGCCGGGTGGTTCAACCACCGGTTCACTCAAACCTAGCAGGTACTTCTGGCACAGGGGCTTCACTTGTTGACCAATATCCTATCACGTTAGTTCATATTGTGGGTTTTAAAATTATAAAAAATCGAACCAATATATTGCAGGTATTGGGGGGATGAGGGGTTTAAGGTGGGGGTGGGTAGGGTGGTTTATAAGGATTGAGGTATAAAAAGGGGTGGGGAGGAGTTTTTAAGTATTAGGAGTGGGTTTCAACAAAAAGAGTTTGGTTCAATATCTCTTGAAATTAAGGGTATTCTTTAATATCCCACGATCGCACGTGCTATGTAAGATTTTTACTAAGTGAAGTCCCCGTGACTTCTGGTGACATGGTTACTGGGATCCCCAGTATACCTACTGTTCCTTCTTCCTTTCCATATACTACCCAGAGCGGTCCGGTAGGATCCTCGGCATTTGTCCAAGGATTTCCTTGGAATGGGGGGCACATTCCCCCATCTAGTCCATACATAGGTCCATCACCTTCCTATGTAGGAGTGCAGTTTGGGAACAATACCTCCTATGGGCAAAGTTTCCAAACTCTGATTTCGGTTCCGTTTATGAGCTCTCCCTTTTCATTTTTCAGTGGAGGGATATCAGCTCCTGTCTTTCAGACCCCTTTTTCTATGGGGACGGCCCAAACCTCTTATACGGCACCTCCCACACACAATCCTATGGCTTAGGGATGGAATCCGTTTCAGAGTAATCTACCCACTTCACAACCGGTGGCAGGGGGAAACCCCACTTTTACCCATGGGAATTCAGGGGCAGGTCCATCTAATCCCCAGGCTGGCACATTTAGTACCCCGGTTCGACCCAAACTTCCATTCTTGGCAACCTTAAACTTGCCAGATTTGTCAAAATTGATGAATGACCTAGTGAGGCATGACCCCTTGTGGCCACCTGTTCCCACCAAATTTCCATCGGACATCCCTAAGTTCGAAGGTAAATTTGGTGAAGATATTGGGGCTCATGCCACCACATTCCATTTATGGTGTTCTTCAAATTCGCTGAATGAAGATTCAGTTAGGTTGAGGCTGTTCCAAAGAACCTTAACAGGTACCGCGGAAAAATGGTATATTGAATTGCCTTCTGCTGCTTTCAGTAGTTTCTGGGACTTGGCTAGTGCATTTCTTAGCCACTTTCAGCTTCCGGTCCTATATGATTTCAAAACGGACTTGTTGTCTACTTTTAGGCAAAACAAGGCCACCCACATCTCGAATCACATCCAAGAGTGGAGGAGGTGAAAGAGCCTTATAAAAGCCACTATTCCTCCTGAGTTCCTTTTAGAGTGGTTCCTTAAATCCCTGTTGCCATACATATCTAAGGACGTATCCACCTCAGGAGTGACGAATGAAGAAGAAGCCATTCTCAGGGCCTAGAAATTGGATTTGATTTATTCACAATATGGGATCTTATATGAGATTATCCCTGAGGCACCAAGGCCTATGCACGATGCGGAGAAGCCTAAGCCTGGACCCCATGCCGATGGTGTGGTTGGGTCCGTTAACTCTCCCACCGTAGAATCTTTGGCTAAGCAACTTCATCAGTTGTCCATCAAGCAGTCTACGGCGGAGGCAGCAAAGGCTACCCCCTCCCCCCAAAGTGCAAATTTTTTTGTACAAACCTCTCAGAAGGGAAATTAGCAGCCCAGCGGGAAGAAAAACAAAGGCAAGAAGGGAGAGGGAAATCAAAACAAGCAAAATCCCATGAACAATGCTGATGGGGGCAAGAAAGAAAAGAAGAAGGTCAAGTTCCTGTGTAAGTTGTGCCACGAGGACCACCTTACTCACCTTTGTCCCCTTATGGATCAAGCCCAGAAGCTGCTTAAAGCTCAACAACCGGCTGTCCTGAAGGATCCTTTTCCCCAAGGACAGAACTCTGCTTCAGCTTCTAACGTAGCAGGGGGCACTCAAACTGCCCCTGACCCAAACTATATCAACATGGTTCGATCTTTGACTTTGTTGCAGACAAGGAACAAAAATTATGAGAAAGAGACTCTTGAGAAGGGTAAAGCTATAGGTGAAACTTCTAACCCTCTCACAATAGAGAAGCCTGCTAAAACTATGTCGAAGATACTGAAACGTGTCTTCAAGAAGACCTTGCATAACCCTAATGCTAGGGCTGCTTCAAACTACTCCGTGGTTGAAGATTTAGCTCAAACCCCGTGTGCAATGTTAGCTTTAGAGGTGTTACAGAGTTGTCTTGCTCAGCGGGATTCCCTCTTAGCAACTTTAGGCAGCATGGACTCTTCGAGTCTCATGGCGAAATTTCATTTGTCTGATGTTAAAATTCGCCTGCCTTACCATGTATCCTTATCAATAGATGTCATCCATGGTGGTAAGACGATTAGAAGGGAATTTGTTGATGAGGGGGCTTCTACATGTGTTATGTCCCTGGCCTGTTGGAAATCTCTTGGATCCCCAGAGTTGGTCCCATCAAAAAATTTGCTTACTGCTTTTGATGGAAGATCCTTCCGTCTGCATGGTATCCTACCGGCTTTTGAAATTAAGTTGGTAGGCAAAGCAGTGTCTATTGAAGTAGAAGTGATTGATGCTCCTTTGGACTACAATCTACTTCTGGGAAGAAACTGGACTTATGCGATGTTCTCTATTGCGTCGGTCATTTTTCGTGTAGTGGTTTTTCCACATGAGGGAAAGTTGATTACTATTGACCAACTTGATTTTACCCGAAAAGGTCGAAGGTCGTTTAGAGTCTAATGAGTCTGTTGTGCCATTGGTTGATCAGGTCAGACCTGCTGCACAGAGCTTGGTGGCTGGAATGTACACATCACTGATGGGCACGTTTGATCTTCAAGCCCCTATTAATTATATTGGTTCTACTAGTGTGGGGAAGTCCGTAGTTACGGTTGTCGATAGGACTGATCCTTGGGTTCTCCCAACCCCCCATGAACTAGAAGTGCCCTTATCGGCAGTGGAGGTCGCTTATCAAGCTATCACTCAAGCCACTGTTGATCCCATTCTAGATCCTCTAACAGTCTCAGAAGATCTGGAAGAAGTTTATTTTCCTGTATGGGCGGAAAACTCTTCGCATTCTGTAGATTGTTTAGACATGGTTTTACCTTCCGATGAATCTATTCTGGAAGCCATGAGTGGACGTGATAAGATTTGTGAGGATCTTCATCATTGATCCTATTTTCTTCTAGAACTAAGTAGAATAGAAAACCAAGAGTTTCACTTGAGACTGTCAGAATATGTTGATATACCTATCAATCCCTTGCCTAGGGAAGGAATTTTTGCCGAGGGGAATATGGCAAATATTTCCACCACTATACCTATTAACATATCTGTAAACCCTGATGTCATGGAAAACATATACATAGGTGCAAACCACTCTCCTGAAGAGATTGTCATCTATACTGCCCTGTTTAAGGAATTCTGTGATGTCTTTGCCTGGTCATATGAGGAGATGCCAAGCATAGATCCATCAATTGTTGAACATGAAATCTGAACATATCCTAATGCCAAGCCGGTTCGACAAAAGTTAAGACCTATTAACCCGTGCAAAGTGGCGGCTATGAAGGCAGAAGTTGAAAAGCTGTTGAAGGCTAGTTTTATCTATCCCATAGCTTTGACTGAATGGGTATCCAATCATGTTCCTGTTGATAAGAAGCAAGGGACTATTCACGTCTGTACTGACTTTAGAGATCTCAATAAAGCCTATCCTAAGGACAACTATCCCACACCATTTATAGACCAGATCATAGATGCTTGTGTGGGAAGTGAGGTGTTTCATTTATGGATGGTTTCTCTGGATACAATCAAATTCAATTAAAACCAGAAGACCAACATAAAACTGCTTTCATTTGTCCTTGGGGTACCTTCGCGTACAAGAAAATGCCTTTTGGATTGAAAAATGCTAGGGCAACCTTTCAACGAGCTATGAACTTTTCTTTCCATGACATTAAAGCCATTGTCGAACCATACCTTGATGATCTTCCCGCACATTCTCGTAAGAGGATCCAACATCCAGATCATTTACAGTTGATATTTGAAAGATGCAGATATTATAAAATCCACTTGAATCCCCACAAGTGTGTATTCTGTGTCAAGTCAGGAAGATTGCTCAGATTCATTGTCTCTAGTAGAGGCATCCAAGTGGATCCTTTGAAAGTTGAGGCCATTTTAAATCTGCCTCCTCCTCGTTCTCTCAGGAAACTTCAAAGCCTGCAAGGAAAGTCTAATTTTCTTCGACGTTTTATTGTTAATTATGCCAATATTACTAAGGGTTTCATGTGCCTGCTCAAACAGGACACCCCATTCGTATGGGATGAAACCACACAAATTGCATTCGAGGCATTGAAAAAAGCTTTGCTTTCGGCACCCTTGTTACGCCCGCCAGATTATTCTAGGGATTTTATATTATATCCGGTTGCGTCGGAGTCGACCATTGGGGTAGTACTACTCTAGGAGGACGATAAGCTTGTAGAGCATGTCATTTATTATCTTAGCCGTGCTTTGGTCGGACCTGAACTTAGATACTCCCATGTTGAGAAATTAGCCTTAGCAGCCGTTTATGCTGTTCAGAGGTTACGTCACTACATTTTACTAAGGACCACAACAGTAGTGGCAGATGTGAATCCGTTCCAATATGTTTTATCCTGATGGATCGTTGGGGGAAAATTTAACAAATGGATAGTCATTCTCCAAGAGTTTGACTTGGATTTCCAATCCGCTAAGTCTAAGAAGTCCTTAGTTTTTGCTGAACTTATAGTAGAATTTCCTACTGAAGAAGATGTAGTGGTTGAAGATGACTCATTCCCAGATGAGCACATATTCTTGATATCCACCTCTGATCCTTGGTATGGAGATATTCTTATATAGCTCCAGACTTTGAAGTACCCTGCAGCTTCCTCAAAGGAGGAACGACATAAATTACGCCTTCATGCCAAGAACTACCTCATTATAGGAGATACATTATATCGACGAGGGGTAGATTCTATTTTGCGTCGTTTCCTTACTCATGAGGAAGTGGATATTGTCCTGAATGATTCCCATATCAAAGCGTGTGGGGGTCATTTATCTGGGTTAGCAATGGCCTAGAAGATATTGCGTGACGGTTATTTCTGGCCCACGATCTTTAAAGATTGTGTGGAAGCAGTGAAACGTTGTCATCCGTGTCAGCTTTACACTAGGAAAATGCGGTCACATCCTGCTCCGTTATTTCCTGTTTTCTTGGTAGGCCCCTTCATGAAATGGGGGATTGATTACATGACATGCAACCCAGCCTCGGTTGGGGGGCATAAATACATCATTGTCGTTGTTGACTATTTTACGAAATGGGCAGAGGAAATGCCTACTTTCAAAGCCGACGAGGAAACAGTAGCTTTCTTTGTATTCAATCAAATTATTGCATGGTTTGGTATACCCAAAGTGATTGTCACTGACCATGGTACTCATTTTCAAAATAACATGATGATGGAACTAACTACCATGCTCGGATTCCGACAAGAACATTCTTCTCCGTACTATCCGCAAGCAAACGGTCAGTTTGAGGCTGTCAGCAAGACTTTAAAAACTATCCTTAAACGTACAATTGATGTAGCCCATTCTAATTGGAACATCATGCTATATCCTGATCTTTGGGCCTACCGAACTAATGTCAAAACTGCTACAGGTTTCTCCCCTTTCCAACTCATCCATGGAGTGGAAGCAGTTACTCCGATTGAGTGTGAAATCCCATCTCTAAAGATAGCCATTCATGTGTTACCTGATATGACTGAGCTTGAGGAACGTCTGGTATATTTAGAACACCTTGATGAACAGCATAGAGATGCGCTGACTGCTAATCAGGCTCATAAAAATAGGGTCAAAACTCAGTATGATAAATCGGTCAAACCTAGGGTTTTCTCTGAGGGGGAACTTGTCTTGCTTTGGGACCAAGATAAAGATCCTCTGGGGGTAGGAAAATTCAAGGCTATGTGGTTAGGACCTTATGTCGTGTCGAAAGTATTGCGTAAAGGTGCATATGAGTTAGTTGATCTTGATGGGAATAAGTTGCCTGAGCCTAGAAATGGGCTCTACCTGAAAAAATACTATGCCTAGGCTTAGCACTTTTTCTTGTATTTTTATTGTATGTATTTTTTATGTACATTAGGTTGTCAATTTTGTTTTTTATATTATCTGTTGGTTGTTGCAAATGTATTCTGAATGGTATATAGGGTTCGCTGATGGCGCCAGCCGTCACACTTGTAACCTAGATTCGGCAGCATGGGTTATTTATTCTCCCTCAGGACAGCTTGTTGCCATGGGAGGCGCTTGTTTAGGTCCTGCTTCTAATAATGTTGTTGAGTATAGGGCTGTAATTGAGCTCCTATGGGATGCTTTGTCACATGGCATCACCCAGCTTGAGGTCCGTTTGGACTCTCAATTGGTGGTTTCCCAGCTCAATTGAGCTTATCAAGTATAAAATCCTATTTTATTACGTCAGTTCATGCAAATTCATTTATTGGAAAGACATTTTGAGGTTATTACTTTCAATCATATTCCACAAAATCAGAATTCATTGACTGATGCATATGCTAATTACATTTTAGATTGGCATCTCACACACATTTTATAAAGATATACAGCAAACATATGAAAAACATTTGTAAATAAACTGACAACAAACACTAATATATATATATATATATATATGTAAAATATCTGTCCATAGATAGGTCAAGTCTGATCCTCAGATCCCGTCATATACAAAATATACAAAAATGTGGATCATAGTCCATCAAAATGTCCTAGATCTAAGCAAGACCACCTTGGTCAGTAGGACCACCTTGGTCCCCATGGTCCTTCTGCACTCTGGCTTCCTCAGCCTCCTCGGCTTCGGCAGCCTCCATCGCCTCTATATATACGAGCACTACTCTAACCACTCGTCTGAAAAGACATAGCCAAACTGGTGGAACTCCAACAACGAACTCCTGCATGGTTGTTGGGATATGCTCTATCCACAAGGTAGGTACTCGTTGGGTCAGCCTGGCCAGCTTCCCCTCTAGAACCTTGATCAATCCTGGATCCTCGCCTATGACAGGACGAACAAACATGCGAGGGTGCCCTTCAGGGCGGACCGGTCCAATATCTGCATTTTGACACATTTATAGGATTCAGACTTGTACATATGTATATATCTATCATTTTAAAATTCATAAAAATTTGAAAAATGATAAAAAATTAAAAAATTATTTACCTAGCTCTCCCCATGCTCCTCCTAGAGGGAGGACAAGGTCTAGGTCACCTCGGAAGTCCATCCTGGCATATGGAAACTGCTCCAGTGTCGGTAGTTGTCGTTCCCACCAGGTATAGAAATCATCATCATATACGTTGTGTGCTGTGTCTCCTCCTCCTTGACGGAGGAAGATGTCTCCCCACCTACTCAATCTCGGTTGACGAGGAGATCTAACTGGTATAGGTATGGCAGGACTCAATGCTGGTACTCTCGAAGAAGAAGAAGGCCACTAATATGCTCGCATAGCCAAAGTTCTTGCGTCTTCCTCTCTTGCAGTCGGATAGTTGTCTCCTCATGATGGGGACAACTCTCGAACACCAATCATAGAGAGCACCTCGAAAGCAATCTATTGCCAGCCTCATTTGGTTCCATGTAGCCAAATGTAAAGAGGAGGATCCTGATATCCTCACGATGGTGCTAGCAAGTAGCTGTAGCATAAAATATCAGATATGTGCAACAGGGATGCAGCTCCCTCTCTTTTGAGTACCCGGTGTACAAAACACATCTATATAGTTTTGGACACTTAAGGGGTCACTGCCCCTGCCTGTGCCCTCTAAGTTCACCGGTGCTCCTCGACGTGACAGACCAGTTATGAAATATATGTCTTTAGTGGTAATCTCCAAGGTTTCACCCTGTAGGTTGAACATCCCCAAGTCATGATCCCAATAATTTACCATGAACTCCAGTATGTGGACATTGGCCCGCATGGGTGATGTGCAAAAGAATTTTAGTAGCCCACTGGTTCGCAATGCCTATATAGTGGGTGCACTTTGGAGCGCTGCTTGGTCCATTATTTCGTGCTTCCTTTCCCTCCAATCCAGAACCATCTTTTACCTAGCAAAACAAGTAATTTGATTCAGTAATTCCATATCAAAATTCAAAATTTTTGACTATATTTAGCCTTTTTATCCTCCACACAGTACACGCGACTGTCTAGTTAGACATGTCGCGTACTGTACACAACTGTCTAGTTAGGCAACTCGCATACAGAACGTGTGTACGCGAGTCTTCACACCAGCAACCCGCGTACGCGCCGTGCTACATTTAGGATGCTTTTAATAATGGAATTCAGACTCAAAATTGATAATTGCTTGGATTAAAATGAAGAGCTTAGGGTGTAGGCTTACCTGCAACTTGCAGATTTCGATTTCGTCGGTTCAATTGTCCACAATGATCGAACAAAGGTAGAAGGTAAAACTTGCTTTTTATGGCTTAAAAGTTCAAATGGTGAGTTTTGTTTTGATTTTTCAACTATTTATAGCAATTATATTTCTTTAAGTGGGTATTTTTCTATAGTTTGAAATTTCAATCAACTAATACCATATTTCTTTGTGCCTTGGAATAGGTTTTTCACTATTACAAAGTGTTGTTGCTCCAATAGGGTGGTTTTGTTATTTCCAATCCATTTTTGGCATCTTTATTCAATCCACATTAACCTTAGCACTCAACCTTTTTCCACGGACTATGGTATTCTAAGCCATTAGTTCCCTGTTTTTACCATTGTTCTTCCGTGGATAGGACCCTTTTTCACGAGTATCCTTCTTATATGCCTATGTCATCCTTTGGTGCTCATGCCGCAACTGTTTCAGGTTTAGGGGTATCCTCTTAGCTATTTTTCATGCCAAATAGAGTTTCTTTTGAATCTCTTTTTACAAGCTATCCCTTTATAGGACTCCCCGCCCTTATGGATTTTGTTTAGGCCCAGGTCTGACTCCTTCAAAACAGACTTGACTGCCGAGTTAACTTGTCCGTTCAAGCTCGTTAAAAATATGTGAACGGGCATCCGCATTGGTGGTAGGTTATCTCTTTCTCAGACCATGCAGAATAATACGAGAAAGGATCACTCTCTTTTCTTTTTGAATTGAGAAGAGTATTCTCAGGTATAGGTTTATCACTTTTCCGGACCTGAGGGACTAAATTTACGGAAAAGGAACACCCGGTTTGAGCTTAGTTTTCTCTTTTTCGTGCTCTGGACCTAAACATGAAAAAGATTCTGAGTGTACTTTGTGTCTTTGTCATGCTCGTTAAACACTTAAGAACAAAGCAACAAGTTTATTGTTGTAAGCCCCATTTCTCGTAACCAAATGGATCTTTCCGAGTGATCTTGCTTTCCTTCACACTCATAAAACTCAAGCTATTTTATGCTGTTTTGGAAGGAGCGTTGGGTAGGTGGTAATTTAACCTTTTTCGGACTTCCCTGACTAAGTACGAAAAAGGTTCACCTTTTCTTCTTCAGAATTTAAGAGAGTTCTTCTGTGGTATGTTTTATACTTTTTCAGCCTCAAGAAACTAAATTGGACGAAAAAGGACCCCCCCTGGAGTCTTCTTTGGAATTTTCAGACTCTCTAAATGTGAAAACACCTACTGAGCATGTACTAGTTCGGGCTCATTAAATCCACGAATCAATGACACTATCAAGCATTATTTTCCCATCACTTCAAGCTTGTTAAAAAATGAAGAGGGAACCGAGTTAACTTTCCTGGACTCGTTAAGATTTAACAGGGAAGGTAAGGAAGAAGTTTTCTCTTATTTTCAGCAATGGCAGCATGTCATCCTTGAACATAGCACTCTTTGTTTTTTCCAATACCCATGTCTCAGTGATTACTTTTTCGTTCAGCTATTACTTTGAGTTTATTACTCCTCCTCTTGTCCATTATACCTGGGGAATATGATCATGTCTCCTACATGACAGATAGGTCTAGTTGTTCTATCTATAAGTTATATGCTACCTTGGGTCATCTCTGTGTTGTGCTCATTGTTCAAGGATTTTTACCCAATGTATGATCTATAGCCTGATCCCATCATTGTTATATCTGTTATCTATTGTGTCTCCCTTCTTTTGCCCAGTTCCTAGTCACTCTTGTGATCCGTTGGAGGATCTATTGCCTTCCTTATCACAGCATGGTTCCATTTCAGTACTTCCTGATGACGAATACCTAGAGTTTTGATGCATGTACCTCAGGATTCACTCTCATCATTGTTGAACTCCTTTGCTTCAGTTGTTGATTATCACCTATTGATTGACAAACTGTTGAATCCTTTCCATGTTCGACTTCAGCTTACCCTTATTCACATGGCTTGGATTGTACTGGTTCTTTGGGATTATTTATGAAGACCTTAGTTCCTCACCTATGGACTAAGTTGCGCAAGATTATGTTCTATTCACAGCTTCCAGATCTTTGAAGACTCATCATTATTGTATATTGTGGCTTCGATCCACCTTTGTAATATACGTGGTTTCATACCCGTATCATATGATGTACTCAAATATTGTAAAGGAGCTAGTGTTCCAGTAAATTGAACATAGCATCCTCATATGTAACTTTGTATATGACATTACTATGTATTTGTTTTAGGTACTCTCTCTACTCCATTGCATTTCTGAGTTTCTCCAAAGATAAATATTATAATGTATTTCGACCATCGTTTCCCTCTGGCCTCACACATTAAGGGGCATCTGTTATCCACCTGAATGGCACCTCTCCATCCGAGTGCCGACATCCCTCATGTTGGCACACAAAAGGACATTTATGGATTGAGGGTTTCCCAAAACACTATAGATGGGCTTATTATGAACTACATTTACCATCCATCCAGCTGGTTATTTTCACCTTTAGATATGTCAAGTCCTGTACGCGACTCTTTATTTATGCAACTCACATGTTGTACGCGAGTCTCAGTTGTTGCATCTCGTGTACAGATTTGTACGTGGGTTACCCTTAGAGCAACTCGCATGCCATATGCGAGTTGCCAGTATTGACACCCACGTACATCTTCCTTTGACGTTTAAAATAAAAACACGCGATTACTTGAGATTAGTTAAGCCCTTAACCTTAATCACCTTAACTGTCTCAACCTCCTCAACCTTCGAAACTGCCTTATTTCACCAAGTATAAATACAGGCCTTGGGGAGGTTGTTAAACACATACACTTGGAGAGCAAAGTTATGCTGGTGGAGTTTATACAGAAGTCTTTGGAGCAGTGGAACTCAGAATCCTTTGGTTGCAGAGGAGTCCTTGTCTCAAGCGTTGGGTTGTAATTTGAACTCTTTCATTATTGTTAATAAAGAGAATCCTTCTTCCATATGTGTCTTGAATGTATCTCATATATTGTGGTTTGATAAATACTTATATTTCAGCATTTTGTATATGATTTATCTAACCTGTTTATATATATGTATCATCTTGTATTTGGAAGATTGACTCTTGACAGGTGAAGGAGAAGCATCCCTAAAGGCTTTGGAGGAGAAGCAGAGCGGAAGAGGACAAGCTATGATCAATCGTCGTGTATCGAGTGAGTCTTTCCCATCCTCCTATTTCCTTTACTGCACTCTAGAGTCGATTGCCTGCAAGTTTCTTGAGTATGTTGGTAACCCCAGACCTTCGGTTATAAGGTGTTTATTCCCATACAACAATTATGTTCATGGGGCTTAGACCTCCCGGGTTGATAGTGCTAGATGCGTCCTCTCCACCGAGTAGAGGGGTGGGGACATGACATGATTCCATACATAGTGACGTCATCACATAACTTCAATAGCCTATTGATAAGAGGCTCAATATATACATGTATACCTTTAACTTGGTACTTAGCTAATTGATTAAACATGCAATGCTATTTAGTTATTTGTCCAAATATATAAAAGTTGTTCTCATGCAGTAACGAAACAAAGAAATGAAATAATATAATTACCTTCAAAAAAATACCTGGAATAATCATTGCCAACATTGTGTTCTCTCTCTTTATCGGCATCCAAGGAGGAATTTTATTGTTTATGACGAAAACAGACCAGACTGAGTAAGTAGAACGAATCTCTTCAAATGGATTGAAACCATCAGCTTCCAATGAAAGTCTAACATTACAAAGTTCATCTTTAAAAATTGGCCATTTTTCTTCAATGTTCTTCAATGTTCTTCAATGTAGAACCATCTCCATGCATTCGAAGTACACCATCTTCACTTTTGTTCTTTGCATGGTAATCCATAAAATGTGCTATACTTTGGCGCATGAATAGTCATTGGAAACTTTGAATTGTGGGAATATAACGAAGATCTTTGCACGACACCTTTTTTGTCAATTTATTAGTTCAATATATACTAATTTCACATTATGGGCATTTGTTTTTTTATGCATATTGTCCATAATATATAATATTGTCATTATAGATGCATCCATAGCTTGATAGTCCATTCAATTTTCTTTCATAATTAAAAAATGTCTCTCAACATGTGCATGGTAGATTATTTGATGGTGGTAATAGCGCAACAATCTGCAACATTGACAAAAAAATGAAATGCAAACAATATAAGTCATAAATATTGCATATCCCTAATTTATGAATTTATTAACACTAAAAATAGAGGAAAATAGTCAACTTTTGATACCATGTGAAGATGAAATTAATACATTACATACCTTAGGATCTGTGTGAAAAAAGTGCTTGATAAGCCATTCAAAACCTTCAAGTTCACCAATAACAATATAACAAATAGAAAATTTGTAGTTGAGCCTTCATAAAGAGGTTCTTAGGACTTATCGAGTAGAGGAACATCATGAATATCATGGAGGTTTTCCTCAACCAAAGGAGGTTCTTAGGACTTATCTAAAAAATAGAACCCTCATCCTTGGGTATGGGTTTTCTCGAACTCATTATTCAATATTTTATTCTCTATCTATGACAAACTAATAATAGTTTGTAAGTGATTCACTTATTAATGAATTCAATCATGAGATACATGTAGAGCAATAGCTTTATGCTCACAAACCCCTTTCCTTTCAACTTATATAGAATCAAAGCTTCATCTTCATCGAAGGCACCCATGTTGAAAAACTCTTAGACATATTCAAAGCACAATTGTCTTAAATGAAAAAGAATAGAGTTCTAAACAATAGAAATAAATACCCCAAAAGTCTTCTAATTAAACACAAGATGTCAAAGCAAATATAAGGTATGAACTCGACTAGTTCAAGTTGAACATTATCCAATCAAATTTAATTTGCATAGAGAACAGTTGACGACTAATAATTCATTTCTACTATACAAAAATATTTTTTCATTCAACACAAGGCCGACCAGATACCAAAAAATCGATAGCTTCAACAACTCAATCATCCAAAGACAGTAGTCAAACCAATTCCCATAATGCAATCATCAATTGAATCCAATTAGTGAAAGAAAATGCCAATCAACTTTTCTAGGCAGAAAAAATACAATTACATCAACAATTGATTATCCAAGTCAACTATCGAGTCCACAAATCCAGTCGATGTTCTAAAATTCAATTACCTAAAACAAATTTTTTAATCCATTGTCCAGAGAACCTCAAATCAGAGGTTAATTACAATCGTTGAGGCATCCAGTCTATTCAAACTATGATCCAAAATTGAATCTGCAGCTTCATAAATATTGATCTAATATGTATGTATGTTGATTCAATGTACCTAATAGTTGACATTTTTCACCCAGCTAATGGTCGAGAAGAGAGCACTCCAACAAAACAATATATTCATGCAGCTTTCAAATTACGTCCCTAGAAGCCCTTCATTCACCGTAGATATCTTAGACACCAGTTAGAGTTTTAAGCAACAGTTGAAATCTAGAGTCAATTAATGAATCCTCCAGTACTCCAATCGATGTGCAAAGTCTCTGTCGAAGCTATAGTTAATGGTGGGTTAAATTCTAGTCAATGGAGAGAGGTGTTAATTGAATGGACTCGTGTATGGTTTAGTCGATTCACATGGTATCTCTCCCATAGGAAGCTCCAAAAGAGGGTTTTCTCTAGTCAAAGAATTAAAAAAATATATATCATGGTTGATACCAAGTTTCCCACAATATTATGGGGGTAGTTGAGTCTCTAGTTACTGGTCAATGTTTAACCAATTTGAATCCACCTGGCTTGTAGGTCAATGATTCCAAGTAATGTTATCAAGCTTCCAACTACAATGGACTCTTAGTTAATCAAGAAATCAGAGCATCACATGCTCAAACCAAACCAACCCAATACTAGTACATCAATTCTGGTGTAAACCTAATCAATTACCATATCACATCACAAACTAGGAAACGTGAACTTAACAAAATCTAGACCATGATACTTGGCTCATTAAATCTACCACTTCCAAAGAACTCTCTCACACCTTAAGCATAACCCAAATCACAAACACAAACACCTCCGATCCCATGTTGGAATAGGTAAATAAACAACAAAATCGAGTAAACGATATTCCCAAGAGTAGTGGTGGTGTTTAAATACATTGTTGCACTTAAGCACAATGAGCAAGCTCCATGAGAGAATAATTATCTCCATTATAAACCAGTATATAAAGACTATCTATAAATAGGTTTTGATAGATACCCAAACCAACAACAATGGGACCACATAAACATGACTATCAATAAAAGGTGGATCTGAAATCCCAGAGTAAACATGTTCAATACATGATTTCATCGATAGTGGGATTTCTTAAATTGTCGACTGCCTTGATCCAACAAGGTGAGGTTACCAAAGAAACTTTGGTTCCAACATTGATAACTCAAATGAAATGCTTCAAATTGGTTTAATTCTATCATATACTCTCACAATTAAATGAATAGATCACAGTTAAATGCAGAGATCGACTCATTAAACAACAAAGCATACATTTCTTACATATTGACATGGTTTAGGGAAAACATTGGGGCAATCAATGCATTTCCACCTTCCTTATTATCAAACCCAGATTAATTTCATAATGCATCAATTAATCAACTAGGATAAGTCTCATAAAAGGAGCACGTGCAATTACGATTTAAAGAAACGGTGATTTGTCCTGCTTTAGATATCTTTTCAGTCGAAACTTCAATTTGAATCAGCTCAATATGGGGTGGCTCAATGTGTGTGGATTATTGATGTGTTTAACACCTGTCATTTGGCCTCACCTCGTTCCATTCTACTGCAAGTAGCATCTATTTCAATGGTGAGAGGAATTACGTATGTTTAACATTTCTTGGATGGTTTTCTTTCCTAGTCTTGGGGAAATGGGATCTTGCATTTAGGCATTGTTTTAGCCAAAATATTTTCTACAGGACTGATGGAAAATCTCCACAACCATCCTAATTTTTGTTCTTACTTTGAACATTCTAATCTCTTTAATTCAATCCATCATTGCCAACAACATTGCTAGGAAATCAAACATCATTGATGATAGTAATTGAGAGTATTTCTCTGTATATGAAGAACTTCGAGTAAGGATTAGTATAATAATTATGCTAGGAACTCAAAAGATATGGGAAGGAAAATGATAAGGATCAAATCCCAGTTAGATAATTACAAATACAAGTTAGTTATTCTGAAAGTAGGAGAATGATGCAATAGCCTGGAGAATCTTATGCAAATGGAGAAAAATATTGAAGAGATATAAGAGAATGTGTTCTAGTTGGATCTAAAAAAACACATGGATTTGACTAGTTGAATAAATTTTCATCCCCAATTTCTTTAATGTGTTAAAACAAAGACAGGAATTTTTTCATCCTTAATTTTTTGTGTGTGTTCTCCTAGACATAACCAAGTGGTAACCATGAAAGACTATATTTTGCAACAACACTCGAGCAAGCTTTAAAAAAACCCCTTCAAGTCTCTTATTTGTAGCAGGGTGGAAGGAAAATGCCCATAGAAGTTAGGATGGCAAAAACACTTGAAACAAGTAGTAGTTTCATTTTATGATGGTATGTGGTATGCAATGCTTTTCACATGCCATATAGACCATACAATAAACAATAGGTTTAGAAAATTCAGAATAAGAAAAATTAATAAAATTTGTTTTCATTTAAGTTCATGCAATTTTTAAAAAAGAGAGATTTACTTTTAAAGTATTGTATTAAATTGTTGAACTATTTGATTATAACCTCATCTTTAATAATTCATATTCAAATTATTAATTTTTTTGGAAAAGATTGTCTCAAGGAGACTAAGACTTTGAGAAAAGAAATTAATTTGACATAATACATTTCTAGAAGATCAAACACAAGGTTAACACACAGTAAAAATATCCAAACTTAAAATTTACTAACCATATAAAATATTTTCATACTTAAATTTAAGTAACCATATAAACTCTGTGTGACGCAACTTCCTAAGATTAAAGTATGCATATAAGACGAGGGTTTTTAATAATTAATGGCATCCTTTCAACATTGACTTAAATGACTATATGTATAAGGATTATGAAATGTTTGAATTATGATATTTTTAAGGTTTTAAAGTATAATTTAGTAAGTTTAATAATTAAGAATTTAATTAACCATATGAAATATGTGTCACACAACTTCCTAAGAATGGAAACTCAAATGAATAAAGTCAAATAACTAATTTAAATAGCAATTCCTTTATACAATTATTTACACATTTTTTCTTAATCAAATTCACTTTCACCGTATCAAATACATCTTCATACCTTTACGAATATCAAATTATTGTTATGTCATGTTAAACTAAGTGTACATAGACAGTACAGATTCTACTTATCTCAATGGGAAAGTATGCATATAACACTAGGGTTTTTAATAATTAATGGCATCCTTTCAACATTGACTCAAACGATTATGTGTATAAGGATTTAGAAATGTTTGAATTGTGATATTATAATTTTTTTGCATTTTTAAGGTTTTAAAATATAATTTAGTGGGTTTAATAATTAATTAAAATATGTGTTTTCTCTTAAAATGATATATATTCAAATATAAAAAGGATGAAGGGTATTTGTATTTTTGTAAACTTAACTAGTAAAATTATCTTGTAAAAGGAGTCTTTTTTTTTTCCAAAGAAAATAATCGTAACTTTATTATAAAATTACATCTTGTAGCTTTATTATTATTATTATAAAAAATCATAACTTTATTATCTTGTAAATGGAGTCTTTTGTACCACAAATAAAGGCATCTAATACTTCAAATTGTTTCAAGCGAATGTTATCTTTCTTCTTCTTGTAATAAGTGGATAAATTTATTTTTTTAGGTCAATTTTTTTTTTTGGGTAAAATGGCATTATGTTTAATTTACCTTTCTTTTAAATTCAATGATCTAGATTATGTTAAAAGAAGGCTAACATGATAGGAATTTGAATTTTTCTAGTTTGTTATCATTGAATCCAACCATGCAATCTTTGCCAAATTTGGAATTTTGGATTGAAAAAATTGTTGTGTTTAATGTAAAAATGTATTCAATGTTGAAGATAGTGCAACTTCAGAAGATATTCTTACTGTAATTTTATTGTATTATTGTTATACCTCCTCCAGGGGATGTTATTGATGTACTTGATCATGTAAAAGTGTTAAAAGAATCAATGTAAATCTTCCATAGTAAGTCAGGTCAATAGTACCCAAAAGAATTATTATATAAATGTTATTTTGAGTCTCCCTATAGAAGTCGCCCCAATAAGAAATATAAGTGAGCTTAGTTAGGGTAAAAGTTCACTCACATGTTGAGTATAAATAGAGGAGAGACTCCTCTCATTTCAACACTCAAGTTTTCTCAAGCAAGTATGCAAGAGAGAGAAGAAGAAGTTTGTGGGGAAGAAGAAGAAGTTGATCTTATATTTTATGATCATATTATCTTAGTTTGGTATTGTTCTTGTTGAATGAATCTATACTAAAGAAGTTGATGGGTTTTCTCCCTTGTGATTTCCAAGAGGAAAATATTTATATTCTTTTGTTGTGTTGTGCTTGTCTTTATTTCAGTCATCCTATTGTATACGATTATTGTGATATAATGAAAATTGTTTGAATATCTAACATAATCATAGTGGAGACATTAAAATTCTAACACGGTATCAGAGTCATCCTGAAAGAAGTCATTGTGTAGTCGTAACTGACGAAAGTTAGAACCTATGGTTTCCTATTAAGAACACTTCCCTCCACAGATCAGCTAAAAAAGGAGGTCCATTCAACTTACCCTAGGAAGGCGCATCTTCCTATGGAGACAAATTCTAGTTTCGTGGATTTTCAATTTTTGCCCTAACACTACTGTCGGGAAAACTAGGGTATCAAATATTTTGCAGTTTTGACCACTGATCCGAAAAAAAAGACCATTACTCAACTCTCCTTGAGGAGGTGCATCTCTCTATCCAATCATATTTCCAAGTTTCCAAATTTGAAAAAATAGGGTTTCTATGTCAAACCCTAGGTCATCCAGAAAGTAGGTTGTAGGAAGACCTTGAAGCAAGAACTTGGTTGGAGCACTCTTATCGGTAAGCATTATTCTCTTTATTTCCATTTAAGGTTCTCATTTTATCAAGATGAAAAACAATGCCAAGCTTGAGGACAACCTTGAAAGAGAAGAGAACTTCTGGACATGGAAGTATAGGGTGCTTCTTATACTTGAAGAACATTATTTGGAAAACTATGTTAAAGGAGAAGTTGCAAATCCATAGGAAGATGAAGACAAATATAAACATAAGAATAATATGGTCAAGGCCAAGAGGATCATTTATGACTCCATCAAGGATCACTTGATCCCGCATGTATCCTCCTTGAAGACTCCCAAGGAGATGTTTGATGCTTTGACAAGCTTGTATGAAGGAAAGAACATCAATAGGAAGATGACCTTCATAACTCAACTCAAGGGTGTAAAGATGCATAACTAATAAAGAATACAATACTACTTCACAAGGGTATCCAATATCAAGGGACAAATAGAATCCATTGGAAGTAATGTTGAAGAAGCAGAAGTGGTGATGACTACTTTGAATGGTCTCACAAGATCATGGGAATCATTCATTCAAGGCATTTGTGCAAGAAGAAAGCTCACCAAATTTAGTAGGCTATGGTAGGAATGCACACAATAAGAAGATCGATTGATAGCAAGAGAAAAGAATATGAGTGAAGATGTTAATCAATCTCTAACAGCTCATGCCAAGAAGGGAAATCCCAAGAAAGAAGAACACTCTCATGAGAAGACTAGAAGATTCCAGAAGAAGGACTACTCAAATTTCAGATGTTAAATTTGTGATGAGAAAGGACATATTGCAAGAAATTTCCCCAAGAATAAATGAAAGAATAAGAGGTGTCATGCTCATGCCATGGAAGATGATGAACTAGGAAAGAAGAGAGCTAGAGAAGATTCCTCCAATGATGAAGAATATGTCTTGATTTTAGCACTCAGGTACGGTTACCCATGGTAGCAATGTTTTCCTTGTAGATAGTGGTGCTTACAAGCACATGACTAGGTCCAAACACTCCTTCACCCACATGATAGAAGAAGACTCACCTCGCAATGTGAAACTTGGAGACGATTATCAATAATCCATAAAAGGGGTAGGAGAAGCATCCTACAAGCTAGACTCAAGAAAATCTATCAAGATGAAATATGTTCTCTATGTACTAGGATTGAAGAAGAATCTCCTTTCCATACCAATCCCAAATGCGAAAGGGTTCAAAGTTGCATTTGTTGATGGAAAAGTACACATGTGGATAAGAGGTTAGAATTTTAATGATGCAGTAGTAATTGGAGAGAAAGAGGGAGGCCTATACAAATTGAAGGACTGACTAGAACAAGCATTGGTTCATGATGCAATTCAACCAAGTGAACTATGGAAGAGAAGGCTTGCACATATACACCAAAAGGCGTTACCATTCGAAATCAAAGTAGGGATGAGTCTACCAGAGCTCCAAACAAAACATGAAGGCATGTTCAAAGGATGTGGACAAGGGAAGAATGTGAAGAAACCATTTCCAAGTAGTGGCGAAAAAGAGAAGGAAATATTGGATATTGTACACTCAGATTTTTGCAAACCCATGTCATCCAACTCACTAAGAGGGTATGCATATTATGTTTCTTTTATAATTTATTATTCCTGCAAAACTTGGATTTACTTTTTGAAGACAAGAGATGAAGTGATTAGTGAATCAAAGAATTTAAAGCCCTTGTAGAAAATCATACTGAAAATAAAATAAAGACTTTGAGATCAAATAATGGTGGTGAATTTACTTTAGAAAATTTCAAAACTTAATGTAAAGAATCAAGGATTAAGAGGGAGTTGAATCCACAACAAAATCGTGTAGCAAAAAGAAAGAATAGGACAATAATGGAAGGAGTGAAAGACATGATCCATGATCAAGATATTTCAATGCAATTATGGGTTGAAGCAGCAAGAACAACAGTTTGTGTTCATAACATAAGACCACAATGTACTAGAGAACAAGACTCCAAAAGAAGTATTCTTAGGAGAGAAACCAAAATTCATCCATCTCATAATATTTGGCTGCCCATTTTACATACATATTCCCAAAGAGAAGAGAACTAAGTTAAATCTTTCAGGAAAGAATGGCATCTTCATCAGATACAATGATAAATTGAAGGCTTACAAAATATATATATCGAGCTTCAAGAAGGTAGAGACTATCAGAGATGTTACCTTCAATGAGGATACAACCTTCAGTATATCAAGGAAGATTCACTCCTATGAAGTACATGAAGAAGAACCTAAATCTCCTAAATTCAGAGACAAAGTTATGGAAGAGAGGAATTTAGAAGAACATGAAGGCCATGATATGGCTGTGTCACAAAGGCTTGTAGATCCACCTCGAGAGATGTGAACACAAAAGAGAAGACCAGCTTGGGAATGGGATATCATCTGAGATGCAGAGAAGAATGGTTCTCCAGATGGGACTTCCATAGAAAGTAAGATATCTCAACCATACTCCAGTTATGTGGCACTAATGTGTGACATCATTGATGCATATCCTCCCAACTATGAAGAAGAAACAAAGAAGAAAGATTGGAAGAATGCTATAGTCGAAGAGTACCAGTCAATAGTGATCAAGAACGATGTCCAAAATGTGGTTACAAGACCTGGAGGGAAGTCAGTAGTGTATTCCAAATGGATCTACAAGATAAAGCATGTACCATATGGAAAAATTGAGAAATACAAGGAAATATTCGTGACTCATGGCTTCTCCCAGAAAGAATGCATAGATTATGAGGAGACATTTGTTCATGTGGAAAAATACACTTTGATTAGAGTTATACTTGTGATAGCTACAATAATGAAGTGGAAGGTACATTAAATGGACGTGAAGACGACCTTCCTAAAAGGTGTTGTAGAAGAGAAAGTGTATGTGGAGCAGCCACTAGGATTTGAGACACATGAAAGAGAGACACATGTGTGCAAATTGAAGAATTCCTTGTATGGTTCGAAATAGGAACCCAAGACATGGACAACAGGATAGATGGATTTCTTACGATCTTGGGATTTACCAAGAGTAAAGAAAATTCCAACCTTTACTTCAAGGTTAAATATGGGAAACCAGTGATACTACTATTATATGTAGATGACATGTTTCTAACAAGTGACAAGGAGATCGTTGCAGAAACAAAGAAGAATGTCGCAGATTTTAAGATGAAAGACCTGGGTATGATGCATTATTTCTTAGGTCTTGAGGTGTGGAAAAATCCAAATGATATTTTCCTTAGTCGAGGAAAATATGCAGTAGAGATTCTAAAGAGATTTGGGATGATAGATTGCAATTCCATGGCCACAATGATGGCATCGAACCTTAATTTCCTTTCTGATACCACTTCAGAGACAATTATTGCCACATTATACAGGAATTTGATTGGTTCGTTGATGTACTTGATGAAGACGATGTTGAATATGATTTTCTATAAACACATTGAGTTAGTACATGGTAGATTCTGGACATGTTCCCCTTATTATTGCAAAGAATTTGTTGAGGCACCTGAATGGTACGATTGATATGGCCTCAGATATGTGACAGACTAGAGGATTGTCTTACAGTGCTATGTTGACTCAAATTGGGTGGTAGTTCCATATATAGGAAGAGCACTCCAGGATGTTGGTTTAGTTTGGGTTCTGGAATGATTTCCTATTTTAGAAAGAAGTATATGAGTGTGGAACTAAGCATAGTTGAAGTAGAATACATTGCATCTTGTTCAACTAGCTATGAGGAAGTGTGGCTTAGGAATATACTTACATGATTGCTCGATATCAAGTTATAGGTGACATGCATTCTGCAACAACCAAAGTTATGTGAAGTTGTATGAGAATCATGTGTTCCATGACAACTTGAATCACGTCGAGATCTGGTATCGCTATATCAAGGATATGGTGCAGATAGGAGCAGTGAAGCTACAATATATTGTGATGGATGAGCAGATAGATGATGTATTGAGTTGTACAAATTGATATCCATCGTAAGAGGGAGTGATGAGTCCATGATGCATACTTGTGGTATTCACATATAACATGAAAAAAGGATAGCACAGTGGAAGACATATGAGACTTCCAACATGAAAAAAGGATGGAACTAGAGATGTGTGTGAGACTTGCATCCAGCATAAAAAAGGGTTAGCACTATAGATATGTGTGAGATTCACATCCAGCATGAAAATGGGTTGGAACTATAAATATGTGTATACATTATGAAAAATGATTGGCACTACGGAGTTATGCATCCTGTATGAAAAAGTACTGGCACTGCAAAGATAGGAATACAACATGAAAAAGGGTTGGAATTGCAGAGATATGCTTCCGACATGAAAAAGGATTGGCACTACAGTGAAAGGAATCCATCCTGAAAAATGGTTGGCACTATGAAGATATGCATCCAATATGAAAAAGGACTGGAACTATAGAGATGTGCATCCATCATGAAAAAGGGATGGAACCGCAGAGACATGTGAGAGGTGCATCCATCATGAAAAAGGGTTAGCACTATACATATATGTAGACCTACATCCAACATAAAAAGGATTGGCATTGTAGAGGTACATCCATCATGAAAAAGGGATGGAACTGTATGGATATGTAGATTTACATCCAGCATGAAAAAGGGTTGGCTCTGTAGAAATTCTAGTGATGAATAGATTCGAGATATGTCATAAATCAATGGCCCAAGTACAGATTTGCAGCAGCGGTGATGAGATCTAGTGATGATGTCCAGTGATGATGTCCATTGATGATGATCATGATAGAAGAATTCCTTCCTTGTTGAAAGGGAGTGTTGAAGATTGTGTAACTTCAGAAGATATTCTTATTGTAATTTTATTGTATTATTGTTACACCTCCTTATAGGGATTTTATTGATGTAATTGGTCATCTAAAAGTATTGAAAGAATCAATGTAAACATTCCAGTGTAATTCAGGTCAGTATTACCCAAAATAATTATTATATAAATGTTCTTTTGAGTCTCCCATGAGAAGTCGGCCTAGTAAGAAATAGAAATCCGCCCAGTTAGGGTAAAAGGTCACTCACACATTGAGTATAAATAGAGGGGAGACTCCTCTCATTTCAACACTCAAGTTTGCTCAAGTAAGTGCACAAGAGAGAGAAGAAGAAGTTTCTCTTATCTTTTGGGATCATTTTATCTTGGTTTTACATTGTTCTTGTTGACTAAATTTATACTACATAACTTGTTGGGTTTTCACCTTTGCGGTTTCCTTGAGGAAAATATTAGTGTTATTTTCTTGTGTTGTTCTTTTCTTTCTTTCAATGATCTTATTGCATATGATTATTAAGATATAATGCAAACTGATTGATGATCCAACATAATCATAGTGGAGACATTAAAATTTTAACATTCAACACCCCAAATACCCCTATTGAAACCAAATTGTGCACTGTTAACAATTGATATTTGCAATTCCACGAATCCAAAATGATCGTTGCTATATTTCACATCCAAATAACCAATATCACTTCATGTCATTTTTAGTAAATGGAAAAGGACAAATTCATAAAACATTTAGAATACTACATCTTAAAATAGGTTAAAACTCTTAAGGAAAAAGCTGCATGGTCAAAGTTTCCATCAATAAAGAGAAACTATAACATTAAATAATATTTTTGTTAGCACTATGTTTGCAACAGTCAAGTTATGGGCCGAGAAGAATTTAGAAGGGTCCTATTCAAGGGAGAATTATACATACACCCTTCGAGTTATCCAATGGACAGTTTCCATCAGCTAGGACTGTCAGATGAAGAAGAAGGATTGATCTACGGTGGTAGATCCTTCCAAAGGTCAAGGCATTGCAACAGCAAAGATGAGATAAAGAGGCGTCGTAGATCAACGATCCAGAAGCACAACAAAGAAGATCGATGATGGAATATGATTCCAAAGGCTGAAAGATGCGAGGAGATACCTAAGTTGGGTATTCACGAAGCATGTTAAAGGGGGAAAGCAACGAAAGGCTGAGATCCAAGAGAAGCCCGTTCGACATCTTGAGACAGTTTCACTGGAAAAACATGCTCGGTAGAAGGAACTTTCCCAAATCGTGAAACAGGTTAAAAGGCGGAAATATCTGACGGTAGAGATGAGAGTAAGAGCACATCTATGGCCCTAGCTTATTTCGTGATCCAAACTTGTGCAGATAAAGTTGCGATTCCAAATCATGAAAAGTGGTACCGGCTGCAAAGATCAACGGTCTCGACAAAGGCAGGGGTAGATCTATGATCATGGTTGATTTCATGATCTGAACTAGCGCGAACAAGGTTAGGGCCTCAATTCACGAAAAGTGGTGGGGTTCACTTTGATCAACAGTTGCATGAAGAGGTCAATCTCAATCAATGGATAAGAAACATACCGCGATCTAAAGCTACTCGCTAGATCCAGGAAAGGGGAATTGGTGGCAAAGAAACATGGACAATGGATGTGGAAGACTCCCAAATTGAAGGGATGAAAAGGCCACAAGGCTATAGGTATCACATCTAGTGCAGATCTGACATTAGAAGAGACATTCCAATGCATGATCTGCCTCCCGACAGGTTAGTTGATCCCCCCAGACGCCATTTTCAGCATGCGTATAGGTGAAATCATCCTTGTGGTGAAGCCATATTACTTAAAGGCAGGTGGCCTCTACGAAGTTTGGCATGCAAAAATGAGGAAAGTAACCGGTAGATCCACTCTTTACATGGGGTAAGGCCAGCACGGCGAGGGATACCATTCTGTTTCCTACGTCACAAGAGCAAAAGAGGATGAGAATGTCCACTCCATGTGCTTTGCAGCATGGATCGACTGCACTAGGTGGCACCCCAAAAAATATTTCCCACAGCAAATGATAAGATGCTACATCTGATGAAGTGACGTGACTAGATCCCCAACAAGTAAAAAATCGCTCTGCCCACGCCCTCACACATGCCGACACCGAGACACTCGATGACAGAATGTCCGGGGATGCTAACCGGTCATTACAGAGTCCAGTCTCATAGCCTTATATATATTCCTTTGAAATGCCAGGAATGAGCTAACATACTTCCAAATCCCGAGGTCTCGTTTCATCGTGAGTCCATAGAAATTCGAGGAGTTGGAAATGGCAATCTGGTTCGAAAAGCTTGTCTTTCTGGGTGTGTTGATGGTTGGTGAGAAAATTTCCACACTTACCCCCTGCCTTGCTGTTGCATGCCAAGGATGACACCAGCCATCGGGGCACAGATGTGAAGAATTTTGAGAGATACACCCACCTTCAAATACCCACACCTCCAGTGGTGCATTGCCTGGGCACTCACTTCCCACAGGTGTTTTTCCAGGAACCCCTGATACCATCGCTACCTCCAAAGCCTCCACACAAGGAGACAGTCCTGGGCTATGCTCTGTGGGATCAGTTGTTCGGATGGGAGCATTAGGGGTCCAATGCCTGCACATCCCTATTTATGAATTCCACTTGCTAAAGGTGATGGGGCTGGTGGAGGTATGCTCCTCCGTATTTCCTGTGGGAGATCCCACCTCATAGGAGGTGAGGAGTACAAGAATAAAAAGGCACTGCAAGGGCTTTCCTTGGTCGAAATAAATACGACCCTTCCTCCATACCCCACGTCTAACAGTGTTACCCAGAGAGGGAAGGGCTATGGGGAAGGTTGAGCAAGGAAAATATGCAAACTACTCGGCCAATTTACATCCATATAGAAAGCCACCTTTGAACACAAAGGAAACACAAAATTGGGACAAAAAGAGGGACGCTATGCTAAATCGACAAACCAACTAAAAGATCCAAAGTCCAATAAAGGATGACTCACCTGAAAACAACCTGAAAGATGTCATACTTAGAGTCTACAACAATAGCCAAGCACGTCAGGATGTCACCCAGGCCGAACATGCCCACTTGCTCCATAATTTTTGTTCATATTTGTAAATCATGGCAATAGTACCACATTCTAGAGCTGTTAGTGTCTGATTGTGACTGAAAACCATTGTTAGGTTTTGTTTCAGAGAATAGTCTCAGTGCTGAAATAGTATAAATATACTCTCAATATAGGGAGATAGGGGTTGGTTGGGAAACTTTCAAGGGCTGAGGCTCTCCATTGTAATTAGTCTCTGGTTTCTATGTTATGAATAAATTTTCAAAGGAAGGATTGTCTTTCAAGGCAGAGATTCCTCTGTCATCGTTTCTTTCAATATGTAATTTCCTTGCGTGAAATGTTCATCCTGTTTTCATTCTAGTTTGTTAATTTCTTTCATGTCTGAAATAAGTGTATAATAGTTTGGAATTCATACATGCTATGCTTCATCTGTTGTTTCAAATATTCATTTAAGTTTTCCTCTAAATTCATGCAAAATTCACCCTATAGATGCTCTGCGTGATGGATTGTTCCCTCTCATCTACTAATCACCTGCTAAATATCTCCTGATTGCAAGATCGACGACTATCTTGCCTCTGTTTGTAAATTTATGCCATTCTTTACCTCCTACATTATGTTCCCTACCTGGACCTTCAACTCCATTTCCCAATGGTTCCTTTCTCTGATAGTCGCACCTGCATCTTACATAAACGCACCCACCCTATTCAGGAGTCTGGCCTCCTGATCGTTCTTGATCAAATATCTTACGTGAAGTAAATATGGAGAGTAAGCGAGAGATCCCTCTCTGACTGTGCCGGGCCAGAGGCGTAGTCTAAAGCAGTTCTGCTGTTACCTAGGAACAAGCCTTTCACAACCTTGGGTTCAATTCCAGTGCAAACAAACTAGCGCCATTGTCAGGGATGAGATTGAAGATCATCCATGGGAAGAACGAAATAGTTTTAGATTTGGTTGTTGATGGTGAACAATGATTAGACATCAAGAAGGTTGTGCACTTTTCAGCTGGCGACTCCACTCTTAAAGGATTCAGACTTTAGCGACTCTGCTGGTGGTATGAACCAGAAATCAAATTGTCAGAAAGAACTGGCAGGCTCCGTCGGGGAAAATGGACCCCTTGTAAGGCCCAAAAATGCATGGTGAAAGGGTAAGATACTCAAGTTTTCATTTCTTCCAAGATGCCTTGTCTTGCCTTGTAAGTTTGTTCTTATCCTTTCCTAAATTTATCAAAGCAACCTTCTATGGTTAAATTCGTTCAGAACAGAGCTATGAATATATTCATGTTTATCCTTCTTTACGAATCGAAAGCATTGCATTGTCTTGTACATTTGATTTTGACCGATATTTTTCTCCCGAAGCTCATGACATTAAAGGTCACCCATGTGAACCTCATGAAACCTCGGTTAATAGCGTATCTATTTCTCCTAACCTGGTCTCTCCCAGTATTCCAAGACGGTACAAACCACTACAATTTCCTTCTATCCTCCATGATTTTCTTGCGAAACATTACAAGTACCTCCCCAAATTTGATGGAGAATCCAAAGACTTCACTGCTAAGAAACATTTACAGGACTTTGAACATTTCTTTGACCTTTTTGAGATAGAACATGATGATGTTTGCATGAGGACTTTTGCCCAGTCTTTGCAAGGAGATGCTAAATAATGGTTCAAACACTTGCAGCCTAATTCCATCAAAACCTGGGAAGTGTTTTCTTGCACCTTTTTGAAATTTTGGGGTAGGAGAAGGCCACTGGATCAAATACTTTCAAAATTTTATTCTTTGAAGAGGCATGAGGGTGAGACCATATCTAGTTTTAACAGAATATTTGCAAGCTATTATTACAACATGCCCAAGGAATTCCAACCTCTTGAGAACGCTGCTAAGATCTATTATGCAGCCACGTTTCCACCTGAACTGTCAATACTTCTTTTGGAAAGAAAATAAACCACTCTGTAGCATATGTTTATTGATTGTTTGGAGATTGAGGAAAACCTTAAGATGTCCCAAAAATTGGCAGGTCAGGACAATGGTGGTGAAATAAAAGATACATTAAAATTTGTTGGGCCCTACAAGTAGCCGGGGAGAGTCCCTGTTTAGCTAAAGCTTTCCCTTGCTAGATAGAAAGATGATTAGCCTGATGTAGAAGTAGATGGTTTTGCAAGCTTGTTTTCTGAAGGTTGCAATCTGCTCAGCACTAGGTCCGTTAATGATAGTTTTAAAGGGGATTTCAGTGTACCTGTGTACGATGAATATGAAGAGGAGTACTTGGAGGCTATAACTGAAGATCCAGTTATAGAACCAAGGTCTGCTAATGGAAAACATCAAGCTTCAATCCAAAGTTAGAAGGTTGAGACAGGAAAGGATGGTAAATGTGCTGAAGGTGATAGCCTACCCTTGTGTTATTCCTCTTTTGAATTAATACGGCACAGGCTTAAAGCCGCTAAGAAGAAACAAAAGTTAGAGGATGTGGTGCATTCCATAAACTTATGTGGAAATGAAGATGATAAAGAGGAACAATCATGCAGTCCCTCTCTGTTTATTGATACGTTAGGAGTTTGCAATGAGGTGTTGAGTCACGAAGAAGGAGGAAGCAGCCCTCAAATAAATACATTTTTTTTAATTTTCTGCCTTCAAGAATATCACCCCATAAAGGAGGAATGTGCTTACTTGGTTCTATTGAAGAAAAAGAGGACATCCATGCTAAGGCATATGAAGAAGGTGAAGCTCTAGTTTCAGAAATTTTGAGTGAAAGGGTAGATGTTTCATTGGAGAACAATTCTCTGGGCCCTTTTCTAAGATCTTTCAAGTATCATCCTGATAGCTCACCAAAGGAAAGGAGTTTTGGACAACTTTCCCGTGAACATATGACAGAATATGTTGGAGGTTGTCATGCTTTCTATGATCCCATATCAAAGTACATGGAAAGGCTGGGTAATGGTAATGACTGGTCACATCTCTGCTGTAAAGATTAGTTTATTTGTTATAGCCTTCTACCATTATGCATTTCATTCATGTTCATCAAGCATGAAAAGGAAACAAAACTATTAGGCAACTTGCTTGATTGGCTTCATTGGAAGTCCGATTTCACTTAATTGGGCTTGTACACTAAATTAGGTAGAGTAGGTAGGAAAAAATAATCCCTACAATCATCGAGCATTTCCTTCATTACTGTTTAGTTTGTTTTCACTTTCAGTTGTAAGTATAGGTTTGTAGTCACAACTGTTCTCAGTTTCAGAGTATGGCTAAGAGCATAGTTTGCAGAATGGCATAAATTTTCTACAGCAGTAGCTCAGAGTAGGTTGAAGAAGAAAGATTAGGGGAAACCCAATGGATTTGACACTTGGTCTATGGGGGTTCTTTGCTACCTGCCTGGGAGGATATCATCCCTCGTGGAGCTTGTTGTTAGCACTCCATTTCCAACAGTCAAGTTATGGATAGGGAAGTATTCAGAAGGGTCATGTTCGAGGGAGAATTATACATACGCCCTTCAAGTTATCCAATGGACAGTTTCCATCAGATGGGACCATCAGATGAAGAATAGGGCTTCATCTACGATGGTAGATCCTTCCAAAGTTCAAGGCATTGCAACAGCGAAGATGAGATAAAGAGGCGTCGTAGATCAATGATCCAGAAGCACAATGAAGAATATCGATGATGGAATATGATTCCACATGTCAAAAGATGCAAGGAGATACCTAAGTTGGGTATTCGTGAAGCCTGTTAAAGGGGGAAAGCAATGAAAGGCCAAGATCTAGGCGAAGCCCGATCGACGGCCTCAGACGGTTTCGCTGGCAAACATGCTCAATAGAAGGAACTTTCCCAAATCGTGAAACAGGTTAAAAGGAGGAAATATCTGACGGTGAAGATGAGAGTAGGAGCATATATACGACCCTAGCTGATTTCGCGATCAAAACTTGTGTGGATAAAGTCACGATTCCAAATCGTGAAAAGTGGTACCGGCTGCAAATATCAACGGTCATGACAAAGGCAGGGCTAGATCTACGGTCGTGGTTCATTTCATGATCTAAACTAGCGCAGACGAGGTCAGGGTCTCAATTCATGAAAAGTGGTCAGGTTCGCTCCGATCAACGGTTGCATGGAGAGGTTGATCTCGATCAATGGATAAGAAACATACCATGGTCTAAAGCTGCTTGCTGGATCTAGGAAAGAGGAATTGGTAGCAAAGAAACGTGGAAAATGGATGTGGAAGACTCCCAAATTGGAGGGATGAAAAGGCCTCAAGGCTATAGGTATCACATCGAGTGCAGATATTACAGTAGAAGAGATGTTCCCATGCATGATCTGCCTCTCGGAAGGTTAGTTGATCTCCCTAGGCACCATTTGTATCACCTGTATAGGTGAAATCATCCTTGTGGCAGAGCTGTATTACTTAAAGGTAGGCGACCTCTACGAAGTTTGGCATGCGAAAATGAGGAAAGAACTGGTGGATCCACTCTTCGCATGGATCAAGGCCAGCACGACAGGGGAGACCATTTTGTTTCCTATGTCACAAGAGAAAAATAGCATGAGAATGTACACTCCATGTGGTTTCAGCATGGATCGACTGCACTAGGTGGCACCCCAAAAAACATTTCCCACAGCAAACGGTAAGATGCCGCATCTGATGAAGCGATGTGACTAGATCCCCAACAGGTAAAAAATCACTCTACCCATGCCCTCACACATGCTGGCACTGAGACACTCGATGACAGAATGTGTAGGGATGATGACTAGTCATTACAGATTCCAGTCTCGTAGCCTTGTTTATATGCCTTTAAAATGTTGGGAATGAGCTAACATACTTCCAAAGCCCGAGGATTCGTTTCGTCATGAGTCCATAGAAATTCGAGCAGTTGGCAATGGCAATCTCATTCAAAAATCTTGTCCATCTGGGTGTGTTGATGGTTGGTGAGCAAATTTTCACACTTACCCGCTGCCTTGGTGTTCCATGCCAAGGATGACACCAGCCATTGAGGTGCAAACACGAAGAATTTTGAGAGATACACCAACCTTCAGATACCCACACTGCCGGTGGTGCATTTCCTAGGCATTCACTTCCCACAAGTGTTTTTCCAAGAACCCTTGATACCATCACTGCCTCCAAAGCCTCCACATAAGGAGACATTCCTAGTCTGTGCTCTATGGGAGCAGTTGTTCAAATGGGAGCATCAGGGGTCCAATGCTTGCATATCCCTATTTGTGAATTCCACTTGCCAAAGGTGATGGGGATGATGGAGGTATTCTCCTTCGTATTTCCTGTGGGAGAGCCCACCTCACATGAGGTGATTAGTACAAGAATAACAAGCCACTGCAAGGGCTTGCCTTGGCCGAAAGAAATATGACCCTTCCTCCAGACCCCACGTCTAACAGTGTTACCCGGAGAGGGAAGGGATGTGGGGAAGGTTGAGTAGGGGAAAGATGCAAACTACCTAGCCAGTTTACGTCCATGTAGAAATATTCCTTTGAACACAGAGGAAACACAAACTTGGGCCAGAAATAAGGGTGCTATGCTGACTCGACAAGCCAGCTAAAAGGTCCAAAGTCCAGTAAAGGATGACTCACCTGAAAACAACCTGAAAGACATCGTACTCAGAGTCTACAAAAACAGCCAAGCATGTCAGGCTTTCACCTAGGCCGAACACACCCACTTGATCCATAATTTTTTTTCATATTTGTAAATCGTGGCAATAGT
This sequence comes from Pseudotsuga menziesii, assembly GCA_001517045.1. Lineage (NCBI taxonomy): Eukaryota > Viridiplantae > Streptophyta > Pinopsida > Pinales > Pinaceae > Pseudotsuga > Pseudotsuga menziesii. The sequence goes on along the minus strand of LPNX011126069.1, from coordinate 39,025 downwards.
ACCACATTCTAGAACTGTTAGTGTCTGATTGTGACTGAAAACAGTTTTTAGGTTTTGTTTCGGAGAATAGTCTCAGTGCTGAAATAGTATAAATATACTCTCGATATAGGGAGATAGGGGTTGGTTGGGAAAATTTCAAGGGTTGAGGTCCTCCATTGTAATTAGTCTCTAGCTTCTGTGTTATGAATAAATTTGCAAAGGAAGGATTGTCTTTCAAGGCAAAGATTCCTGTGTCGTCGTTTATTTCAATATGTAATTTCCTTACGTGAAATGTTCATCATTTTTTCATTACAGTTTGTTAATTTTTTTCATGTCTGAAATAAGTGTATAACAGTTTGGAATTCATACATGCTATGCTCCGTCTGTTGTTTCAGATATTCATTTAATTTTTCTTCTAAAGTCACATAGAATTCACCCTGTAGATGCTCTACGTGATGGACTGTTCCCTCTCATCTACTAATCACCTGCTAAATATCTCCTAATTGCAAGATAGACGGCTATCTTACCTCTATTTATAAATTTACGCCATTCTTACCTCCTACAATATGTTCCCTACCCGGACCTTCGACTCCATTGCCCAATGGTTCCTTTCTCTGATAGTCCCACCTGCATCTTACATCAATGCACCCGCCCTATTCAGGAGTCTGTCCTCTTGACCATTCGTGATCGAATATATTATGTGAAGTAAATATGGAGAGTAAGCGAGAGATCCCTCTCTGACTGTGTCGGGCCAAAGGCGTAGTCTAAAGCGGTTTTGCTGTTACCTGGGAACGAGCCTTTCACAACCTTGGGTTCAATTCCAGTGCTAACAATTTCTATCAAATTTATGGATGAACTTATGCCTTTAAAGAGTTGAGTTATTTCACGTACTAACATACTCCTTAAGCATACTATACCTTTTAAGAGAATTGTGCTTTAATAAAGAAAAGATGTTCTCTAAATGCAAATGTGAATGACATTGCATATATTAGATATTATCATCATACAATTTGATTAAAAAACATGGTTAGTTAGGGGTGTTGTATAAAACAAATGAAAAATAAAATGTTTAAATTTGAACACTATGTTTCACCATCTTTATGACTAAGAATCAATCAAACCTCAATAATATTCAAAAACAAATAAATCCTAGGGGTGAAGTGAACATTTTAGCTCAACATAATTAATTTGTGTTCTACAGATCCTCACCATGAGTTTTCCTCCAACATGATCCCCTCTAGGGTATGATCCAGGTGAGACTGATGAGCACAAGGAAACTTCCTTCCAATCTTTGATAGAGGGATTGAAACCTCCTCAATTTCGGAAACTGTATTGATAGCAACTATCCCCACCCCCGATTGACATTCATTGAATCAGATAAATAGATTATTTTGATTGAGGAAAGAGTGTCTTTGTTCTAGGGTTTCCCCCATCTATGGGGTTTATTCCATCACCTACCTTTTCTCCACTTGTTTCTAAGGCCCCAATCAATGAAATACAATCCAAGCGTAACATCGAACCCACCCAACTGAGTATCCCCACGATCAGCCCAACGGTATAAAATTTGAGAATCCCCTAAGCCCAGTGCAAAAGTCGAGTCGAAAAGGCCCTTGACCCCATGGAGGCCTTGAAATTTATTACACTTACTTATGCTCCTAATGTACAATCCCCTTCCAAAGTGGTGCACCACAAAGATCTCTCTCTATCATGTAGAGAGGTATTATTGGTTTAGAGAGGTATTATTGGTTTATTTACTAGACTTTGGCATTCCTAAAAACCAATTCAGGTCTACATTAGAAAAAACTAGAAACCCTTGATCTCATGGGAACCACAGTTTCACTTTGTGGGAGATGGTATTATGTATTTATCCATGGAAAATTTTAGTGCAAAAATTTATCAAATGGGCTATTTTTCAACTTTGTGCTCAGAAAAGAGGATTCTCCAAATTTCCTTTTTTTCAAAAATGATTCACCCAAGTTCCATGGGATAATTTTGTTTATTCTAAAAATTTCCAAATTAATTACCCAAAGACTATATAGAGTCCTTAGTAATTTGAATATTTTTACAACAAAAAACACCAGACTTTTTATGGTTGCAAAATTTAAGCATTGGTAAGGTTCACCAAGGTTTCTACATTTTGAGAAAAGTATAGATCCTTAAAGGTTTCCTTGTATATCGCTTTGAAAGAAAGGAAGACAAAGATCTCATCTTTAGGAGTGGGTCGTTTTTTATGGGACACATGGGTAAGTATCCAAATCATTGGACTCTGGATTTTGACCCTAAAAATGATGTTCCCTCATCTATGATTGTTTGTTTCAAAATCCCTCGCCTATATTTGCATTGCTAGAATGATGATGCCATTGAATCCATAGAGAAATCATTAGGGAAATATATTGATAGATTAAATCCTCAATTCCCCATGTTTGCCTATGCTTGCATCTATTTGTAATTAGATATGAACAAGGGACTGCCATAAACTATTAATATCTAGATGTATGGTTGGTTGCACCTTCAAAAGGTGGATTATGAATAGATCCCCTTCAAATGTCAAAAATTTCATGAATATGGTCACTTTTCAAGGAACTAATCAACTTCCCCAAATATCAAGTGGTCGAGATGAATAATCAGAAAGATGAGGATTGGTAGAAATTGTGCAAAATAGGGAATCTCAAAAGGGTAATTATCCATCAAAAGTACGTCAAGCTCAGGGAGATCCAAGGCCTAATATATAAAATCGATTCCAAATCCTCTCTCACGAGAAAGAATATTGTGATGAACCTCATGAACAATCAACCAACTTTGACCCTAGGAAAGAACCAACTCCTCCAGATCCTCAGAATTTTTCTTCATAACAATCAATTCTTCAAGGGATAGGGATAAAATATGGATGACGCCATGCTCTGCCTTTGGTTCCTTACAAAGTTATAGAGGAGGTTGGAAATAAAAAAATACCAAGTGTTAATACTTGTAGTACAAGATGATAGAATTGTATGAGCAGAAGTGAAACCACAGAGTATTTAGAGGAAGAACCTCCAAATAAAAATAAGATGGGTCAACCAACAAACATAGACAAGTGGAATGAATGTGTTGAAAAGGAAAACACTATGGGAAAGGAAAGAACCATACCAAAGGTTATCATTAAAGCTCATATGAACCCCAACCTTCATGATGAAGAGATGGAGACTGAAAATACTTCCTTTGTTTCAAGATGAAAGTGGTATCTTGGAACTGTTATGGTATAGGATTTAAGAAAAAAGTTGAAGAAATGAAAGATCTGATCAATAATGAGAAGCTTTCTCTTTTTGTAGTGTCCTCGAGCCTCCCACCGACGAGGAGGACGCTACCAAGCCATTAACCATCCGAGCTAACCACCCCATGTACATGAACATGCATGAAAATTGAAAACAAATGTTGCAATAGAATGCTTTGAACTAGAACATGCACAGATACATAATCATTTATCATACAATGGAAGCAAACATACGTTCATACAAGCATTCAACATGTTCATCACATTCATTAAACAGTAAATATAAATGCAGAGACGGAATGGTCAATAATACTTATCTTATAAAGAATTCATCCTGCTACTAGCTGTGTCGCTGCAACGTTCCACCCAACCATAGGCCAACGTGCTCTTCAATCCCTCAGCAACGCTGCCACCCCCGATTTGGGCGTGATTTCCCCAAGGAATAAGGAACAAGCAAGCTTACACATAGCGAAGGATACACAGATCATCCAAGCCAACATAGTTGGGTTTATCAGGAAATCAACAAGACAACCAAGCCAACAAGGTCAAGTTTATCAGGCCATCAAGGAGCTAGGAAAGGCTAATTGCTAAGCCGATGAGCTCATTATAGAGCTATGGACACCTACACCAGAACTAACCTAACTTCTAAGACACCCACACACACCCAACACAAGGAATCAGTCCCTTCTCTACTACACAGTCCCTCAAGCCCTCACTCCCCTTCCAATGCTATTCAAGGGTTGTGGAGAAGAAAGTCAGCCCTTTAGCTCTGTCTGTGTGGTTCCCAAACACACCAGGTTTATCTAGCAACCCAAGCCCTCATCCCCACTCCAACACAGTTTGAAGACCAACCACTACATACACATAGCTAACAACAATTCACAACTTGGACAGGGGAAAATCAATTCTTGAGTTGTTCTTGGCCCTATCATGGCCAAAACGACTCCATAACAACCTACAGCAACCCAAGAACATAAAACAACACAGCAACCCAGATGTGGGGAAGGTAGCCATCCCAACCTTCAACACTATAGCAAAGGGGAAGATGCACAGCCCGAAAAATGGGAAAGACCAACAGACTCCCAACCTATGTGTGAGGGAAACTTACACATAGAACACAAAATCCAGATGGAAAACACACCAGATACCACATTGTAGAAAATGTGAATGGTAGCCAAAAACCGGCTCTCCTTCTTGCTGCGTGAGACCTAAACAAAAAGAATCCCCCACCTGAGGAACAGGACCTCCCTCTCTCTATGTGAGGATGGACGACAATGGAGGATGGTGAGTGGGAAGTGCGGGAGTGTGCCCAATGCCATCATGGAGAGAGTGGAGTGATGGGAATAATCGTTTTTTTTCCTGCCCAACACGAGGTTCGATTTTCTAATGGAGTGTGCATGTGGGAAAGGACTGACAATCCTGCCACACTCCACTCCCCAGCAATAACTGCCCCAACTACTCAGCATAACATTTAAGGTGGTAGTTGGATAAGACAAGGGAAGGAGAGAAAATCAAAAAGGGTAGTGACAAGTAAAAGGGGTTTAACAACTGACACATGGTTTTTCCCATAGGCTCAAGGTTTGATAATTCCCCCTCCCTATCCTTAGGAAAATCATGCCCTTTTCATTATGGTTGCAGTGAGCATAACTGGTTGGGTTCATTTAATTAAAATGCATGTTTACATGATGACAAAACTCAATATGTGTCGTACACCACAATATACCATTGGCAACGATCCCATTCGCCAAAACATAACACAACCAAATCGATGGTGGGGCTTCTGCCTTTAGCTCCACACCACGATTCATTACAATATATACATCATGTACATTTAGTGCAACGGGGTCAAAACCGGGGTGTTACACTTTTACTCATCCAAGAGACCAAATTAGTGACATAACAAGTTGAAGACCTAATTCCCAAGGTTTAGAAATTAGAGAAATGAAATGATGTCAATTTGAGGGGTGCATCAACAGGATTTACAACTCTTTGGAATGGTAAAAAATAATCCCTTGTTGCACATTATGTTAATATTCATTTTTTATTGACTGAATTATAAGATAAATAAGCCAATGAGAGAATTAGGATATGCAATTCTTATGGACCAATACATTACAAAGAGAAAACTGAATTCTTGAACTCTTTGGGATCTCTAATGCATCACTATCATATTTATAATTTAATTATCCTTAGTGATTTCAATGTCACAATAGCCTCAAAATAAAGAAAGGGAGGAAGCAAAGTAATGTCACGTCCCCTACCCTCTACTCGACGGAGAGGACGGGACTTCACGCTGTGGCTACTATTAAAATGGGCAATCTAGCCCCATGAACATAATAATAAAATGCATTGAAATAAAATACAAATGCATATGTATAATTCAATAAAATACAGCGGAAGAAAAATACATTCAACACATTCAAGCATTAAGCATGTTCATGATAATTTAAAAAATACAGTTGTAGAACTTAAATACAGAAGAAATACTTATCTTGGAAAGAAGTTGTCCCGCAACTAGCTATGTCGTTGCAACGTTCCACCCAACCATTGGCCAGTGTGCTCATCAATCTCTTAGCACCAATGCCACCCTCGATCTGGTCATGATTTCCACAATAAACTAGGGAACAATAGGCTCACACATATCCAAATACACATCAAAAATCATCCAAGCGAAACACATTTGGGTCTATCAGGATTCTAAGGCAGTGGAAAGAAGAATTGCTAAGCTAGTGAGCTCAACCACAGAGCTACACGAACCTACAAAATATTTGTCTTGGCCTCCACAATACCTACACACCCAACACAAGGAAGTATCCCCTTCTCTGCTACACAATCCCTCAGGACACACCTTCCCTTCCAGTGCTCTTTTGGGTGTGCATAGAAGACTAACTAGCCCCTCTTGATCTCTTTGTGAGGTCTCTCTCATCACTAGCTTTATCAAGATAATTATGGCCTCTTCCACTCCTAACAGTTTAGAACAAAGCAAGGATTTACATAACAAAAAAATACAACTACTAGGAATGAAGAAAGAAACATTTTGCAACCAAAAACGGATTGGAAAATGGGGAAATCAACCCTCGTGAGAAAACTTGATTTCAGCAATCGTTTATGGGAAAAAATGACCCCTACAAAACCCCTTGTTCATGAATTAGAACTTAGAAAAATTTTATGGGAATTACAGGAGCAAAAAATACCTTCCTAAATCCACAAATCGTGAATCTCTGAGGGCCATTCACTCAGCAATAGCAAAAATGGATTTCTGGGCATGGAAAATGAGAAAAACAGCTGAAAACTTGAAGGAGAAACGCACAGGAAGCTCCAGCTGCGTGAGAGAGCAAAACATATGGGTGAATGTTGTAATGGGAAGCCATTTGTAGGTGTTATCTTTCCCCATAAGTCGAAATTCGATTTCCCCAAAATGAGTGGCTTCCCCAATACGAATTTGACTGCCATACTCTTCCCATCCCAAGGAATTAACTACCTCAACCAATTTATGGAACAAATAAATGATTGGGCACAAAAGACAAAATGGGTAGTTGATATTTTGATGTGTTCTCCCTTTTGACATTTGTCTCAACATTATTGGCTCAAGGGTTTGAATTATTTCCCTCCCTATTCCTTGTGAATTCATGCCCCCGTCTCTTTAATTTTGCATTGACATAGCTAGTTGTGGGTATTTTTATTAATTTGCATATTTACATGATGTCCAAAATATAATGTGCCTGGATAGCACTAAAACCATATGCATTGATTTTACTGCCGAACATAAAATGCTAAATCCATGGTGGGGCCTTGTCCTTGAGATCCTCACCGTGATTTAATAATGCTATTTACATCATATACAATTTTTAATATAATGGGCTCAAAATTGGGATATTACAAGTAAGCGATATCTTTGGGAAGAATTGGGAATACCTAATATCTACTTGGGATTGGTTGGATATTGTCCCAAAGAAGAGGATTTTTACTTGGAATAACCCTAGGATTGGACCAAGACATGTGGCATCTCATCTAGACATGTTTCTTGTCCATTCCTTTTTTTTGGCTTTGGATTGTTCCCTCACTTAAATATTATTTTCTCAATGGTCTCAAACCACAATCCAATTTTGTTTTCTATTGCTCCCTTTGAAATTTCATCCCTTACCCTTTTATATTCAACCCTCTATGGTTAAATTAAAAAGATCTCGATACATCATTTATAAGGAGTGGGGAACATACATTGAAGGATATTCGACCTTCATATGGGATTCTAAGCTTCATCTTGTGAAGAGGGCTCTTAAGAATTGGTCCAAGTCCAACTTCCAATCTCTAAATCATAAAAATAAAGGACATTAAAACAGAATTGGAAGTGTATCAATTGTCTCTATAATTAAAGGAAATTGAGTCAAGGGACCTATATAAAGAAAAATAATTGAACTAGAATACGATTTATGCTCGAAGACAAGAGGAAGAACTTTGGTGCTTAAAATCACAAAGATTGTGGTTAAAACTTGAGGGTCAAAATACTTCATTTTTCCATAATCAAGTGAAAGGCAAAATCGTCATAAATAATATCAAATAAATTCAGAAGTCAAATGGGGTTTGACTTCTAATTTCAAGGAAATCTAAGAAGAGAAGAATTGTTTTTTAGGATTTGTATTTTGAAAAAGTGTCTTCTTATACAATTTCTAATCTACTTGATAATATTCCCTCTTTGATCAATTATGAGAAGAATTATGGGCTTGTGAGTCCTATTCTAGAAGTTGAGGTTAGAGCAGTAGTTCAGACTCTTCATCTAGATGAAGATCCTAGACCTGATGGATTTTCCATTTAGTTCTTTATATATTGCTTGGATATTATTAAGCACAACATTCATGGATGTTGAAATTGACAAGGGGAAAGGAGAAAATGCGGGGAAGGGAGGGGCACTAACTACTCCTTCACTACTCTAATATTGAAAGATTCCAAGCCTTCATATTTCAATTGTTTGGTCCCATATCTTGACGTAATGCAGCCTAGAATATTTTTACCAAACTTTTATCTTCTAGGATCAAAATCCTTCTACCCAAGATCATATCAAAAACAAAATGGGGATTTGTGGTGGGATGAAAAATCTCCAACAATATCATATTAATTCAAGAGGCCATTTTTTCGAGCTATGGGAGGGGAGAGAAAGGAATGGATATCAAGATAGATTTAGATAATGCTTTGACAAACTGAGGAATCAAATTGTGTTCTATATTCTTGAAAAAATTGGCTTCACGGCACCCTTTATTAAAGGGATCAATTATTGCATCAGTCAACCATGGATAGCTCCTCCTGTCATTGAAAGGATGACTACATTCTTTCAAGATTCCTGAGGTTTTAGGAAACGTTGTCCACTCTCCCCCTTTCTTTATATTATTACGGAATAATATTTAAGTATAACTCTTACAAGGGAATGAGACAATGGAAGTATAGATGGCATTCTAATATCTCGATGAGTTTGTCCAGTTAATCATTCTTAATTTGTTGATGACATCATTTTTCTGGGTGGTGCTTCCTTGACCAATGCTAGAAGATTCAAGGCAATCTTAGACCAATTCTTATTAGTGTTGAGAGGCAAGGTGAAAATGGGAAGGGTAAGATATATGGATGTAATGTATCTCCTTCTTTCATTCATAAATAGGTTATATGTCTTCAAGTATCAAGGTATATGCAAGTAGTCTTATTTCAAGTATATTGGACTCCCATTTTAATTTTCTACGGTGAGGATGGATGACTAAGATTGTTTAGTAAAAAGATGAAATATAATATGTCATCCTATGGGGGACAATGAATAAATATTGTTGGCGATATTTCCCTTATATAATATATTTTCTTTCCTCTTTGCCCATTTTTTTGAGTTCAACCTTTTTGCCTCCTGAATTAGTCTTGAATGAAATAAATTAAACCATTAGGAGTTTCTTATGGAAAGGGGGGAAATTAAGTGAGATGAAATTCCATCTCATTAAATGGGATATCCTTTGAAGCCCCACCTTAAATGGGGGGTGGTAGGTACTCGTGATCCCAAGCTGGTTAACTTAGCTCTAAAATCTAAAATAATTTTCCATGTGATCTCGGGTAGAAAGGAATGGTGGAAGGAGGTTAATGGGAAAACAAATATTTCAGAGGAACAAAGCTTGGATGTGTTGATGACCAATCATGGGAATGAGGATATTCTAGTATTTGGTGATTGCTTTGTGCTACTAGAAAATTCATCCAAAAGGGGATATATTGGATTTTGGGAAATGGGAGGAAAATTGATTTATGGGAAGATGGTATTACGGGAAGAACCCCCATTAGAAAAAAAGAAGGTATAGAAGACCTTCAAATATGGATGAATGTTCATGATATGTGGTCTCTTTATGGCATCTCTACTGGAAGAGACTGGATATCCCAATCGAACCAGAATATCCATGGGATATTTTACTCTCTCTTCTGCAATTAGTTTTTCCCTTAATATATTAGAGCAATAATCCACATTAGTACCATGGTCTTAAACCTAGTAGGAATTTCCATTTGTCTTGTACTTATGTTATATGATCCTACTTAGGTTATACTGATCAATCTTGGTCTACTAGGTGATTTCTGGCCCATTTACTCACAGTTGAGGCACTCAAATTTGATATCTTGATAGTTGAGGTGCTCTAGTTTGATCATCCTAACAACTCAGGTGCCCTCATTGATGACATACCACTCCTTATCCCTTAAATTAGGGAATATGTTTGACTAGGGGCACTAGTGTTTAATGTGGTTATTTTTTGTCTTCTTGGGCATTTATTGTCTCCTAGAGACTCTCCCACTCACACATGTATTCACCCATGCCTAGAATTCCTTCATTTATGATCCAGCATGCTCCATCCATGTTCCCACTTGCATTTGTGACTGTTTTGTATGGTTTGGGAGCCTATTGGTCAACCTAGGAGCCTATTTTGTTGTAACACTTGTATGCATCTAGATGGCCTTTGAGGGCTCATGGATTTTCCCCATTCAATATTGTAAGTATGTACCATACATATATACATGTTGTACACTAATAGAAATATTAGTTTTTGGCACCATCTATGTGTGTTATGTTGTTATCTTTTACTGTTTTCTTGCATATTTTGTGAATAACTTAGATTGTGAAGATTTCCTTAGCTCCTAGATCTCACTGTGAATCAATTCTCAAATGGTATCAGAGCTTTGTGGAGCTACAAATAAAAACCATAGTGTTTGACTTGTTGTTTAGGCCATTTTTCCAAAAAAATTGAGTGTTTGCATTGCAGGTACAATGGTGTTTCTGTCACACTGTGTGCAAGAATAATGCAACAGACTCATGTATTGATAACCCCATTCAATTATTTAGAATGTAAGGTAGAAATGGTGATCTAGACTTGATAAGGAATTTGGTATGCTTTATCTCAACATTTTCAGAGACCATCTCTTCCATGTAGACAATCTTGGCACACCTAATGAAGTTTGGCTCAAGCTTGAGTCACTATTTTGGGAAGAGTGATGAGATGAGAGGCCATAAGCTTGAAAATAAGCTAATCTCACAGAGTCTGACTCACTATGAGACAATCCAAGACTTCTCCACCAAGTTCAAAGCATTGGTGATTCAGCTGAAACAATATGGCATAGAGAAGAAAGATGATCAACTTATCTTGTCTATCATTTCCAAGCTAGGGCTTGAGTATTATGTGTTTGTTTCAACATTCCACTCAAACAAGATCACAGCTAGAAACTAGAGGATGCATGCACTAGTAGAATTCATGGAGTCATTGAATCAGGAGCAATACAATCTATTGAAAATGGGTACCATCAAATCCACCAAGGATCAAGCTCTTTTTGTTAGTGTGTCAAATAAAGACAAAGGCAAGAAGAAAGTCAAGGATTTGAAGCAACAAAGAGTGAAGGACAAGAAGTATTCGGATACATAAAGATCCAGTTCAATTAATTAGGATTCAAAATCTGAGAGAATTGATTCATAGATGGATCTATAATCCAAAGAAACTCTCACAATTCACTCTAGTTTGCAAAACAAGCACAAAATAGCTGAAAAGACTGAAATTGCATTCACACATGAAGTCAATAGTGGATATTATTAACGTTGTCTAACATGTAACTATGTTTATATAAAGTATATACAGCAATAGAGAAAAATTGTGAGGCTTAGGAAGCCATTTGGAAGTGTACATGTGTCATCACTAGATTTGACCTCCATCCCCCCTAGGTGGACCAATTAGGTCTTGAAACACCCAAAACAGTCACAAAACCTGGTGTAAACATTGATGAGGTATATTGGAGAATAAATGGGTCTATGACAGGTGTGGGTGAGAAAACATAGGTGTGGGAGTGGCTCAAGGTGAACAATAAATGCACAAGAAGTTACAAAATGGTCTAAAAACATCACTAGCACCCCTAGTCAAACAAAATCCGTTAAAAATGGGAAGGGAAGTGCTCCAAGAGTCCAAGGGAAATTAATGAGGGTGAAAATGTTCCAGTTTTACCAAGATAGGGCGTTGGTGTGTGTGTGTGAATGGGACAAAATAACCANCCCCCCCCTTAATATTGAATTAGTGTATATTATCCAAAAACATCATGGAGGCCTTGGAAACAAAGGCTCAAGTCACCTCATACAACATAAAATTTTATTTGTCCATGAAAACAAGGAAAAGAGGAAAACAACATGGGAACAAAACCTCTAAAAAAAATGGACATGGAGCCAAAAATATGAAGGGGAATGGAAGCCATCACCATTTATCACTCACCCCAATAATATGTCTCAGGTAAGTGAAGGTCTTCTCTATGAAGCACTTGGTGAAAATATCAGCAGAAGGGAAATACTACAAGGCTATCACCCGATCATGCACCAAGCTCTTGATGCAGTGCATGTGTATTTCAATGTGTTTGGTCCACTATCTCTGTACTAGATCTATGGAAATATTGATTTCACTTTGATTTTACCACCAAATTATTGTGGGTGAATCAAGTGCAACACCAAGTTCCCGAAGAATGCCTTGCAACCACACACATTGTATAGTTCCATTCACTGCTCCTTTGTACTCGGCCTCAGCTGAAGAAAGAGAAATAGTGTGTTGTTTCTTTATTGACCAGAATATGGTACCATTTTCAATCATGAGACATAAACTAAAGTGTACTTCCTATCATTGGGATCGCCATCCCAATCAGAATCAGAAAATCCAACTAGTTCTAGTGGAGAACTAGCAGCATAGTGTACCCTGAATTTCTTGGTTCCTTGTACATACTAAAGGATCCTCTTGGATGCCTTCCAATGGATCTCATGAGGATTCTGCATATATATAGCTACAACACCTACATAATATAATAAATCAGGTCTAGAATGAGTAAGATACAACAAACTCCCGACTAGTTGCCTATACAATGAGTTGTCCACCAATAGAGAGTCACCAACTTCACCTAGTTTGATACCAGAAAGGAATGGGCACTTGGTTGCCTTAAATTCAGTAATTTTAAACTTAATTAACATGTCTGAAGCATACTTTTGTTGGCTTACCTTGATCCCTACTTCAGATTGAACAATTTCCAAACTAAGAAACTATTTCAACAAGCCAAGATCGGTCATTGAAAATTCACTGTGCAAAGATGCTTTGATTGACCCAATTTCTTTGGTGCCGCTACCTGTAGTCAAAAGGTAATCAACATATGGTACTATTACCTGCAATATATCACCAATATTCTTCAAATAAAAATTAGGATCAGACTTGCATCTAACAAATCCAAGAAAAAGAAGAAATTTGTCCATCTTGGCATACCAAGCCCTTGGGGCTTGCTTGAGGCCATAGAGTGACTTATTTAACCTGCATACAAGGGAAGGATCCTCTTGGAAACCTTCAGGTTTCTATATATATATTCCTATATCTCACCATGAATAAATGCAATTTTGACATCCATGTGGTGAACCTCCCCGCGCTTTCTTGTAGTAATGGCTAAAACTAGCCTGATATAGTCCATCTTTGCAACCGGTGTAAATATATCTGTATAGTCCACTCCTTGGACTTGATATAAGCCTTTGGAAACCAATCTGGCCTTATACTTTATATCATACCCATCGGAAGAAACTTTGGTCCTATAAACCCATTTGCATTGCACTAGCTTCCTCTTGGGAGGCAAAGAAACAATTCCCAAATCTCATTTTCCTGTAGAAAGTTGAACTCTTCTTGCATGGATTTTTTCCATATTGGGTCAATTGATGCTTATTTATATTATTTTGGGTTATATCAAACCATCATGTATAAATTCTCAGCAATAGAAACTTCACTTTCAAAAGAAACATTGTAAAATTGCGATCTAGTCTTCCTGGGATCTAGTGGATTGCCAGCTCAATCCTCAACTGCTTCTATGGTTTTCTCTTCCCACCTGGGCCTTGTGGTGCAGTCATGTTCAGAAACATAATATTCATCCATATAAGAATCACAAATATCATAAAGGGAATCATCACTTACATCATCTTGGTGTTGAGGAGAAGAGAATTCTCCCGGTGCTAGTTTAAAAATCTATAATGACTACTTCTTCGAATTGACCAATTATTTCTATGAAAGTATTTTGAGTTGAGGGATCAAAGAGACTATATCCATTTCTATATTCAGCATACCCAACCATTATTCTCTCCTTTATTTTTTGCTGCAAGTCCTTTCTCTTCTCTGGAGGTAACCTAGCCCAAGCCCTTGAGCCAAAAATTCTGAAATGTGAAATATTTGGCTTGTGACCAAACCAAGCCTCGTATGGTGTCTTCCCATCCACTGATTTATAGAGAGATATGTTATGAATGTATGCATCACATATAAATTCTTAATACCATAGATTAGGACTCAAATCCTTAGCCTTAATCATAAATGTTTCCATCTCCTTGAGCGTCGTGTTCTTCCTCTCAGCCACACCATTTTGTTCTGGTGTGTATGGGACTGAATGTTGCATTTGGATTCCAAATTATTCACAAATTTTCTGCAAATTTGTATTCATATACTCTTTACCATTATCATTACGAAGGATTTTTATCTTGTCCCCACATTGATTCTCAACCAGGGCCTTCCAAACCTTTAGAGTCTCAAAGACTTCATATTTGAGCTTGAGGAAATAGACCCAGCAAAACCTTGAGAAATCATCTATTAAAGTGAGAACATACCTTGATCCTCCATAGGAGGGTGTGGGAATAGGGCCAATGAGATATTAATGCACCAACCCAAGCACTTGTGTAGCTCTCCTTTCCTTCCCTTTCTCATAGATGTTCTCTGGATGTTTTCCCACCACAGAACCAATGCATGCACCATTGGAGGTCTTGATAGGAGGAATCCCTTCCACCATGCCATCCTTGCACAATGCCTAGAGGTATCTGTAGTTCATATGAAAAAATCTCTCATGCCACAGCTGGTTTGTTTCATTGGAATGAGACAGGAGCGCTTTCCCTCTGGAGTTAGAAAGAAAATGTGAGAATTTGTACATCCTAGCTTGATGATCAACATACCCCAATGCCACCACTTTGTTGGAGGAGATTTCAGCTATCTCAACCACATATGGATTAAATGTTACTCTCTTGGATTCTCTAGTGTGTTTCATTTAGTACACTAACAGTAGGTTCGCTGCCTGGTCTGGTACAAATAGGACATTGTTGAAATATCCATCTTCCAAATCGATCATGCCATCCCCTTGGCTTGGATCTCTGAATCATCACCCATTTGAATAGTTTGGCCACTATCTAAATACATGGATGTGAAGAAATCCTTGATAGAGGCCATGTTCCTTGATGCTCCCAAATCAATGATGAAGGATGAAAAATCTGAAGATCCAGCAACCAAAGCATGGCACCTCTCTTTGTTGTCAAAACCTGAACTTCCATCCTTCTTCCTTGTGCCCTATGGGACTTGGATGTTGTTCTTCTCCAACAGTTGCGCCATCATATCTATGTTTTTCTTCATGCATGCACTCTCTGTATTCTATCCCTTGTGACAGTAGGTGCATTTGGTATTCTCCTGGTTCTTCTTATCCTTGTTCTTACAAGGATTCGAACCCCCATCGGGAAATTTGGGTCTATCTTGCTTCTTCATATCTGGCTGCTTTGAATCCTTCTATTTCTTATTTCCTTTGGAAGGATTCAAAACCCCTACAACAAGAGCTTGGTATTTGCTTGCTTTGATGGTGCCCATCTACACTAGCTTATCTTGCTCTTACGTTAAAGACTCCATAAAGCTTATTAGTTATGGCATTTTCCAATTTCGAGTTGTGAGCTTGCTTGACTGAAATGTGCTAACAAACACAAAATACTCAAGCCCTAAATTCTAAAGAATAGACAGTATGAGTTGCTCTTATTTATTCTCTATGCCACACTGCTTGAGTTGAAGCACCAATGACTTGAATTTGGTGAAGAAATATTGGATGGCCTCATAATGCGGTGGGCTCAAGGAGATGAGCTCATTTTCGAGCTGGTTCCCCTCATATCATCAGTCTTCCCAAAGAGAGATTTGATCCTAAACCAAAATTCATTTGGGGTAGCTATATTGTCAACATGAAAGAGGAGTTCTCTTAAAATTTTGAGACAAAGCATTCCAAATGATTCATCAAGTCTATTGAAAAACTTTGAATTCTTTACCTCAGAATTTGGTTTGACCTCTGTCCCCATGGTGACCCTGTAGATACCCTTGGACCTCATCTGGATAACCATATCATCCTTCCATTCAAATTAGTTGAATGGTGTTATCAATACATGAGTTTGCTCCATCTCTTCTTGCGCTAGTGGTGAGAATTGTTGAATGTGCCTACAATGAAAACACTTGAATCTATCTGGAGAATCCCTCTTATAGCAAATCAAACACTTTGAAATCGACTTGCAGCTTCAATCATCTCTGGTACCATGTGAGAATTGATTCATAGTTGGATCTAGAAGCCAAAGAAACTCTCACATTTCGCTCTAGTTTGTGAAACAAGCACAAATTAGCTGAAAAGACTGAAATTGCATTCACACATGAAGTCAATAGTGGATATTATTAACACTTTCTAACATGTAACTATTTTTAGATCAGGTATGTATAGAAATAGATAAAAATCATGAGGCTTAGGAATCCATTTGGAAGTGTACATGTGTCATCACTAGATTTGACCTTCATCCCCTTAGGTGGACCAATTAGCTCTTGAATCACCCCAAACGGTAACGAAACCTGGTGTGAACATTGGTGAGGCATGATGGAGCATAAATGGGTCTATGACAGGTGTGGGTGAGCAAATTGACCCAGGGTATTTTTTAAATATTCTAATATTATACTTAAGTATAGTATTTTAGGCAATTGTTTTGGATTGAAAAAAACATATTTATAGATAGGTTGGCGAATATTAAATATGAAACATAAATTAACACTGAAATGTGTAAATTTTCGTGAATATTATGATAAAATAAACATATTTGATGTAAACATAGGTGATATTATACACTAAAAATTACCAAATAGCGAATTTATTTTTTGAAAAAACACCCAAAAAATAGCCAATTGGTGAAATTTTGCCCCTAAAAATTACCCTGGAGAAAATAGAAGTATGGGAGTGGCTCAAGGTGAACAATAAATGCACAAGAAAGTCAAAAATGATCTAAAAACATCACTAGCGCCTCTGGTCAAACCAAATCCCTTAAAAATGGGAAGGGAAGTGCTCCAAGAGTCCAAAGGACATTAATGAGGGCGCACATGTTCCAGGTTGACCAAGATAGGGCGCGGGTGTGTGTGTGTGTGTGTGTGTGTGTGTGTGTGTGTGTGTGTGTGTGTGTGTGTGAATGGTACAAAAAACAACTATTTAAATTGATATACCACTTTCCCTAATTCTAAACCATACATATCAATGCATAATAGAAAATCAAATAGTCTAAGGTCTAAACTATGTTACTAAGGAAGGATTATTGTTCTAAAAAAATCCAATAGGATGAAGAGAAAGAGATATCAGCCCACATGTGGTTATTTGAAAGGTTCACATCATGAAATATATTTCTTCAAAAATAATATGGACATCATAATCCATCTCCTTGTATAGAACAATATTGATGTTCCAGATTTTGCAACAAGATGGGAGCGCAAGCAAGAAGATGGCAAGCCTTTGCATGCTTTGTGTGATTGGAAGAAACCCATTTCTCATATCTCTGTTTCATATTTATTTTTTTTATTTACATTATAATATATCATTACCTAAAACCTCCATCCCTTCCTTGGTAGAAACCCCAAACAGTTCACCAAAGTTTCCTCCAGAAACTAGTCATTTTTCATAGTTCTCTATGTGTCTTTTGAAAGATCTTTCCCACACCATTCAGATACTTCCTATTCTGATTATAAAGGTTATATACATCCTCATATACAGCTTATTATATTCATAGAATCATTTCCCCAACCATTTTATGTCCAAAATAGCCAACAACCCTCAAGTTCACTAGTTGGAAAATCTCACAATTGCCTAGTTTCCAATACTATGTCACATGTGTATGTTGTTTTTATGTCTTCTATTTCATTCATGGGTTGGACAGCCATGGAATTGGAATTCATGGGAATTTTTTTCCATATTTTTGGAATTGATATCACCACCTATGGTTCAAGTTTCAAATCTCCAGACCATCTAGGTTGGCTCAACTGTCAGTGTGATCTATTTTCCCACTCTTCTCCCACTACGGACCCATTCTCTCATGGAGACACCTTACCTGTGATATTTTCTGTTGTATATGAAATATATTATGATATTTTATATCCTCATAATATTTTTTAAATATATATGAAGGTTATTCATCAAATTGGGAAGAAGATTCATGGTTTAATCCATGATATGACAGCTACACATGAGGCAGATTTTGTTGAATATTTTGATGTTATTTGGGAAAGAGTTTGCAGAGATATATTTTCCATTATTTATTATGATTCTATATCAGAGATATATTTTCCATTCTTATGATTCTCCTTCATTAGAAAATTATGGGGCCTCTCCACATGTTCTTTGTCTACAACACATTGATGTACTAATGCATGATCTTGGCATCCACAACATCTTCACCAAGTCCATCACCAAGAAGTTATTCTTTCATCTCATTCAAGTGAATAAGAGGACCTGTTGAATAATTTTTTGATCATCTATGTCATGTCCATTCTTGAGGGAGGATTTTCCCCATGAGTTTTTGCCTCTTTCCTCATTTTACATGGACAAATAAAAATTTTGTTGTAAGAGGTGGCTTGAGCCTTAGGTGCCAAGGTCTCAATAATCATTTGGTATAATTTGTACTAAGTTAGTATTAAGGGGGTTTGTTGGAGAAATAATCCACATTATTACCATGGTATTACACATACGAGGCATTTTCATTTGTCTTGTACTTATGTTATATGATCCTACTTAGGTTATACTGATCAATCTTGGTCTATTAGGTGATTTCTGGCTCATTTACTCACAATTGAGACTCTCCACTTTGATCATAATGACATGTGAGGCACTCTAGTTTGATCATCCTAACAACCCAAGAGCCCTCATTGATGACAGACCATTCTTTATCCCTTAATTCAGGGAATATGTTTGACTAGGGGAGCTAATGTGTGAATATGGTTATTTTTGGTCTTCTTGGACATTTATTTTCTCCTAGAGACTCTCCCAATCACACATGTGTTCACCCATGCCTAACATGCCTTAATTTATGATCTAGCATGCTCCATCCATGTTCACACTTGCATTCATGATTGTTTGGTATGGTTTGGGAGCCTATTGGTCAACCTAGGGGGGTTTAGGGGTCAAATCCTAGCCTGACACTTGTATGCATCGATATGGCCTCCAATGAATCACAAATTTTCCCCATTTTATTATAAGTATGCACCATACAAACATACAAGTTGTACACTAATATAAGCATCATTTATTGGCACCATCTATGTGTGTTATTTTGTTATCTTTTACTGTTTTCTTGCACATTTTGTGAATAACTTAGATTGTGAAAATTACCTTAACTCCTAGATCTCACTATGAAGAAATTATCACATAATCAAACAACCAATTATCTACTTAGATGGGGGGGAATAGGATCATATTTTTCCAAAGAAGGATATAACTCTTTTACTTAGTGACCAAGCTTCCCTCCCTGACCCATCTATGGAGAGAAAGATTTGGAATTTGGAAATTTGAATTGCATTCCAAAAATTAATGTTTTTTGTTGAATTCTTTCACATGATAATATTCTAACTATTGATAACTTACGTAATAGAAAAATTGAAGGGCCCTCTCATTGTGTCATGTGTTTAAGAGAGGAGAAAACAACTAAGCCGTTTATTTCTTGAATGCTCCTTTGCTCAAAAAGTTTGGGATATTTTTTATTTACAAATGGGTCATATTTTTTATTCAGTAGAATCCTACTTTCTAGGCTCACTTCAAAAAAACTTACTTTCAATTGAATATGGGAATCATCTCCAAAATTATTATGTGGAAAATTTCGAATGCAAGGAACAAATCTATTTTATAAGCCTCATTTTACCTCCATATATTATTTCTTTTGAGGAAAAATATTTATTGGTTGAGGTATTTGTTTTGAAAGGATTTACTAGCATTGACAAGGAACTCCTCTCTCTGAAAGAGAAAGTTTGGGTCAATGTTATTCTATCAAGGAGCTACCTTCAATCCAAAATTACTTTATACTCATCCCCACCTAACTAGAGCCTTCAAATATCTCTTGGGGACTTTTAATACTGGATAAATTGTCAGAACTGTTACATAATTTTTTCAATGGAGCTTCTCAAGGAAACCCGTGCATGGAAAGTGCATGGGGGTTCTCTTTAACCCAAGAGAAAATGAAGTGATTAGGTTCTCTTGGGGTCTTGGATGTACCTCTAACAATTTCGCTCAAATTTATGAATTGTTTTTTGGATCTTGGTTACTTTCAACCTTGGAAATATCTCATTTGACGAGATTTGGGGATTCCTTCTTAGAAATTCTACAATAGTTTCACCCAATTTCCAATTATCCAAAATCATATTCTCCATAGGATTGAGCAAACTTTGCACAGTATCAAAGACCTCTCCTTCCGGTACATTTGCCATCATAATTTGTTTGGTTGATCATGTTTCCAAGAAGCTATGAAATTAGCCAAAGGCATATTGATAATCAATGACGCTCCCCCATAGCAGAAGTAGATTCCATAATTTGGGATTGATGGGTTTGAGTGATTGTTTTAACTCCCAAATTTTCATTAAGGAGGGGAGAAATTAGCTTAATGTAATTCATAAAATATTGAATAAAAACTTGCATAAATTGTATTTTTGCATGCATTCATGGGGTCCCATAGCCATCATCCTCTTGAAACGTGCTTAGGATCCTGCACAATTACTTCACACATTTCTTCTTTCTTGTCCCTATGATTGTCCATCTCTTCACTCCATGGTTGATATGGACCGTGCGAAGGCATTAATGAAGGGTAGTGGGGAAATTTATGGATCATGTGGCATAATTATTCGATGGAGAAATGCCCTTGTCATAATTTGTATCCTGAGAAAGGCATACTTGAACAACTTTGGTATTTCATCTAAATCTCATTTACATTTGCATTCATGCCATATATTTATGTAGGTTGGGTCATGGGTGGTTCTCTATTGGTGGTATTAATATCACGGCTTGAAGGATATGTATGTTTTGTTAACAAAAGAAGTGGGATATTGAAAGGCAATCGTATATTACAACATGGTGTTTGGAATTGGTTCTTCAGGTAATTTTATTATCTTTTAGTGGTGGAAAAGGTGTTTGAGAATGATATACATTGTGGGTGATTAGACATTCAAATTCTTTGGTTTCAGTTATTGGCTCAGAGACATTGATGGAGGGTGACAAGGAAGAGCTAAGGAGATAAAGTGGGTTGCAGGTGGACTTGTGGGCATGAGGAAGGAAATGGATTTGTTTAGGGGACAATTGGAGAGGATTGAAAACATGGTGGAGAGGCCCAAATTCCTAGTGGAAATGGAAGAAAAGATGTGTGAAAAACTGGTAAATAGAAGGGAGACACGAGAAGAATGATTGGATCAGCTGGTGATGGATAAGGAGCAACAATAATTTATTCTTCAGGAATTCGATTTCTATCAACAATCTAGCATTAGTGACTTCTCCAAATTAAACATTATGGAGTAAGATACTGTGAAGTAGACTACCTTGGAAAAAGTAGAATATTTCAGTCCTATGAGAAAATTAGGCCTGATTGACAACTAGGAGAAAAATAGGCCTGATTAAGTTATTTGTTTACGTTTGTCTTTGTATGTTCATGTACTGTCAATATTTTTTATTATTAGGCCAGTTCGTTAGAAGTTGTAGAATATAGACATTCTGTTTTCTTCAGTTTTAGGCATGGATGCATTGGGATGAATAAATTTTGAAGTCATTGTGTTTTATCCGGGGCATTTTGTTATGGGAATGTATTATCTCTTTTTGGGTTGCTTAGGTTTTTTCCTCAACCTCTTTTATTATAAATTTAGTAACCGTTTCTATTTTTTTTAAATTAAAATAAATTACAAACAAATAATTATTTTACCATAACCAAATATACTGATCAATATATATTATTATTAGACTCTTACCTTAATTCATCCATTATTTTTGGTTGTTGAAAACAATGTCTAACAAGGGGAGCTAAAGGGTAACTAGTCCTTACCTAAGGAAACATGGTTATGAAGGATATACCATTCCTACTTTATTTCTTTACTTTTATGCTTTGTAGTCACTACTCTTAGCATGTAAGTACTATTGTCTGTCCTACACAACCACATATACTACTCCCCTTTGTAACTTTGATTGCACCGAGAGTAGTGACGTGCTTACAACCTAGTATGGGGGATATGTGTAACATTACATAACGTAACGTACATAACATTATGTACCCAAAAAAAAAAAGTAATAATTAAAAAATTTATGTCGGCTCATAAAATAAAAAATGAAAACCAAATAAAAAATAATTAAAAAATCCATATTCACTCATAAAATAAAATTTTAAAATCAAATAAAAAGTCGTTAGAAAAATAAAACCTCAAAAAATTGGATGCCTCTCAGTGCTTGATAGATCCATGTTTAGGATGGATCTATGCTGGTCAGTATCTAATTCATGTAATGATGGGTATCAATGCCTAATTTAATTTATTGTAAATTTAAGTTTTTTAAATGTATGCAAGATGTAAGGAACAAAACTAAGCATGATAATCAGTATGTTCTAATCATTTGGACATTTGAAGGATTCATGGCTTATTGTATGTAAACCCGCAAATGTTACACATACCACTTGAAATCAATAATTTTTCCAAGTGCTTTTTCTATTCAAGCTCTAGATTTTCCAATGGTCTCTATAACGGTGATCAATATCATCCACATTTCTCCAATATAGGCTCTAGCCTCTCCCACTAGCCCCATGTTAGTTATCACCCTCATCTACATGTGCTATTTTTAAGTTCCTTCATCCCACAATTGATGCAATTGTGTGACCATGGGGCTAATGTAGGTCATTTCGCATGAGCTAGACAAATTGGTCGAAGAACATGTATATTTATTCCTTGTAAAAAATGGAGTCTTTAAATCAGGAAGAAGTAAGAAGTGTCATGCAAGTGTATTACAACATAAGGGAGTTGATGGAAAATTTCGACGCCATTATTACCACGTACAAGTCCTAGGTTGTTAAGTGTTTGAATTTGGGTATTGGACTTGAAGGCCACATTAGTCGGTTTTAGTTCTGGCTTCAAACTAGTTAGGATTTACAGGAGTGGTATGATACAAATTGGAGGTATTTTAAAGGTGGAGGAGGGTTTGTGGATGAGGATGGTATCTTGCATGGACTAGTTGCAATGTGGAACCTACAAATATAGATGTCAAAGAAGAGGGATTTGGTTTCATGTATGATATGTTTATTGAAGAAGTAATGCATGTAATTGTAACTAAATTCTACCATGTGTATTTCAATCTGTAACTTGAAATCTCTATCAATAACATTATGGAATGTGATCCCAATTCAATCCTTCTAGAACAAATCCCTTCATTTGACCAACCTTATCATTTATGTTTTATTCATTTGACATACATAAGAACGTAATGCTCTCAATGTTCACCAGACAAACTATGACCTCTACAACCAAAATCTAATAAAAGGGACTTTTTTATGCTTCTACATACTATTTGATTGTTTTTCAATATTCTATATATGATGTCAATATTAGAAGGCCAACACAAAAACAACATAGGACTAATCATTCTAGGTTAGTAGTTGGAAATGAATTCTACTTAAAATGTGTGGCCTATGAACCCTCGGAAACCTTTGTCCTCCTTCCATTTTCCTTTCACTCACTTGATTCCCATCTTGAAGAGAAAGTACTCTAGCATAACTTCTTCATCTACAACTATATATTCAAACACATGTGTTAGTCATGATTGCTAGTTTCTCCTCTGGATCAAGTTCTAAATGTTGGGTATTTATTATATTATTTGCATGTGTGTATGGCGTTTGTCATCTAACAATACCCACCCATCTATTTCTATGTCATATGCGCCAAACATTGGATCAGGGGGGGTGCACCAGCACCCTCTTCCTACTCCATTAAGCAAACATCGACAATGAGCAAATTTTGGAATTCTCCTAAAAAAAATGTGTAATTTAATCCTAGTTAAAGGATTGGGGTCTATATATAATACATGTTGATGGATTTGGATTTTGGATGTTGTGGAATACCTACATATTGTATTGTGAATGGTTAATAGTCATAATGAGAAAGATAGAGGTGCAACTCTATAAAAAAAAATTCCCTTTTAAAAGTTTCTAGGGTAAATCTATGTGTATATGTCATTGTGTATTCTCTATTTTGCTCAAGAATTTGTATATGTAGATTCTTTTCACATATTTCAAACTTAAATTAAAGTGTATAATTTGTTTACTAAGGAAATAAATGAATTTTCATATAAACAAAGCTTGGCATGCTTTTTCATTAGTTGTACCTCACATTCAAAAGAGATTAATGTATTGATGCAATTAACAGTCATAGTTCAAACTTTAAAGCAATGTGCTTTTTATTATATGTGGGATTTATTTTCATTAGGAAGATGAAAATGAAACAAGAGCCATCAGGTGGGAAATGTCCTTGGACCTTGACAATAGGATGTTTTGAAATTTAAAACAATTGTATCTTGCCAATGACTAGTTCACTATCTTGCGAATGACTAGTTCACCAGTCTGCTTGGATTCATTTATGTATTTTGTCCCTTTATTTATTGTTGGTTTGTGCTAATACACATGATGTTGCAATTGATTTCATTACTTTTGCAGACATATTTTCTACGCTACAAAATGGAGTGAATTTGAAATATTGAAACATTCACTTGAATGTCATCTAACCATCTATTTATTCTCACGTCAATGTTTTTGCATCCCCAATAAAACATTGATTTAAAATACAAGAAATTCATAATGCATTCCCCAAGAAAATGCTAGCGCTTCCTAATCCATTTCATTTATTAATGATTCTGGGCACAAACAAAAAATGGATTCTTATAGTAATAGATATACCTCTATTTTCCTTGGTGTGTTATTAGAACCAACTATCATTATTTTGTCGTTTGACTAAGTTTTAATGTGTTTTGGCTTTGGATTCAAAACTACTACTACTTGTTATTTAATATATCGTCATAAATGGAAACATGTATATTGGTAGTATGACAAAGGAGGATTCCAAAAGCCGCCTAAAGAATGTCAAGATCCAGGGAGAAAAAGATCACTTGAATAATTGGATTAATTATGTTTCACCTCCTTCTTATTCAAAAACAATTTGTGACGACAATTTTATTGGAAAGGTTTGTCTTTATTTGCATTGATTGAATTCTCTCTATTGATAAAATGGAGAAGAATCAAGACATTTTAATTAAAGTTTGTGTTTAATTTTTATTCATATTTCTCTTGATGTGAAGTAGAGCACAAATGCATATTTTTATGTGTTGAACATATTGATTATTTGCAGGCTATGGAAGTTGTTAGTGGAGACTCTATTGTTGTTGCTCATGATTCTGCTTCATATGGGGTTCCTTTATCTCCATGTTGGGTGAATTGGTCAAGTATCTGAGCTCCAAAAATCAGCAATCCAATAAGAGATGAAAAAAAAACTCCATATACTCATGAATCAAAGGAGTATTTACTTTGAAAACGTATTGGAAAAGAGGCATTCTCAATTGTGTAACATTTGTATTTATATTTTGTTTACAAAATACAGTTCTGAAATTTTTACTTATATTTGCATAGAGGGATTAAGCAACAACAAAGTTGCTGAAATGAAAAGACAACATTGTACATAAAACTAAAAACTACCCAATAAAGAAAATAAACAACTCGATTAAATCCTTTTTTCAACAAAATGTACCCTTTTTCCATGAAATTGAACATAATACCTGCATATAATGTGATTTGATCCACACATAGAGCATTTCATTGCTACAGGTTATCATGCATAAATCCTAGAAATATATATGTAAATTGAAACAAAGACACAATGCGTGAATCATAGATTTTACCTCTAAAAATGCACTTCCAAACCCAAAAATCTCCATTGCAAAAATGCATTCAAATCTTAAATAATCCATGGGATCAAGCCTTAAATTGTTGTGATGGGATGCATTCCTTCCACAAATAATAATGTTTCTAGTTGTACTTTTATAATTAGACTTTGATGCTTATCAGATATGATACGAAGCATGGATACACGCAACTCGTAAAGAAAATAGCTCAATCAAACACCAATTGTTGTTCTTGGATCAAACACTTCAACAAATCACAAATTCTTTCTGCATGTTCCGTTCCCACCAGTGGTATAGATAAGGCCATCAATCAATGCACAAAAAAATGTATAGCATACCACCTTCATCTTTGCAAGCATGCTCCATCTGCAATAACCACCATGAATTCAAATCAGATTATGAAGTTTTAGGTTTTAACATTGTATCCTAAATTGTTCAAGGTTTTCAAAAAGGTTGATTTGTGAAAATGTTTTTGGGAAGATGTAGGTGTGTTTATCATAGACTCATATCATGATATGGGCTTCATGTTCAAAGTGTAGGTTCTTAATGAAAGAATGAGAATAGATAACACTCAATTCATTATTTAGTGTACATGAATATAATTTATATGAAAAAACAAAGAAATTGTCCCCAGGGTTTGAATAAAATGTAATAATAAATTCCTATTAAAGGCTTGCATTGCACATAAGTAGAGAATAGGAAATGCATGGTTAGGTATTGATAAATTAGGTGCAATTTTCTCTTGGGTTTTACAAACAATTCATTTAATTTTATATTAAATTTAGAAAGCAATGAGAGAAAACCTATTTAAAGTCGATTCATATTGGTATACATCTGTTGAAGGTATAGTAGTGCCATCATCATCTTCAACCAAACCTGCCATCACCAAACGTTTTCCATCGATCGCAACAAACCCAAATGTTTCCTTAGTAGGACTAGGCATAGGAGGAAGAGTTTTCCATTGGCCATGTAGAGGATTTAGAACCTTCCAGTGGGTTCCTTTACCCTCTAAATATGCAGTTAGTACATGAAGTCATTCTTCCATTGTATCATCATGTCTTCTTACTATAGAGAATTCCCTGGTCTGAGTGAATTTATTCCATGACTTACAAACATATCCCATTGACTGAAAATGCACACGGGGGACAAGGGAAAGACAATGCTTAGCAACATCATCCAGGAGACCTAGAATAATGGGCTATCCAAACTCAATGTTATTTGATTCATCTTTTAATGCTAAAAGTTCCTTTTGAATGCAAGATCCAATGTGCATCCTAGTAGCCTCCATCTTATTTTTTCCTTCACCACTGACTAGAACTTTCAAAAAATTTTGAACCTATACGCAAGAGACTGTTCTGTAACTATTTTCCTATTGTATTGAAATGATTCCATTTGCCTGACCTATGGAGAGATGATTCTTTCAATCAAGCATGATGCTTCGCAAATATCTGCCATGGTAACACAGGTCATATTTTTTTTTCGCAAAATATTGTCTCTTATATGCTCCGAGACTTGAGAATGGAAAGATTTATCAACCTTATGCCACTCTACTATTCATAAAATTGCCCTAGTCGTTGAATAAAAGTTAAATCTCACTATAGAGTAGGCTTATGGTCATAAGAGTGTGACAAACCCATGATTTACAGAATGTTAAAAATGAAAAATTCCCCTACTATCACTGAAGAAGTTTTCATATCAAACCATTCCAAGAGTCAATGACATGCCCACAACTCCTCCCAATCTACCAAAAACATAAAACATAGTTTTGCGTTGAGCAGCCTAAACATGTAAAAAATCCAAATATCTCAAAATTAAAGACATGGGTTTTGGTGGGGTTTTGTTAGAAGCCAGTCATATTACATCCAGAAACAGATCAATAATGTCCATGGTTTTAATGCAGGTAGAAAACGATAAACATAATACATGCATATGATAATTGTGAAATTGGAGGAAGTCATAATCATGTATTCTTAGGAGTCAAACAGGAAGTTGTTTTGTTAAAACGACTAAAGTTCCTGTGACATTGAGGACAAATGCCAATATAATGCATGTTTGATATTATTATGGAATAAATGACATTTTCCTTTGCTATAGATCTTCAAAATATCAAATAGATTGAAAATCAGACTTGGTTGTAAATTACCTTAATTGAATTGTATTCTGAGATGAGGGGGAATTTGTTATCAGCCCAAATGGCACTTCTCCATCTGAGTGCCGACATTCTTCATGTTGGTATAGAAAAGGACAAATTAGGATTGAAGTGGCCAAGTCACTATAGATGAACATGACCTAGGATGCATTTACCCTCAAAACTAGCTTTCTATATATATTTTTTTAAGTGTTGAGTTGCATACGCGACTATCTGCATTGCAACTCACGTACCGTACGTGAGTATTTGCATTGCAACCCACGTACACTTGCGTATGCTGGTTTCCTTCGAGCAACTCGTGTGTCATACGCGGGTTGCCTATATTAATAGTCGCGTAAACCTTGTTTTGACTTAAAAAAATATAAAACACGATTAGATGAGATTAGTCAGTCCCTAATCCATAACTATCCCAACTATCTCAACCATCCCAACCTTTGAAACTACTCTATTTCCAAAAGTATAAATAGAGTCCTTGGGGTGGGGACTAATTAATCAATTTTGGAGAGCAAAGTTATGCGGGTGGTATATCTTTAGAAATCTTGGAGCAACGGAACTCAAAGTCCTTTGGTTGTAGAGGAGTCCTTGTCTTAGAAGCTGGGTTGCACTCTTATCTCATTCATCGATTATTAATAAAGAGAATTCTTCTTCCAATCTTGTATTGATTTTATTTCATGTGTTTTGGTTAATGAATATATTTGATTAAATGTTCAATATATTGTTCATCTAACCTCTGATATATATATGCATGAGATATTACTTGAAGGATTTACTCTTTGCGGGTGAAGAGGCGCATCCCTGGAAGCTTTAGAGAGAAGAGGAGCAGGAAAAGATCAAGCTTGGATCAACCGTTGGTAATCGGGTAAGTCAATACTTTCTTCCTATTCCCTTTCCATTCGCTGGTAAAGCTAATTGTCTACAAGTTAGTAGTAAGTTGGTAACCCCAGACCCTAGGTTACAAGGGTGCTTTATCCTAAACAATAGAACTGGTGACTCCGCTGGGGAGTCCAGCCTGCTGTGGGTTAGTCCTCTAGATGCTTTCCCAGTCTTTTCTTTGATTCTATGTGTGGTTGTCTATCTTGACTTTGATCTGCAGTAGTGTGTCCAGATACCTTTGTTATTTTTTCTTTTTTCAAAATTTTTTTGTTGTGTACGCGGGTTATTGTGCTACACAGTCGCGTATAGCAACTTGTATACGCGGGTTGCTCTATAAGACAGTCGCGTACGTCCTGTAGCAGCACAAAATTTTAGGCAGGGTTTCTTGTCCCTGTCTTGTTTGGATTTTTGTCTACTTGAAGGTCTTCTGTTGCTGGTATCTTCCTATAAGTTTGAAAGTCATGTGCGCCATGCTTTGTGCTTTTGATTAAGCCTTTGAGTTTTATTGTTTGAATCTTCTTTCACTTAGCAATTTGAGGTAGGTTCTCATGTTTGGGTAATAGGTTCAGTGCTATGTATCTGAGTCAGTGATCAGGATTTTGGATACCTTGTACTCTATACTGATTTCGAGTAGTATCAATTTGTCACTCTTCCTTTAGTGATTTTAGTGGATTTTATTCATTGATTCTTCCCGAGTTAGGTGTTTACCAAGTCTCCTCCTTAAGTGGTTGAATGTGGTTCTTACAAGTCCTCTATACTTCATATTGCTTTCTGTATGGCCTGGTTATTCAAACATACTCAAAAAAATTTGCATTTAGGTGCATGGTAATTTTTGAAGAATTTGAAAAGTGAAGAAAAAAAATTTGATACTTTTGCATTTAATCGCATATAGTAGTTTTATTTTCAGTATTTTCAAATAAAAATTTCAAAAATTATAAAAACAAGTCTTAGTCTTCTCATACTTAGTTGTAATCTCATTAGCTCATATTTACAAAAAGAAAATAATCTTGATTTAAGTAGTTGTAATTTGTTTTGGAATTCATTTTATACACCTTTTTAACTTTTCTTATCGAGTCTATATTATCACAGTCATTCACGCCACTTACCCTCTGACTAAGAACAGCCCTTAAAATGAAGGATATAATTTAAAATTTATTAGTAAGTTTTGTTTTATAGGGTCATACACCTACTAGCGTAGGCTAGACTTGTGGGATAGGAAGTGTAAACTCTCCACAAGTGTTTAAATTCAAACGTAGTTGGCCCATCGATAGGTAAATCCTTTTCTATGTTGGTAGTATCTCAGAAGCTCCTCTCAAATGGGATTTAAGCATGAGGCTGTGTGGAGGCTTAGACTGAGGAGATAACCCTCTAATTCCTTATCAAAACATAGACCAAGGTTTTTGCGCATTTGGGGATTCTGTCCTAGACAGAGTTTCAGGATTTGCTACCTTGCCCATGCATACGAACCAGGCTTGTGACTATCCCCCCAAACTATTGATATAGTTAAGGTATCCTTTAGTCTCTTTGACATCTAGGGTTTATACACAGGTAAACCAGAAGGCTATTTCTGGTTGACCTTGGATGGGCTTGGAAGGTAACGCTTGTTGAAAGTGTAGGAGGGCAGTGGGTGATTCCTCCACTTATGCCTAATAACCTCTTCAAGGACGCCAAGAAACGGTCTCTCAGCTTTCTTCAGGAAAGCATATCTTATACCCCTTGTGATTGTTGAGACTTTAGGAAATTTTGTAGTGATTGCTCTGTGGTTTGTCTGTGTTTAGCTGGCCTTAGGGTGTGAAGAGTCAAATTTACAATCGCGAAGGACCAATCTCTCAGAAGGTTAAGAAGGTTGCAAAACCTTCCTCCGTTTATTACATTGGAACCTCCACCTCCCCCTCAAAGGAGGAGATTAGGCACGGACAGTTCTTTCGAACTGATAGGAGTTAGTGAAGTTCTGGGTGAACCAGAACTTAGGACAAACTAGTTTGATTTAACTACAGTAGAGATAGAATACTTGTATGATGACGAGTTTGCAAGGAACTTTAATTCACCTCTAATTGACCTAAACAATCATGTGATCATCCAGTTTCATCCTTTCAATTCACCCATGATTGGTGTCCCTTTGGGCAGACTATTGTCTACTGTAGGAGAAAGTTCTACTGCATCCACCTCTGCCGCTCCGGCTGAAGGGGTGCCACCTCCCTTGGTTGGTGCCCCTAGAACAAGTATACCTACTACACATTTAACTCCATCTAATCGGGTGGTTCAACCACCCGCTTCCACAAATTTAGCAGGCACTTCTAGTGGAGTGGTCACTAGGATTCCTAGTGTACCTTCTGCTTCTAATTCCTTCACACAAACTGCTTAGAGTGGTCCTATGGGATCCTCGTCATTTGTCTAGGGTTTTCCTTGGAATGGGGGCCACATTCCCCCATCCACTCCATATGTAGGTCCAACGCCCGCGTATGTAGGGGTGCAGTTCGAAAACCCTAATCCTTATGGTCAAGGTTTTCAAACTCCGGTTCCAGCTCCTTTCACGATCTCTCCTTTCTCTCTTTTTAGTGGAGGGATACTTGCTCCTGTGTTTCGAATCCCAGTTTTTATTGGGGCAGATTAAACCTCATACACTACACTACACGTGAAAAATCCACTGGCTTATGGGTGGAATCATTTCCAAAGCGGCCCAACGACTTCACAACTGGCAGCAGGGGGCAACCCCGCCTTCACATCTGGGAACATGGGGTAAGTCCCTCTAATCCCCAAGCTAGTACTTTTCATGCTTTGGTTAGACCCAAGCTCCCTTTCCTGGCAACTTTAAACTTTCCAGACTTGTCGAATCTAATGAATGACCCGGTGAGACATAACGCCTCCTGGCCACCCATTCCTACCAAGCTACCCTCGAATATCCCAAAATTTGAACGCAAAGTTGGTGATGACCCAGGAGCTCACATCACCACTTTCCACTTGTGCTGCTCTTCCAACTCACTAAACGATGACACAGTTTGGTTGATATTGTTCCAAATAACTCTGACTAGTACCGTAGCAAAATGGTACATTAAACTGCCCTATGCTGTGTTTGATAGTTTTTGGGACTTGGCTAATGTATTCCTTAGTCACTTCCAACTTCCAGACAAGGCCACTCATAGTTTGGATCACATCCAAGAGTGGAGAAGATGGAAGATCCTTATTAAGGCCACTATTCCTCTCGATTTTTTACTAGAATGGTTCCTTAAATCCCTATTGCCATATATATCTAAGGATGTATCTACTTCGAGAGCGACCAATGAGGAAGAGGCTATCCTCAAGGCCTAGTAGCTAGATTTGATATATTCTCAGTCTAGGATTTTATATGAAATCATCCCTGATGCACCGAGGCCAACGCATAATGTAGAGAAACCTAAGCCTGGACTCCATGACGATGGTGTGGTTGGTTCTGTGAAATCTACCACAGTAGATTATTTGGCTAAACAGCTCCATGAGTTGTTTGTCAAACATTCTATAGCGGAGGCAGCAAAGGCTACCCCCTCACCCCAAAATGCAAATGTTTTTGCACAATCCTCTCAAAAGGGAAATCAACAGCCCGGTGGGAAAAAGAAGAAAGGAAAGAAAGGTGAGGGAAACCAAAACAAGCCAAAACCAACAAACAATGCTGATGGGGGGAAAAAATAAAAGAAGAAGGTGAAATTCCCATGTAAGTTGTGCCAGGAATATCACATGACCCTTTAATGTCCCCTTATTGACCAAGCTCAAAAGCTGCTTAAAGGCCAACAACCGGCTGTCCTGAAGGATCCTTTTCCCCAAGGAAGGAATTCTGCTTCAGCTTCAAATGTAGCAAGGGGCACCCCAAATGCTCCTGACCCAAATTATATCAACATGGTTCGATCCTAGACTTTACTCCAAACTAGGAACAAGAACTATGAGACAGAGGATTCGGAGAAGGGTAAGTCGATAGGTGAAACTTCCAACCCTCTCATGATGGAAAAACCCATCGAACCTATGCCCAAGATACCAAAAGGTGTCTTCAACAAAACCTTGCACAATCCCAATGCTAGGGCCGCATCCAACTACTCTGTAGTTGAATATTTATCCCAGACCCCTTGTGTGATGTCGGCTTTAGAGGTGTTATAGAGTTGTCTCGCCCAGCGAGATGCACTCTTAGCAGCCTTAGCTAGTATGGATTCATCGAGCCTCATGGTGAAGTTTAATTTGTCTGATGTCAAAATTCTCCTACCTTATCATGTGTCCTTATCGATAGATGTCATCTATAGCGGAAAAACCATTCAAATGGCAGTTGTCAATGAGGTTGCTTCCACATGTGTCATGTCCTTGTCTTGCTGGAAAGCTCTTGGATCTCCAGAGCTAGTTCCATCGAACACCCTACTTACTACTTTCGACGAAAGGTTATTTCGTCCACATGGTATCCTACCGGCTTTTGAAATAAAGTTGGCAGGGAAGGCATTGTCTGTTGAGGTAGAGGTGATTGATGCACCTTTGGATTATGACTTGCTCCTGGGGAGAATTTGGACTTGTGCCATGTTCACTATTGCATCGGCCATACTTTGGGTAGTAGTGTTTCCGTGCGAAGGGAAGTTGGTTACTATAGACCAACTCAGTTTTACTCGAAAGGGCAGCATGGAAACTAAGGAGTCCACCATGCCATTGGTTGATCAGGTTAAACCTACTTCAAAGAGCTTAGGGGCTAGAATGTATGCATCATTTATGGGCACATTCAATTTTCCAGCTCCAATTAATTATTTAGGTTCTACTGGTGTAGGGAAGTCTATTGCAATGGTTGTTGATAGAATAGATCCTTGGGTTCTTCCTTCCCACCATGAACCTGAAGTGCCCTTATCGGCAGCAGAAGTAGCTTATCAAGCTATCGTTCATACCATTGTTGATCCCATTTCGGTCCCTCTCATAGTCTCAGAGGAGCCGCAAGAAGCTTATCTGCCTTCTTGGGCAGAGAACTCTTTGCATTCTAGAGACTGCTTAGATATGGTTTTGCCTTCTGATGAAGCCATTCCTGAAGCTATGTGTGGACGAGATAAGATCTGCGAAGATCTTCACCATCGATCCTATTTTCTTCCATAATTAAGCAGGATTGAGAACCAAGAGTTCCATATGAGACTGGCAGGTGATGTTGATACACCTATTAATCCCTTACCAAGGGAAGGAATCTTTACTGAGGGGAACATGGCAAACATTTCCACTACTATTCCTATCAACATCTCTGCAAACCCAAATGTTCTATAAAATGTACACATCAGTGAAAACTGCTCTCTGGAGGAGATTGTGATCTATATAGCCTTGTTTAAGGAATTATATGACATGTTTTCCTGGTCATATGAGGAGATGCCAGGCATAGATCCATCAATAGTAGAGCATGAAATCCAAGCATATCCTGATGCCAAACCTGTTCGACGAAAACTTAGACCTATCAATCCGTGTAAAGCGGCAGCTGTTAAGGATGAAGTTGAAAAACTGTTGAAAGTCAGTTTCATTTACCCGATATCTTTGACACAATGCGTATCCAACCCCGTTCATGTCGACAAAAAGCAAGGGACAATACGCATTTCTACTGACTTTCGTGATCTAAACAAAGCTTGTCCTAAGGATAACTACCCCACACCATTCATAGATCAAATCATTGATGCCTGTGTGGGGAGTGAAGTCTTTTCATTTATGGATGGTTTCTCTGGGTATAATCAAATTCAAATTAAACCAGAAGACCAACATAAAACAGCTTTCATTTGTCCTTGGGGTACATTTGTGTACAAGAAAACTCCTTTTGGATTGAAAAATGTAGGGGCTACCTTTTAGTGGGCAATGAATTTCTCCTTTCATGACATTAAATCTATTGTCAAACCCTACCTTGATTGTCTACCAACACATTGTCATAAGAGGATCAATCACCCAGATCACTTGCGTTTAATCTTCGAATGATGCAGATACTACAAAATTTGCTTGAATCCCCACAAGTGCATTTTATATGTCGAGCCAGGGAGGCCACTCGGATTCATTGTTTCCAACAAAGGTATTCATGTGGATCCTTTGAAATTTGAGGCCATAGTAAATCTGCCTCCTCCTCGTTCCATCAGGAAGCTTCAAAGCCTGCAAGGGAAGTCCAACTTCCTTCGATGTTTTATCGTAAATTATGCCAAGATCACTAAAGGTTTTGTGCGCCTGTTGAAGCAAGACACCCCATTTGTATGGGATGAAATTGCACAACTTGCATTCAAGGAATTAAAGAAAGCTTTTTTGTCGGCACCATTACTACGCCCGCCAGATTACTCTCGTGATTTTATATTGTATCTGGATGCATCTGAGTCGATCATAAGGGTAGTAATAGTTCAGGAGGATGATAAGCTCTAGTAGCATGTCGTCTACTATCTTAGTCATGCTTTAGCTAGCCTTGAACTTAGGTATTCCCATGTCGAGAAGTTGGCATTAGCAGCTGTGTATGTTGTTCAGAGGTTGCGTCACTACATCTTACTGAGGACCATGACGGTAGTGGCGGATATTAATACCTTCCAATATGTTTTGTCTCGACGGATAGTTGGAGGCAAATTCAACAAATGGATAGTCATTCTTCAAGAGTTTGACTTAGATTTCCAATCCACCAAATCCAAAAAATCCTTAGTTTTTGCTGAGCTCATCGTAGAATTTTCAATTGAAGAAGATGTAGCCATTGAAGAAGACTCATTCCTAGATGAGCACATCTTTTTGATTTCCACCTCTTACCCTCGGTATGGAGATATACTTTTATATCACCAGACTTTGAAGTACCCTGCAGCCTTCTCACGGGAAGAACAGTGCAAACTACACTTACATGCAAAAAAACTACCTCATTATTGGAGATACTTTATATCATAGGGGGGTAGATTATGTTTTGCGTCGATGTCTTGCCCACGAAGAAGCAGAGACTGTCCTAAATGATGCCCATAGTGGAGCGTGTGGGGGTCATTTATCTGGGTTAGCAACGGCCCAGAAGATCTTACGTGCCAGTCATTTCTGGCCCACGATCTTTAAAGATTGTGTGGAAGTCGTGAAGCGCTGTCATCCTTGTCAACTTTACACCAAAAAGATGCGGTCACATCCTGCTCCGTTATTTCCCATCATCTCAGTGGGCCACTTGATGAAGTGGTGGATATATTACGTGACATGCAACCCAGTCTCGGCTAGGGGTAATAAACATATCATTGTCGATGTGGATTATTTCACAAAGTGGGTAGAGGCAATGCCCACCTATAAAGCTGACAGGGAAATTGCAGCTTTTTTCATTTTCAACCAAATTATCGCACGGTTCGGTATTCCGAAAGAGATTATTACTGACCATGGTAGTCACTTCCAAAATAGTATGATGACTAAATTGACCCCTATACTAGGTTTTAAACAAGAACATTCATCTTCTTTCTACCCTCAAGCGAATGGTCAATTCTAGGCTGTAAATAAAACCTTGAATACTATTCTCAAGCACACTATTAATGCAGCCCGTTCCAATTGGAACATCATGTTGTATCCTACACTTTGGGCTTATCGGACCAATGTGAAAACTACTACAGGGTTCTCTCCTTTCCAACTCGTTCACAGGGTGGAAGTAGTAACCTCGGTTGAACACGAAATCTTGTCCTTAAAGATTGCTATTCATGTGTTACCTGATACGACTGAGCTTGAAGAATGTTTGTTACACTTAGAACATCTATATGAACAGCACAGAGATGCACTAATAGCAAATGAGGCTCATAAAAATAGGGTCAAAAATCAATACGATAAATCGGTCAAACCTCGGATTTTTTCTAAAGGGGAGCTTGTCTTGCTCTGGGATCAACACAAAGAACCCCTGGGGGCAAGGAAATTTAGGTCTATGTCGTGAGGACCTTATGTCGTGTCAAAATTTTTGAAGAAAGGTGCGTATGAATTAACTGATTTCGAGGGGAATAAGCTACCCGAGCCTAGAAATGGGCTCTACTTGAAAAAGTACTATGCTTAGGCTTAGCGCTTTTTCCTATATTTTTATTGTATGTAACTTTATGTACAATAGTTCGTCGGTTTGTGTTCTTATACCCTCTATTGGTTTTTACATATGTCTCCCAAGTGGTTCGTAGGTTTTACAGATGGCGCTAGTTGCCACACTTGTAACCTGGATTCAGCCACATGGGTTATTTAATCACCCTCAGAACAACTAGTTGCCTCTGGAGGCACTTTCCTAGGTCCTGCTACCAATAATGTGGCCAAATATGTCATTGAGCTTTTATGGGATGCTTTGTCACGTGGCATCACCCAGCTGGATGTCTGTTGGAGCAAGACCCCGCAGCTATAGAAGAAGCTGCTAATTTTGGCAGAAAGAGAGAAGTTTAGCGGAAAAAGGACAGGGCAGAGCTACGACGGTGTAGCACGTTTCCAGCTGGAGAGCAGAGCCGGAAACCATGACTTTTGGGATAGAAAAGTCAAGAAGGCAACGGTACCAGAGCGGCCGAGAGAAGAAAGCTCAACCACTGCATTGAAGGCAGCGGCGGAAGACAGGAGGGCTCAGCGACCCTCATAAATAAGAAGGAGAAACGA